>VXBL01003418.1:884325-912039 GCA_013400195.1 Aramus guarauna | reverse complement strand
AAGCTGTATAATATTGTTGTCCAAGATGAATTTGGGGGGGGGAGGGGGGAATACTCTAAGCTTAAGTGAGAAATACTTATTTGCATGTTTCACTATTACTGCTTATACAGAACTCTAGATGAGCTCAGGCACAGAAACTGTTGTGAGGGGACAATTTGCTCCTGCTATGACAACACAGAAGTTGCAAGACCACCCAAGCTAACTTAGCACTCTTTTTTTAGAACCTAAGCTAACTCCAATCTGTTTCAACAGAAATGTATATATTTAACATGAGAAAGGTAATTTATTTGGTTGACTAGTAGACTTGGGTTTTAAGCTGTTAACAAGATTTCCTACAAAATGAAGTTAATTTGTCAAAAGGTAAAGTGGCAGAGTGAAAACTGGATATTTGCACTATTACTGATACTGGAGCCATCTAAGATCTTGATGAGACCATGAATGCTGTCTCAAAAAAAAAAAATCACATAGAAACTCCACAATTAAAAAACCAAACACCAGAATTTATCAGCATGTTAAGTCTTAACCTGACAATCTTAACTAACACTGAAAGATCAAATAAATAATGCATGGCAGCTTAATATTGCCAAAGGAGAGAAAAATAGATATTTTTATAACTTCAAGGTGTCACAACCTATTCAGAAGTCTAGAAGGTTTAAACATTAAGGTGTGACCACTTACACAACTCTTAATTATCTGATGCTTTTAACTCTTCAGTTCTTTGCTAGTTATCTGGGTGATGGAATGCAGAATAAAATGTAACATCACTGATCTGAGAGACTATACACTTGAGAATTTAAATGTTTAAATTGCAGGATGGAATTTGGGAGGAAATATATTAAAGCAGGAATTAAAAAATTGCACAAGTGTAGGATGTCAAACAAATGTTCAGGTGGCAGCTATTCAAAAAAGCTCAATAGTGGGTCTCTAGCTGAGCTGCAACCCAGGGAAATTCTGCTGTTCTGGAAAAAATAAGTAGTATATTCTGGTATAAGGGAGCCTACAGTCTGTAAAGCCTTTTAAAGTAATCCTTTTCTACTGAGTACTACCAAGATCTTGGCTTCTGTCCAGTTTTGAGCTTTGCACTGCACAATTGTAGAAAGCTGAAGAGAGGGTATTAAGAATGATCATACATCTGCTAAACATGACTTAGAAGAAAAATATGACTTTCTTCTTAAACAGGATAACATGAATGGTCTTAAATATGTAAAACACTATGGCAAAGAGGGCAGGAATAATCCTTTGCTATGTCCATGTTAAGAGAAAAGATAATGAATTAATGAAATGGTAAGGAAGTCTAAAGTTAGATATTTTAAAACTTTTCAAAATGCTTATATAGGAAAGCAATAAATTGATTGGATGTACCTTCTAACAGTGGAGGACAAGTAGATAAGCAGATATCAGAAATGATGCAGATGGAATGATGCCTTGAGGTAAGGGAATAGACTTAAATGGTCATGCAATGTGTCTCTAAACCCTGTAATTCCATGCTAATTGCTGAATATGTCAGACCTTTAGTTTTAAATAATAGAAGATCCTTCACTTATCTTCCTCCTGCACTTGTCTTGCACCTTTTACTTTTCTCTCACTCCCTAGTTGCCTATAACCTTCTCTGGCTCTTGCTTCAGTCTAAAGCTCCTATATTCCTTGTCTGTAACAAGGCAGCAGTTGCAATACTGAAGTCTTGCTCATGCTTTTCATCTTGGGATGCAGGTACTAGAGAGGCTATGCCTTGCTATCACAGTAGAGAATTTCCCTTGGAAATTTTCCACTGGTGAAGGTAAGGTTGTTGAAGTGTTTTGTTGTGTTTATTTGCTTTGCCCCTGATATTTTTGCTTCCTCCTTGACCATGAGATTAAGAAGAACTTTAATATATGGTAGTAATTCATTTGGTTAACCCATCTCTATTCACACACTGTTAAATGTTTGTGACCAGGTTCAAGGATTTTTGTGGCCTTTAACTCCAGGCCCTCATCGTTCTTACCTGGAAATTGTAGCTAAACTTCTCAAATCAGCAAGATGGACACTCTATATTACTGGTAGAGAACAATGTGCAGAAATAAATGAGTTTCTAAAGCAGATGATGATGATTGTCATATGGTATATAGTGTTGTCAGTCCAGATGATCTAATTGCTCTCTTGCTCTTCAAGAAAACTGATTGCATTGACCAGGCTAAAGTTCACTTGACATAAGTGTTGCTGCATTTGTTCTTTTAATTCAGTACTACTTTGAACTCCATCCTGGTATTATATCAGAAACGCACAAATCTTCCTAAGATCTGTAGTCCATTAAAGGTTAAAAATTTATGTGCTATACAAGAGCTGAAGGAAGGGTATGATCTGGATAGCTCATATATTGACCAGTTAGAACATCTGCTGTCTTTAAATGACAAAGGCTTTGATCCTGCCATTGATAGGTATTGAGTGGTGCCTTATTGTGCAAGTATTTCTGCTGACTTTCTTGCAATTCCTGTAGTTCTTAAGAGAATCTTGTCTTCTGTGAATTTTATGCAGTGTTGTATTCCTCTATTTTTATAAAACTTCAGCTTGCAAGTCCACTGTCCTTATTTGCAGCAGTAACACTTACATTCCAGGCAATGTGTGGGACCTGTCGTCATTTGGAAATGGTTCTAATTAACTTAATCTCCTGATTCAGGATCATATTAAGTAAACAAAACCTGATTATAAGCCTGTTGTAACAGAATCACATTCCTTTTATTGAGTTACTCTGAAAGAGCACTTGGTGATTTGGTGTTTTTTTGTTAGGTTTTGTTGCTTGGAAAGAAAAAAAATCCAGTAAAGATCAATCTCCTGAATCATTTTTTCAAATAATATATGATAAAACAACTTGGTAAATATATAATTCCATGAAAAAGACAACCTGAGCATTTCATAGATATGGGCCAGTTTTGTTTCTAACTTCAGCTGCTTTTATTCCAAGATATTTGTGTAATGTATTTACATTTCAACAAAATGTATGTCATAAATGTTGAGACATAACTTTGAGTTCTAATAGTTAGATTATTTGCATTGTGATGAATAACTGATACCTGAATTTTTGGTGGCCTCTTACTTTTTTTGTGTGTAGAAATTACAGGTACAACATATTTACACACACCAAGCTGCAAAGACAAATATACTGACTTTGCTTTAGAAACAAGAAGAGTATTTTCTGCCTTTCCATGAAGACTCTGCAGATGGCCATGAATTCAAATACATTTGTAATTTTGTACTGTAAGAAATATACAATTTTCTCCAGACTGAGCGTAGGGTGAATATATGGACTGAAAATACCATCTCTATGGTGTTACTAAAATGGAACCATATTTCTGCCTTAGAATATTTTTAAAAATGTTTTTTATATTTACCATTCATTCCTGATCTGCAAATTGAGAAAGTTAGTTAAGAAGTGACTTTCCATTTACAAAGGAGGCATGGGTAGGCTGTTTCCTGAATGGCCTTAGTAGAGTCTTGTAATGTAGACAATGAAATGTGACAGGAAAAGTACTTCTGGGTCTTCTAGTCTGTCAGCCCTAAGATTTACCACATTTCTTTCACTGTAGTGGTATTTGAAGGTCAGCTTCAGATCCTGTTTTTTAATTTAATCTCTTGCTCCCCTACATCAACTTCCCCATAGTGATGATCCCCAGGCTACAACCTCCTCTCTCCTTCCTTCTTCAGGAAGGACAACAGGGAGACAAAGTAAGTGTTATCATCCTGCTTCTTGCCAGTGTGCAGCTGTGCAAATAATAATAAAAAAATATTCTTGATATCTGCAGCTCTGAAGGATACCCTGGAGAACCAGAGAGGATCTTTCTCTTGATGTAGTGCTCAAAGAACTCTGCTGGCCTCTCACGCTGTTGCAGATTGTTGGGAAGTGGTAGTTTGCAGAAAACTGTTCTATTTTCTCAGGAAGTAGAAAAGCAATCACTCTGAACATGAAGTGATTCCTTTCTGTGGACTAGCTTCCATAGCTTTGCTCCAAAAGCATTTAATATCTAGATCTTTGCAAGTGAATGTATGAAATCACAACTTAACTCTTCTTACTGGTGTAGGGCTTCAGAATGATTCTTCTGCTTGTATAGTTTATAACAATTCAACCATTCTGAGGGTCACGGGTAGGGGGAAATCATTGTCAAAACTGACTTTTCTTTTGTAATCCCTAAAGTGTTGGAAAACCTGTATTATAGTGATTTCAGTTTCTCTTATAAAATTATATTTCTTAAATCTTGCTTATAAATATTTCTGTTCATCTGGTGGTGTTCCTGGGATTTTTTATGTTTAGAAACTAATTTCTTGGTTAAGGTAGAGGAGATTAAGGATTACACAATTTATTTACCTGGAACAGCAAAGCAAGGGCATAATCCTACTTCTCTGGAAGTGTTTCAGTAACTTCTTCTTCCCTCTTCCTCCTGAACTCCACTTCTGAAATTATGCAAGTGCTTGAATGCAATGCTGTCGCACGGCTGGATGTTTCATAAGGAGAATTGTATGAAATATAATTATTGGTTCACTTCAACTTTTCCATTTTGTTTCACTTTCTGTTACTTTGTTCTTACACCTGGCATATGTATATCTTACCTGCCTTGTTCTGTATGTAACGCTTGAATCATGTCCCTGTAAACTAATTGGCAGCTGTTGCTTCTCACTTTCTTGCTTGTGGTTCTAGTTATCAGAATATTTTAAATGTGGGAAAGGTTCTTTGGTTTTTGTTTTGTAGTGGGGTTTTTGGGTTTGTTTTTTAATTTTCTCTTCCCCACTGACTTCACTTTCATTTATATTGTAAATATGCCAATGGGGATAAAAGTCAGTTTGTAAAATTCCAGAAACATGTGGTCAGGAATAGTTGCATTCCTAAAGGGCTTGTAATTAATAAAAGTTTAGGAGGAAAGAAGAGTGATGTTCATTATGAACTAGAGGATTGAATCACAAGATTCAAGTATACATATTCATACATAGCAGTGACTGGCAGGGTAGGCATTTAAACCAAGATCTTCAGAGAATCAGATATCTCTCTCCTTTTACTCTAATAAGTCATTAAACTGCACCCAAAAATTAAAATACAAATTAGAACATTTTTCCAAACTGACACATACAAATTCATCATTACCCATGAGTGGTTTGATGGATGGTTGGCATTTATTACAGGGGTTAAGATGATCTGTGTTCAGAAAAGCTTACCTTTAATGTCTGGCTAGTTAGAAAATAATTTTGGAAATGGAAAATATAAAAATAGCACACTTCAAGGGCTGTATTATTTTATCAGCATATACTAAACCAATGTTTCTTTGGGAATGTTAAAAATGCAAATAAATAACAATTGCAGGTGAGAAGTTATCACTTGTTAGCACTGCCCTCTGGGTAGATATGAAATGTCAAGTATGCATATGTAGAAACCCTAGCTATATGACTGAGATGTTTTATTAAGCACCTGATAAGAAGCTCTGATGTCCATAAATAAAACCAATGGTGACACTACCCCTTATTGGACAAAAAGATGCTGCCTTGCTTACCAATGTATTCGTTGTGTATCAATGACTTGCAAGACAGTGTGAAAAATATGAAAGTATGAGTCACTGTTAGCCTTTTCATTATCTATTTAGCAACATATTTCAAATCAAGAGGCTGTATCACATCCTTTTTCAACAAATGGCTTTTCAGCTGACACTCACTTTGAGATGAAGTTCTAAGCACCACAGAATTAAATGTAATGCCAGCCATGAAGGTGTTGTCTTGGTAATTCAACTTTCATACAACATGGATGAATTCCTTGAATATTCACTGTTGTGTGTGCTGTATATCTTGTGCTATATTGCAAATGCATAGCTCATAAAATAGACACTATGAAATTTAATTTGTCATAGTAAGCACTATAAAAAGTAAGATTACTGATATAACTTGTTTAATGATCCTTCTATTAGTTCACCTCTTGTTCTGTTGGTCTGAAGCAGGGATGAGCACCTACGGGTTACTAGCAATTTTGAAACAGACTATTTCTATGTCTAAGTAGGGTTTGCACTAGCAGGCATTCTTTTTAGTTGAAGTCCTAGTTTTTTTCCAAAAGGATTGTGAACTGAGATATAGTTTTAAACCTAGAATTTTATTAGCCTTTTGATGGAGCTTTAAGAACTGACATTCTAGCAAAGAATATTTTCAACTAAGTTTGAAAAACTTGCCTGGCCTGAAAAAGGCATTTTAAGTATGGAAACATTGAAGTGGTGGTAATAAAGCTTTTGATGCATGCTACTGCTATCTTCAAATAAACCCAATGTATAAACACTATTACACTTAATGCTTACTGTAGCAAATAAATTCACTCTTTTTCTAGTTCAGCTTTCTACTTGAAATTTATTTTCTGTGACAACTAATTGTCTGTGGTGTTTACTAGAAAAAAAAGGTACTGATATTCTAAGCCTAAAACAGAAGCTGAGGATCAGTTACCCCAATTTAATTTGCACACCACATGGTTTTTACTGAATTACTGAACTAATAATAATTAAGCTGCTGGCATCACTTTTAATGCCCCAGAGTGTAAATTCCACTGAAATATGTATTCTCCATGAAGTATTTCAAGCAACCACTAAAAGGAGGAGAATTTTTCCCTTCTCTAAACTACAGATTTGCTAGTTTAATCCAGGAGGGGATTGCCAACCCTACAAAGCCCTCTCCCTTTTTAATGAAGAGGGTGATCAGACTATATTACAGGAGGAAGGCAAAAAATTGTTTTAGAGTGAAAGATTTAATCTTCCAGGAGCTGTAGGTAGAGGAATTCAAGGGAAAGCTCAGCTCTAGAACTAACATTGCTGCTGTTGCCACCCCCAACCTGAGATCTGAGAAGGAAGCTCCTTTGCACTTTCCTGTGTGAATATCTTGAAGGTCTCAAAACAGTTTTCTAATTGGTTTGTTGCCTTATATAGTCTCCTAAATAAATATTATCTGTTGCATAAAGTAAGCCCAAAGTTTGTAATCCTAATTCTGATCATGCATATTGGTGAAGGAAGGAAAAGGGCTGGGAGTGAGGATGTTTAATGATGTGTTAGTGAAAGGATGTGATGCATAGATTCTTATTTGTCTTTGAGTATTAATAATTTTGTTTCTTGTTAAGCAACTTCTTTTATTTGCATTTTTCTTATTTTAGATTAAGCTGAATAGCTTTTTTGAAGTTACTTGAGAAAACAAGACACTTCTGATATAAGGGTGTACTGAGTCTTTATAAATTAAATCCTCAAACACTTTGAGGTACCACATCTCACTAGCACACACCCCATCCTTGATGTATCCAAACACTAAATGGACCCCTGTTTGAGTGGGAGCAGTCTGGTGAAGGGCTGGCTCAAAAGGATCTGAGAGGCAAGCTTAATACTGACTTCTACTAATGCTAAAGGCTTTGTGGCATGCAGTTAAATACTGGGCTATGTACTTAAACCTCAAAGTCACAAGGATAATATCAAGATAATTGATTAACAATTTCTTTAAACCCCAACAAATTGAACTGTTAATTTACTAGTCAGTTGTCTATATTTACTTTTTATGAAGTACACAAATGTAAGATTTGAAGTGTGGACTATATTTTTAGAACACAATCAGTACAATCCTATCTTATTTTTTTTCACTTTCATAAGTGGACCATATCCCCTTTTCCTGACAATCATCTTTCTTTTATCTGGTGAAGTCTAGTGCAATCATACAAAAATGCATAAAAACATAACTGAATCTCTGAACTGAACTTGGTGTTCATTTGCCGATGACTGCCTTCAGTAGTGCTCAACAAAGGACAAAAGAGCTTGTAATTGCAATTAGATAGGACGGGGTGAATGAAGCCTGAATCATCAGATGTAACAGCTCTTCTAATCTGCTTTGAATTAATAAGAGTACTTTGTCCTCTCTTAATATCTAGTCACTTCTTTAGAGTTCTCTGACAATCACGGCTTTATTCTGCCATCCTGTGACAATGTGCCATAAGGTGGTGGTACATTGTGTAGGAGGAAATAGAAAAATGCAGTCATCTGTTTCAAATTTGCCTGCCCTTCCTCTCAGAGGATAGAGAAGTTCTTGTTCTACCAGAACTTCTACCATTGCTGTACTACTTGTGCATCCATTCTATTTTTTGCTGTTTTAAAAAAACAATCTTTTGAAAACCATATTACTAGTGGACTATCTCAGAGTATTCTATATTCTATATTTTTGAAATTTAAGTGATAGGTTTTTTAACTAGCTGGACAATTAATCATCATATAGGATGTCTTTTAATAATGTTTACTCTCATCCAGTGCTAGAATCAGCTTTTAGAAAGTCTAAATAAGGAATCATGACTCAAAACAATGAAGGACAAGAGTTTGTAGATATAGGTAAATTCATGTTGTTGCCAACAAAAAGCAAGACTATTCATAATACTTTTTCTGAGAAACTAGAACATCCTCACTGTGTAATTTAAATAGTAAGATAAAGTTTTGAAAGGCTTATATCTCTCTTCAGCTGGCTGGGGAAGTCTTGGGAGTATATCACAATTACTTTTTGATGAGCTTTCACTGATCATAGGACCTGACACTATGAATATGCTGAAATCAATGAATGTTGCTGATTGCAAGTGCTATGCAGTGTGCACAGTGCAGTCAGTACAATACAGGATTATATGTTCCTGTGGAGATTTATTTCCTTTCTGACATTAGAGAACATGGTTATTATCAAACTGTAGCAAGATGTGACTTCTGTAACAAGGCTGAAAGCTGAATCTCCAGTGCTTAATTAATTGGAAGATTAGTATAAGCTAAGGTCCTGATAATTTCTTGGGAGATGGTTTAAGAAATGGTAGGTGCTGATGCCTGCTGATTAACCCCAGATGGTTGATAATCCTTAGGGTAGTCCAACTTTATTTCTTTTTTTGTTGTTAATTACTCTTTAAAATTATTAACCACCTCATGTGAGTTTAAAAATACTTTCAGTCATTCCATGCCATGTTAAGGCTGTGCCAGATCTTTTAAAATAAGTCACTAATTACTGTTTTATCAGGCAAAGTATTTTCTTATGATTGGAGATGAGTTGTCTAAAAACAATACTAAAAAAACCCTAATGGCAGCTGATCTACCCAGCCATATGCTTTTGAACACACTGGCACACAATTTACTATCCTATTCAAGCTTCATACAAATAATAATACGTTAAACTCATAGAATCATAGAATGGTTTGGGTTGGAAGGGACCTCAAAGATCATCTGGTTCCAACCCCTCTGCCATGGGCAGGGACACCCTCCACTAGACCAGGCTGCTCAAAGCCCCATCCAACTTGGCCTTGAACACTTCCAGGGATGGGGCATCCACAACCTCTCTGGGCAACCTGTTCCAGTGCCTCACCACTCTAACAGTGAAGAATTTAAAAAATGATCCTTCTGCAGGNCCAGCTCTGGGGTCCCCAGCATAAGAAGAACATGAACACAATACTCCAGGTGGGGTCTCACCAGAGTGGAGTAGAAGGTGAGAATCACCTCCCTCAGACCTGCTGGTCATGCTTCTTTTGATGCAGCCCAGGATATGGTTGGCTTTCTGGGCTGCAAGTGTGCAATTTTAGGTTTATGTAAAACTGTGTATGATAAGGGTGAACAGATACTGGTGTTTGTAGAAAACTCTAAAGCTCATTTTAATATTGAGTGCACTTCATCACACCAGTTTGCTGTTAAGAAAATTGTTGCTGATAACAACCTACCTCTAATTTCAGACTTACACAGTGATAATGAAGAAAAATATTTTTTCCTAGCCATTCTGATTTGAATACAAGTAAAAATTCAGTAAGATCTCAATTTCTAGGATTCTGAAACAGTGGCAAAATTATTTTCATGTGTTCTTAAAAATCACAGAATCATTTTGGTTGGAAAAGACTTTTAAGACCATTGACTCCAACCATAGTCCTCCTGAGTTGCCTGCCCTTTCTTCCAAAGGCCATAAACTCTCCTCTTTTTTCCTGAGTTCTGGCCAAAGCTCTCTGTTCAGCCAGGCCGCCCTCTATCCCCACTGGCTCGTCTTTCAGCACATGGGGATGGCCTGCTCCTGTGCCTTTAAGACTTCCTTCTTGAAGGGTGTCCAGCCTTCCTGGACTCCTTTGTCCTTCAGGACTGCCTCCCAAGGGACTCTGCCAACCAGTCTCCTGAACAGGCCAAAGTCTGTGCTCCACGAGTCCAAGTTGGTAGTTCTGCTGACCCTTGTCCTTACTTCTCCAAGAACTGAAAACTCTATCACTTCATGATCACTATGCCCAAATCAGCCTCCAGCTGTCACATCACCCACAAGTCCTTCTTTGTTCCTAAACAACAGATCCAGAAGTGCCCCTTCCCTAGTTGTCTTACTCACCAGTTGTGTCAGGAAGTTATCCTCCACATACTTCAGGAACCTCCTGACCCATTTCCTCTCCCTGCAGATATCTGGTATGTTGAAGTCCTCCACAAGAACAAGGACTAGTGATAGTGAGGCTTCTCCCAGCTCCTTATAGAATATTTCATCTCCCTCTTCATCCTGGTCGGGAACTTGTTGCCTTTGCCTGCTGTCCCTTAAGTCACCATGTTCAGCCAGGTGGAGAGAGGATAGGAAATTCTCTGTGTTCTGTCTGGCTGTGGGGCCTGTCCTAGGGGTGTGATTCCAGTATGTCTGTCTCTGAGATTCCCTGATACTCCTCAATGGATTCACCTTCTCCCAGAGTTCTGCCACTAAGCAGAGGAGTTTGTCTACCTGAAACATCTTATTTGTTCTCCTTTCTAGAACTTTGCAGAAAGAAGAACTGGGGGGAGAAGTGCAGATTTTTAACTTCTCACGTTTTCAGTTAAACTAGTAATGGTCAAACAACAGTAAGTAATAAATTAGTAAATGCAGAGCATTTAAATTTGGCACCAAATTTGATTGGTTATTATAGTTCATCTCTCCCTGTTTCCTCTGTAGTCCTGGCAGACTATTTTGAATTATTCTGGGGGAGTCTTTCCATAGGAGGAGTGTAGAAGACTAGTCATCAAAATACAGTTATGGTTTGACTGGCTACATTTTTACTTAATAGTGAGTGGCATAAATATCCTTAATGGTTGCAACCCCTTTGAAGGGGATGTGGGAGATATAAATCATTGGTTGGGAGACCCCTGTTCTGCACTTAAGTACTTTCTTTTAATTTTGCCCCAGTTTTAAGAAATGATTTAAGTTGTCTTACAGATGTGGTGAGGAAGGAATATATGGCACCTAGCATACTGAGATTTCAGTTTTGAACAGAAGTTAGTGTTACGCTACTGCATGTAATATTAAGTTAGTATTACTCTGACACCTAACTGCTTTTCTTTCCCCAAGTCCCAGTAGTTGCTGTGGATCATTTAATGACAGCTATGCAGTTCTCAGTCATGTAAATTCATACTCCAGGAGTCTCTTGGAGAAGAACATAAGCATATACCTATGACAGTTTCAGATTTTTTATCATACTATTCCCCAGTAATAATTATCCTGGTAAAGGCTAGCAGAATGGATATAGATAAGCACAATCTCTATCCCATTCGTAAGTCAGGGAAGCAGTAAATGTGTTTTTGTAATACATCACTTCAATAATACTGTAGTCCTTAGCATAGTCAATTGTGGTTGGAAGTTGTGACAGAGGCTTCAAAAGAATTATAGAATCAGAATTCATTGGGATAGTTTTTCAGTGATTTTTATTACTGAAGAATATTTAAAAGTCTGAGACTCAAAGATTTTGACTGCCTGTCCCTACCAACTCTTAGTGCAGTTCTTTGTCATCAATATCTAATGTTTACTTGGATGCTGATATTAGCAATTCAGATTTAAGTAATCAAACACTTAGCTAACTGTAACAGCAGAAATACACTATGAAGGTAGGACATGATTTAATTTCATTTTCATGAAAATTTTCCCTAGTGTCAGCCTTATCTTTGTTTTTGAACTACTATAGTATTAATTATTTCAAATGTTTTAGTGTTCAGAAATTATTTGGCTGAATAAATGGCTTTCTTAGTTGGCTAATTAGAGGTGTGACTGAACAAAGTTTAAATTTTGGTATTTACAGCTTTTGAGGTATAAGATGCAAATATTTATGTTTTTATTACTATATTTACTACTCTTTCATAAAATAAGATTATTACTTAGGTTTCATTTCTGAGGTAAACAAGATCTCATCAAGACACAACAAATGATACTGGAAACCTGGTGCAGTGAAAGAAGTTATTCCCTGTTGAATTATAGAGTTAATGAAGTATGAAAACTATGACATTTAATATCTTAAATGAAAGCTGCTTCAGAGATTGCTTCAGCAGTTTAAACTGGTATCTCATAATTTGATCTCACCTGGCTAATCCAATATCGCAGTATAGCTGCCAACTTTTAAAACTGTAAGTTTCTGGTACTATCAGATTTGGAGGGAAAAAGATGATAGGACAATCTGCAACAATAAATATGACAGTTATGGATATTTCTAATCAGGCCATTTCTATGAGCGGTAATATTTCTGCAGCTTAAAAAGCTGTTCATTAAAGTATATAGTAACATGAGTAGTTCTTCAGTTAGGGAAATTAACCTAGTTGCACAGCTTTACATTTTCTGACATTCATGAAATAGAGGGTGAGACCCTCAGGCTTCTGTACCTAAATAAAATGCCTTGCTATTAGGTATTATGTGGTGGAGATTTTGGGAGGATCACTAAACCCACAGGAAAAAATTCAACAGAAATCAAAACAATGTTATAATTTAAAAAAATCTATAATGCATCTAGATCTCTAAGGGAAGTACTTTTTTTTTTCCTATATGAAATGTCCTATTATTGCTTGGTAGAATAAGACTAATCTGCTCTTCAAACTGTCATGTGTATATTATTTTTGTTAGCTTTTACTACAATAACATTGGGGGGGAAATATTTAGTTGGGGTTTCTTTTGGTTGGTATTTATGCATGGAGATAGTGTTATGAATATTTATGAATAAAATCTAGTTGTTGCTTGGAAGCCCCTTTGTACTCACAAATGTGGACAAGGTAAGCAGATCACAGACTTCGAGTAGCTTTGCCTTTTGACTAATGTGGATATGTACTTGGACATATGAGTGTGATGGTAACTTTTAGTATCAAACTTACTGTAAAATGTGTAGCATAAGCTCTATTTCAAAATTATGGGAAAATAGTAAATATCTGCATTAAAAATAGCTAGTTTTATCTTAATGCTAGGATGAGGCAAATGCCTCAAGCTTGGATGGTAAGAGCTCTAACAAATTAGTATAAGAATATGTAATGGTAATTGTGTGTCCTGTTCTGCATTTTCATAAAAGCAGAAATTTAGCTGAAACTCTTCCCAGAATATATGTCTCCATACTAAACTAATGGAACATGCTTTATTTCAGAGGAAGAGAAGTATAGATATGGCAATGGAGCATAAAAGTTGTTGTCATGTTTGATTTGCTCTTAATATTTATAGTATTTCCTACTTCATTATATCATGAGCTGTTGAGACTTCACACTACTTCAACTTTCTTGTTCCTTATATTGAAAGCTTAACACTTTGCAATGAAAAAAGAAATACTTAATCACGAGTCAAATGTTTAGCTCAAGTAAGAAACATGGGTTTCAAGAGTTGAAATGCCTAATATCATAGGTATTGTCCTAAGAATCTCAGGTTTAGCACACAGAAAGGTAACTATTAGTGGTAATTCTACTATGGCAAGTTTTTCTCATTTACATACATAGTTTCAATTTGCAAATTGTTGCCTGTCTGAGGGGGATCATGCCTAAAAGTTTTATTTTCTTGCATAGTTACTTAACCAGAAGAAGTTTAAGTTAGATTTAAATGATTCATACTGTAATCTGAAATTAGCTAAAACAAAGATAGTTTTAGAAGCATGTTTATATCCAGTTTGTAAGCATAAAAACCAGCGTAGACTCTTGGGGAACACAACGAAGGAAAGCATCTTGTACAGCCAACTAAGTATCAATATAAAGCTATGAGTTCATATGTGGATGATCTACCAATCAAGTTGTCAAGCGGGAATAAAGAGGGAGAAAGGAGTAGATCTAAAAGAACATCGGTTATGGTACTGCAATTAGTATGAACTTATCAGTGTACCAAGTGACACTTTTGATCTGTATAAAGATATAATTTTTTTGAAAGGGTCTTTTAACTGTTAGCTTTAGTCTAGCAGACCCTTATGGTGAACCCCTGATATTAATGAATCAAATGTGCTTAATTTCAAAAATGGATTATTCTTTCTAACTGTTAATATTCATCATGCTGGGTTTATAGTTGTAGACCACATTGTTGTTTATAAATACCATAAATCTTGATCCTTCTAGGAGTCTTCTTAATTTTTTAAATAACCTACTATAAATAAAAAGAAACCATAATAAGGAACTTATTCCTGGATGGTGAAGAAAGCCTGGAAAAAAAAACATTTCTTTGGTTTTCATGAAGACAGAACCGAACAATCTCTCAGTGTTTCCCCTCCTCAGCTCTTTGTTTATTGGAAATTCTGCTTATGATTAACAGGGAAAAAACCTGCACTGTGACTTCAAATCACAACAAACTGTATGGAAGGATTTTGTGGATCACTCTACTTTCTTGATAACAAAGATTTCCAATTGTACTTAATTGTTTGCCTGAATCTTCAAATTCAGTGCTTCTTACTTGAAAAGTTACAATATGGAATGAAGCTGAATACAAATGTATTCTAAAGTTGATTGCAGGCATCTCTTGAATGTTTTTACCATTCCATGAAAAATTCTGCAGTCTGTCTTTATTTGGTAATTTTCAGAATTGACCTAGGCTAGTATGTGTGCTCAATGTGAAATGTTATATCCTGATACAACTATCTCACTAATCAAATAGATAGACAGTTGCAGGAGGGGAAAGGAATATTTTGTAACTTGCACATGGATGATTTGACCAAGAGCTGAGAACAGGGTCCAGATTTTGACTTGCTTTCTAGTCTTTTCTTGAAGTGCTCCCATTCTTTTGTTATGGTGATAGTATTAAAACAATATGTAACTTGACAATCCATGTGAACAGGGGAGTAGAACTTGACAGCATTTCATAACACTTTTGACTTGTCAGCTACATACTCATCTCTAAACTTATTGATATAGTAAGTATATTAATGGCTTTCTGGTTTAATTCACTTGTAATGGGTGAGAAGTGCATGCAAACTACAATCACAAGAGACACCTGACATCCTATGACAGCACAGCTAATCAATATAAAAGCAGCTGAGACAACACTGCTCTAGTACTGTAATAAACTCTGTCCTTTAAGTGTACAGATCCCTTGTAAATGGTGCAGGCCAAAATTTCAGTTCTAATTAACAATAAACTTCATGGCCTAATCATCTACATCTCAAATATTGACATTTCTTTCTCCAATAAAATATCTGTTCCAACTCTTCTGGATGTTTCTTGTTGCACAGTTGGAAAGTTCACTATGGTATAGAAAAACAGACAAAGCATCCAGTCTATTTTGAGGACCTGTATATACATATTAAAACTTCTGGATTAAACACCTTTGTTCTTGCAGTCATAAATTTGGTATGCAGGTATGCACTTATCTATATTTAAGAAACCAGGACTTAATAACTGGGATTAACAATTCAGCTCAGATTTTCTGTGTCAGTATTAAGTTGATTCCTTTCTCAAGAACATGGAATAGATAATAGAAGGCCTAAAAATATTTATTTTGGAGGAGAACTTGAATAAAAGCAAAGAAATTGCATAATATCATCATACTACTAGAAAAGCACACTGTGCGATGAGTAGACTTATTTTATTCCTGCCATTTTTCTGCTTTCAAGAGTTGGTCATGTTTTCTTCAAACACTTTCAATGTGAAACTGAGCATATGTGTAATGTCATACTTTGATTCTTGTAGTCATAGCACTTAGCATTTGGCCAGGATCAGGGCAGAGAACAATAGGGGTGTCTTAAGGAGGAGGGGACAGCCCCATGCCCACACAGCAGCCACTTAAAGCTATTTCTACCTTTGTAGAATTTCATATCCAGACAGAAATTGCTTTTAAAATGTCCCCACAAAAAAAATTCTCTAAGCTTCTGGTCTAATGCTAAAATGTAAACAATAACAAACCTGATAAAATATATTTGAAATATATCTTTTTATGAGAAATTCATTATTTATCCCTCATCTCCTTATAGCAATTATTCTATCTTCGTACCTTTTCCTTCTCTAATGGTGATTTTGGTTTAAGTGGAGCTTTTGGTTGCCATAGCTTTCAATTATAAGCACTTCAAAGTGGTTGTAGGAGACCTAAATGAGACTTTCATATACTTCCTTCTTGTATTGCAATTTTGCAGTGATACCTGTTTTCAGTAATGGGATAAAAGCTTGTTTTGAAAATAAGTCTGCAAACATTTATTGCTTCTGCTATAAATGGCTACTCAAATCAGCGTGCACAGCTATGTCCAACAGCGTTTGGCTGCATCAGAGTAAACCTGGCCTGTGTGTTTAGATAGATCTGATAGACTCCAATTTGATCTAGATGGAGCTAGAGGTCAGCCTGTTAGGCAGCTCAATTTCTTTACATGTTCCTTAGCAAAGCAAATACATTACCTTCAGGAGCAGCATAAACAAGGCTTGATCTATATGCTGGAGTGCTTCTGAACATTTAGACAGAATTCTGGAGGTTAAACCTAGAGCACCATAACATTAGCTTGCAAATACTCGGGAATAGAGATTACAAACAAGTTAAACACTTGATTTCCATTTAATTTCAATAGTGCTTGGACTCCAGAGTGCCATAATGACATAATGGATATTTGTAAAATCATCTACACTTAAAGGGTTGCAGAGGTGGTTGTGGATTCCTCTAATGTACAATCAGATGTTTAGATAAAATTCTGCAGATTGCAGGAGTGCAAAAGAATGTCCTTTTTAATAGAGAGGCCCCTCTTGGGCAACAAACAGGAGGAGCTGGAAGCCATTGTGCGGCAGGGTAGCTATGACTTGGTTGCCATCACAGAAACATGGTGGGATGACTCTCATGACTGGTGTGCTGCAATGGATGGCTATAAGCTCTTCAAAAGGGATAGGCAGGGAAGGGGGGGCAGTGGGATGGCTCTGTATGTTAGGACTGCTTTGATTATTTAGAACTCAGCAATTGTGATGATAAAATTGAATGCTTATGGGTAAGGATAAAGGGGAAGGCCCACAAGGCAGATATCCTGCTGGGAGTCTGTTATAGACCACCCAGCCAGGATGAAGAGGTAGATGAAGTATTCTACAAGCAGCTGGCAGAAGTCACACAATCACTAGCCCTTGTTCTTGTGGAGGACTTCAACTTGCTGGATGTCTGCTGGAGATACAGCATAGCAGAGAGGAAACAGTCTAGGAGGTTCCTAGACTGAGTGGAAGATAACTTCCTGACTCAGCTAGTAAGTGAGCCTACCAGGGGAGGTGCCTTTCTTGACCTGCTGTTTACCAACAGAGAAGGACTGGTGGGAGATGCGATGGTCAGAGGCTGTCTTGGGCTTAGTGACCATGAAATGATAGAGTTTTCAATCCTTGGCAAAATAAGGAAGGGGGCCAGAAAAACTGCTAGCATGGACTTGCTGAGGGCAGACTTTGGCCTGCTCAGGACACTGACTGAGAGAGTCCCTTGGGAGAAAGTGCTGAAGGGCAAAGGGGTCCAGGAAGGCTGGGTACTCTTCAAGAAGGAAGTCTTAAAGGCACAGGAGCAGGCTGTCCCTATGTGCTGTAAGACAAACTGGCAGTGAAGATGACCAACCTGGCCGAACAGGGAGCTTCTGCTGGGACTGGGGGGGGGCGGGAAAAAGGAGAGCGTATCACTCTTAGAAGAAGAGGCAGGCAACTCAAGAGTACAGGGACCTTGTTAGGTTGTACAGAGGGAAAATTAGAAAGGCAAAAGCCCAGCTAGACCTCAATCTGGCCACTGTTGTAAGGGATAATAAGAAATGTTTTTACAAATAGGCTAACATCAAAAAGAGGGCCGAGGGGAATCTCCATCCTTTATTGGGCGCAGAGGGGAGCGTGGCCACCAAGGATGAAGAAAAGGCTGAGGTACTTAATGCCATCTTTGCCTCAGTCTTTAATAGTCAGACCAGCTGCCCCTGGGGCACTCAGCCCCCTGAGCTGGAAGACAGGGACAGAGGGCAGAATAAAACTCCCCTGTGATCCAGGAGGAAGCAGTTCATGACCTACTATGCCACCTGGACAATCACAAGTCTATGNCCAGAGAGTTGTGGTGAATGGAGTTAAATACAGTTGGTGGCCAGTCACAAGCAGTGTTCCCTAGGGCTCAGTTTTGGGGCTGGTCTTGTTTCATATCTTTATCAATGATCTGGGTGAGGGGATTGAGTGTATCCTCAGTTAACTTAGTGTCACCTGCAAACTTGGGTGAGAGTGTCGATCTACTCAAGGGTAGGAAGGCTCTGCAGAGGGATCTGGACAGGCTGGATCTATGGGCCAAGGCCAAGTGTATGAGACTTAACAAGGTTAAGAGCTGGGTCCTGCACCTGGGCCACAACAACCCCATTCAACACTACAGGCTTGGGGTGAGTGGCTGGAAAGCTGCCTGGAGGACAAGGATGTGGGGGGTGCTGGTTGACAACTGGCTGAACATGAGCTGGCAGTGTGCCCAGGTGACCAAGAAGGCCAACAGCATCCTGGCTTATAGTGTGGCCTGCAGGACTGGGGAAGTGATTGTCCACCTGTACTCAGCACTGGTGAGGTTGCACCTCAATTGCTGTGTTCAGTTTTGGCCTTCTCACTACAAGAAGGACATTGATGTGCTGGACTGTGTCCAGAGAAAGGCAATGAAGCTGGTGAAGGGTCTGGAGCACAAGTCTTATGAGGAGTGGCTGAGGGAACTGGAGTTGTTTAGCCTGGAGAAAAGGAGGCTGAGGGGAGATGTTACTACCTGAAAGGAGATAGTGGATGTTGGTCTCTTCTGCTAAGCAACAGGTGATAGGAGAAGAGGAAATGGCCTCAAATTGCTATGGGGGAGGTTTAGGTTGGAAATTAGGAAAAAAATTCTTCACTGAAAGGGTGGTCAGACATTGGAACAGGCTCCCCAGAGAGGTGGTGGAGTCACCGTCCATGGAGGTGTTCAAAAAGTGTGTAGACATGGCACTTTGGGGCATGGTCTAGTAGACACGGTGGTGTTGGGTTGATGGTTGGATTTGATGATCCTAGAGGTCTTTTCCAACCTTAAAGATTCTATGATTCTAAAAGGAAGATGGAGAGAGAGGAAGATAAGCCATGGGAATGCTTTCTTCCACTTGGATACAGTTAATGGAGGTGAACTAAGTTAATAAAGATTAATATCCTTAAACTTGAAAAGTTGATTTTGATGTCAGACTGTGGGAGTCTTCACTCATCAACTTCTAACAATCTAACTTCAGGAACCTAAAGCAAGACACCTATGCCCTTTCTAAAATGCATAGCTAGCAAAAAGCCCTTCAAATGGATGAATGATTAGAAGGAATCTCACACAGGCAGGACACCTGTGTAATGCTGTGGTGTGTACATCTTTCATTTATTTCAAGTGCTTAAAGCTGACTGTGTGCATATCCTTTCTTTCCACTATATGTGAAATTCTGAACTCATGTTCTGTATGTTGATCATATAACTTGAGCTGTGACTGTAATTAAATGTTCCCTCCCCTGGGGAAAACACAGAACCTTCATCTTCTCTGTAGACATTAATCTTTGCTACGTTATGCATGACCACACTTTATTTGAAGTGCACTCTGTTAATGTACATCATTCAAAGCATTGTAAGGAATTAATGGTCCTCTTAAGTAAAGCGCTTAATTCATACACTTCATCTTACAGTTAGAGTAGTCCAAAAGAACGTATACATTCAATTATAGGCACTTCTACCTGCTTGTACCTAAAGTCACTTTAGAATTTTAAAATGTGTTTGTCTACATTTAAGATCACTGGAAGATGACTGGATGTAGAATTCAAAGTTAACTGAGTATTTCAAGCCTTAAATTATCTTTAAAACATAATACTTAAGATACCCTTATAACAGTATTAAAAGAAAAGTAATGAGAAAGTGAAAAATTAAAATTTTTACTGTTCTCACTACCTGTCTAAATATTGCACGGATGTGATAGATTGAATGGTAATAGTAATAATTAAAAGTACACATGAAGGCTGCTGCGAATAAGTCCAGCTACTCTGGGACAAGAGTATGGGAACGAATAGTTGGAAAAGTTACCTTAACATGTGAACAGAATTTCATGTGGAAATGGGTGTGTGTTTCTGCATTTGGAATTTTAATTTTGCGAAACTAGAGTCCTTTAAAACCTCATTTTACACAAGATTTCTTCACAATATACAATAAATAGGATAACAATATTTAAAACACAAAGATAACTTGTATATGAAATGTGGGAGAAGTTATTTGACTAGATAGTGTATCCCCTCTCAGGCAGCTGCTTTTATAGTATTTTTCATATTTAAAAATCTGTGGGTTTTGCTTTGGATTTTTGAAAATTACTTTGGTATTCTCATTATTACATCTAAATCTTGAGTAGATAATTTGACCTGTAAGTGTTGAAGTATTTAGATGTGTTCAGGTATCTTAGCAATATTTTAAGACATACTTGTCTCCAACCATTGAATAAATGTGTATTTGAAAGTAAACAGCAGATGATTTTATATAATGAATTAATTTCTCAAACTCTGCTTGTATGCATTGCTCTAAAACTTTTTTTGATGCAAAGATGAGAAGCTTTTATGGACCTATTTGGATTGCAGAATATCTAGACAAAGAATTTTTAAAAATAACACTTTAGAACTTGCAAGTACTGTTTTGCAATAGCTTGTGTAGATAAAAATCTATGAAATGTTCCCCAGTAGATATATAAATAGAATGTGGCTTTTTTAGTGTTATAGTCTGGTTTTAATTTGTTTTTTTTTCCCCACACTTAATTGTCTAGCAAGTAAAAAGTATGTAGTTCATAAAATGCTGATAACACTAGAAGACTTTTTTTTTAATATGAGGGAGGAAGTCAGGAGGGCTATGTAAGGATTCTGGCCCAAAGGTGAGTTTGAATAGAAAAAACCCACCTTTCACTGTCTCTATCCTCCATGTCCTCTGAGCAAAGAGAGTTGGCTTACGGATGGCCTAAGGTGATTACTACATTGTTGTAACCCTTTGTCTCAGCTTTGCAGAGCTGTGCTGCAGATCATGAAAATACAATCTGTAGTCTATATCGCTATAGTATTTCCCTTCCCTTATTCCTAGTTTTAGACTTCTGTCATCTCAATACCAACCACTAAACAACATACCAGTATGGCCCTTCAGGACTATCAGCCCCCAGGATGGTGCTCTTTGGAATACAATTGCCAACATCACTGAAAGGCTTTGACCAGGTGCTGTGCTACTTTGGACTAATCTACCACACCTGTAGCATTTGAGGACAGTAAAATGGTGAAGCATCCTTATGGACAGAGAGCCCAGCACAAGTGGTAGGAAGAGTGGTTTTTTAGTTGCCTGTAATTTTGACTTTTCCTTTGGCAATGAGGAAAAGATCATTGTTAAGTTTTAAATGCCAATAAAACTAGCTTCTGTTCCAGGCTGTAGATAGGCTGTTCATCCAGCCTGCTACGGAAAGACAGATTTCCAATTTTTTTATTTATTTTTTTTTAGATCCTGATAGAATTGCCCTGCTTGTTGGCTCAGAGATCAAACAAAACAAGCATTACTCCCACTCTGTGTTCCAGGACCTCATATGTTCAATCCACTTTTCCTTTTGGTTTATAGAAGCTCTTGGAGCAAGGCACTCAGCTTATTTCTAATGCCATAAACTTTTCACGTTATGGGATGGGACAGGCAGAAACTGAGTTGTTCAAATATTACTCAAGTCAAAAGCGGAATAAAAGATGGTCCCTGGAGTCCATCTTTTGGAGCAGTGTCTCAAGTAACATGGGTTTGCTCTTTCACTTATTAAAATAAATGAGATCTCACAAAATTGTTTTTAACTAAAGAAACTCTGGTCTGCTTGGTTAGGGTAATTAGTCTTCTGACATCAAACTAATTGTTGGAACCAATGCTGAGGAAGGTGAAGCAGTCACCAACAGGAAATGTTTAATTTACACACCAGTGTATAGAATAATATAAATCTTTAAACACAACAAGTAAAAGAGTGATTAATATATAATCTGTTAACTTTGTTATACAAAAATAAACAGTCATGAGAGGAAAGCATGAAAGGGACAGAACACTATCTTGTGTGTGGGTTTTGTATAACTTACTGCTACAAGACTTCTGTGACTGTGAACAGCTGCTTAATATTCCCCCCCAATGAAAAACTGGAAATAAAGGGTGTTTGCCCTTATGATTTTCATCATTATATGAGATCACTTTCTGTTAATGGAATCTCTTCCACTGAAGTAAAAAAATTACATAGAACACCTGGCTAATGATTACCCTGGTATCCATAGGAGAGGGCTAAAGGTGTTTTTTTCAGAAGCTCTTTTGGCTGAAGAGCAAATGGGAATAAAAGTTGCTATTGCCATTGCAAGATGATGATGTAAAAATGCTATTGCCATGAAATCTGGTATAGAGATAGATTATTGCTTGATAGTTTATCAGGGCTTTTAAATGGTTCTTAATTTATGCTAGTACATGCTTTGCAACTATTTATGGTGAGATTCTATTATAATGGCACTGAATGATGTCAGATAAGTATTATCCATGTTTTCCATGTAAGGGAACATGGAAAATGTTCTGATTCTAAAAATTAAACTAAACACAGATGAGCCTCTTCTATTTTTTTTAAAGCAAATGTGTGGTTTATTTAAGAACTCTTGTGCCTTTAATATGTGAAAGAAGCAATCTAATTATCATGCCTGTCATGTTAGCATTCTTTTTCACATTCTGGTAACTACCCTTTGAAAATGTTGAATAAAAAATGCAAACAATATGACTAGTATTGCAAGCTGTTATATTTTGTTCCATTGCTATAGAAAGCTGCTGCCTCACTTTAATATGGGTTGGTGGTTGTAAGGTACAGAATGGTTGTTGAAATAGATGCGTCCTTGTATAGATAGCAATGAAAACCAAATGCCTTGCCTTTAGTTGGCTCTGGAACTATCCTACAAAATTGCTTTAAACATTTGGACGGCTTTGTCAACACTTAATGAATTTTGGCCATCATAAATCTCAGATGCCCTCACTGAGTAAAACCCAAAATTATCACAGTTTCATAGCCGAAGCTGCCCTTGCCATATGGTGAGTGCAAATGTTTCTAAAGCAGCAAATGTTCTGTCAAGGGTTCCCAGTGATGTTTTGATTGGATTGCTCTATTATCTGAACAAGTCTGCCAAAAGAAAGCACCTGCACAATGAAAAGTATGCAGAAGCTGCCAGCCTGTAGCAAGGGAAGGAAAGTGAAGCATGTACTGACAAGTTACCTGTCATCAGAAGATATGCTGAGTAGGTTATGATAGATTCTACTGTGCATCTGATGTCACAAAATAGCTCTTGCAAAAAAAGGTGTGCGTGTGAAAGAACTAGCCTAGCTCCAGTAACCTTCTGGCCTTAAAGGTGCCAAGTCACAGCTTGGTGTGCTGTAACAGCTTCTTAGCCAGACCTTTTCAGAGAGGTTAGGAAACAATAACTGGCAGGGATGGTAGATATGCTCCTCTTCCATATTCAGTTTTGTTTCAGTTCTAGGATGCCAATGCTGTTATGCAGATTTTTATTCTCTTGGATGATCTGGCCTGGAGCATATGATTCACTTTTATAATTTGATAGCTGAATATGCAAATACATTAAAGAACCAAGAGAAGTAAAATTTTTTTTTTCTTCTGAGGAGGAATACTTAATGAGATCCTCTTGCTACATTCCTCTACTGGACTGTATATCATAACTAAGTAGATTAAAATTGATTTGCACAGAAAAGTGTCACATGAACAACATGTGACAACTGTTATCAGTTATGTATACATAAGTTTACAGATCGTTACCGTTTTTGTCACTGAAGAGAATATACAGTTATACTGCACCCATTGTTCTCAAGAAAATAATGAAAATCAATCTTACTAGTAGCTAGGAAGTGTGTGAAGTGTTGCCAGGACATGATATCTGTGCTAATCCCTTGACTCAATCTTTGTATTATAAATTTTACTGTGTACTTGTCATGGAACTGAGGAGAGGGAAGTAGTCCAGAGAGGTCCTTGTGTATCAGCTCAGGGGAACAGAAGTGGTCATCACCAGAAGGGGGAAAAAAAAACATAATACCAACTAGATGGTAGGGTGGAGTAGGGGTTGGGAGAACCCCCTTTTGGTAAGGTAGTTCAGGCCTGAGTGGGAGTAGTTTAAATATCCAAGGAAAAAAACTTAGGGGGAGCTAGTACAGCTGTTCATAGTAATAGTTTTACAAGAGCCTTTTGGGATAGATATTTGGCTTTTTCCCCACTATGGAGAAGGATAAAATCTGTTAATGGATTTTAAAAGCTCCAATTTAAGTTCAATAAAATTTAACTGTCCTTCCAGACCTACCTTTGCATATCTCAGCTTTAAATTTTTCCCATAGTAATTTTTATCATAGGTAAAAGGAAGAACTTGAGTATAATTCAGTGTCTTAAGTAAAACATTGTCTCAGCATACCTGATCTCCTACCCATCACAGAGTAGCTGTTACACAGCTGCTGTATAAAATGGTGGTTGCACACTGTCCAAATGCCAACTAGATGTCTAGATGTTTCGAAAGACTTGTGTTGTAGACCATGCTGTAACAAACCTTATTAAATGCTTCATCAGGCTCAGGACCTGGCTTGTTCTATCTTAGTAAAGCATTATGTTAAATAAGCTAATTCAAAATTCCTAGAAGGTATGTCTTGCTCTTGAAAAGTACAACTCAGAATAATAGTAAATGTGTGAAAAATCTGTGTTCGCTTTTGAGATATGAGAGGCAGGGTGGGCTCTCCTACAAGAGTTTCTATAATTCATAGAGTATAGAAGTGATATTCTCACTTTCTCCTGCCCAAAGTATGCTTTGGGTGTTTAAAGACTATCAGTTTTGTCTTTTCTTTATTCAGCTCTGTGTATCCTTTCATAATTCACCCAAGTCTGAAGCTGACAAAATAGTAGGAGAAGCATGATGCTGTTTTGCAAAACCTTCTCTTGGATGCTCAGCTTCAGTCCACGCTTGCCTGATATTTTCCTTCTCTCCTGTTGGTGTACTACTAACCCACCCCAGTCATAATCTAATGTGGCACTAATGCAAAGTTTTCATTCTCACATCAACGATGTATCCTGTGCGTTAGCATTATTTTTCATAAGTTTGCACCTTTACAACTGTAACTTGTTCTTCATGGATGCTAAGTATGATTCAGGCTTTGCAGAGTGCTTAAGGCAGTGGAACTGGGTATTGTGTGGGTCTTAACCTTGTTTAATGTTGGAATTCATAACTGTTCCCTTCTCTTCAATTATTCCCGCCTTAAAGAAAGATGTTTCATAAAACAGAAGGGCTCAGAAGTAGGGGGGAAAAAATGTTCTGGAAGCACAATGTCTTGAATTCTAAGGATATGTAAGCAGATCACTAAAGACTGTGCTGTACATAGAGTAGCTCTCAGTTATCACTGCTGTTTCATGCTAAGGATGTGAATGAGTGATAGGAATATTGATCCAAAAAAAGTACTAAGATTATCCTTTTTCCTTAAAGATCAATTTGAAAAGCAATGAAATTGAAGCTGTTTGAAGGAGATGCATTATTTTATTTTTTTAAATCTGCAGTAATTTAACTTTCACACATTGTCTAGGTTTTCTTTAGATATATATGATTTGGGGCAGCAGCCAGTGTGTATGCATCATGATCTGGTGGGTAACCCACCTAACTGCATGATAAGTAATGGGAAACATCTCTGACAGGGTGGATTAATTTTTTTAACTGATAGTCTTGAGGTTTCCATGAAGCAATAGAAGTTAGCTGGTGGATTAATAAACCAGATTATTTTTGTATGTGTGTCCAGAGATGAAAATGTCATCTTTTGTTTATGCATGCATATTACTTTAAGAACACGGAATTAATACTGAAACCAGTCTGGGTATGGAAGACTGTAGCTATTCTAGGCTACTGCAGCACAGACATTTATTAATGTATGTTTTGAAGAGGAAACCTGCTAAAGCACATAGCTTATAAAGCAGAAGAAACATTTCACTTGCAGCTGTTGCTCAATCGCACAACTGGTACACCTGCATGACAAGCATTGTATTTTGGTGATGCCTTCATAATGAAGCAGTCTAGGCACCTGGTGACTCGCCATTTTGCTGTGACACTTAGGCACATTAATAAATGAGCAGGTTTATATTAGATACATTAAGTAAAAAATTCAAAAATTTAGGCTGATATTCCTAAAAATCTTAGACAACATTCTACGCTTGTTTTTGTGAGAACAATATGCAGAACAAGAAAAAGGTTATTTCATCCTCTGACTCTTTAATTCAATTATATCCTAAAACTCATTGTGTACTTCAAAAATAAATTAACTCAAGATGTTATTCTGCTCTCCATCTGCTGCATTTCTTTAAATGTATTCCTTCCACTCCCAGATCAGTTTAAGTGATTTTTTTCCATCAAAAGCCATAGGCATTTTTTCTTGTTTGCTTTTTTAATGTCTCTGTTTCAGAAATTGCCTCATAAACCATGTGACTCTTGTTTTCTTTTTTTTTCCTCTTGCCTGAAAACAGAGCCAGCAAAATGCAGCTTATGGCTGTTTTGTATCTGCGTTGCTATAGCTTGTGTTTCAGTATGCTTTCCATTTTCTGTTTGTGTCTTGCCTGTAGAATATGATGTGTGATTGTAGAGCAAATGATCAAAGTACAGCGGCATTGTTGCCCCTTGATACTGAGAGGTAGAAAATGGCAGAAGAGGGTACTTGAAATAACCAGATCTTTGGTCTGAATTCAGCTGTTTTCTTCAGAAAACATTCCCTTCCAGAGCATTTCGTTCTTCAGTCTGATCAGCTGTTATTGCTACCCAAGATGTCAACAGAAATATTAGCCATGCTAAATAAGAAATTTAAGATGTCTTTATAGCGCAGAATGTTTCCTGTCTGTTCTTCCTGATATAAGTACAGCTTTAAGGTCAGAGGAAGGACTAGAATAAAGTTGTGCAGATTCCTCCCAAATCTTAAATGAATTCTGAATTAGTAGCACAGGTGAATATTTATGGTAAACTAATAAATTACAATTACACCTGGTTGATAGCAGTTCAAGAAAAAATGTTAATAAATGTCACTAGTTATAAAATGGGGACTGAAAAGCTGCAGCAGTTTTGCTAAAGAAATTAAATAAGATATAATAGTACTGTCCAACTTTGAATATTAACATATATTGATATATTTCAAAGTATTGTAAATGGAAGTCAGCCATGATTTTCTTAGGTTAAGGGTAGCCTGTCCAAGACTTTATCCAGGAGGTCAGAGAAGTTGGTAAAATTTTCTCAAATACAGTAAATGCAATTTTATTTTGTCAGAGGATTCTTTTTAACCAAGTATGGTGGGTTGACCCTGGCTGGAGGCCAGGTGCCCACCAGAGTCACTCTGTCACTGCCCTCCTCACTAGACAGAGGAGAAAAGGTGTAAGGAACGGTTTGTGAGTAAAGATAAGGACAGGGAGAGATCACTTATCATAATCACAAGCAAACCAGACTGAACTTAGAGAGGAAATTCATCTCATTTATTCACAAACAGAACAGAGTAGAGGAATGAGAAATAAAAAAAAAAA
>VXBL01003418.1:709464-883908 GCA_013400195.1 Aramus guarauna | reverse complement strand
CCCCCCCCCCCCCCCCCCCCCCCCCCCCCCCGCTACCAAAACCTTGCCATGCAAACCCAAAACACCAAGTCTAAATTGTGATTTACAACATGAATCTTTGTCAAGAACAAGTAATTTAACAGCAGTGATGAAAATATTGCTGATGCCAATTTTAATTATTTTTAAGAGACAGAAGTCTCTTTTTGTGACAGAATTAAACAGCTAAATTCCAACAACTCAGGCAGTTTCCTACCTTGCATCTAAAACTGAATGAAAACATCCAGACTTCTTAGGCCTGTGTTACAATTGGTTTACTATCTAACATTAATTTAAATATTTAAGCCATGTGATATCCGTTATTTCTCAAAGAATAAACATCTGGTTTAAAAATCAGGAACCCTTAATACTACTATGTCTATTTTTAAGTACAGTCACAAAAGTTAAGCTTATTTAGTCAATTGCTTATTTCACTTCACTGTGACTGACATTTGTCATGAGCAAATTAACTGGTTTTAATCAGAGATTATTTGGGGGTTATTTTAGTACAAGTCTGAATCTTTATTAAATATATTTTCTATAAAGGAAATAACACAGTTCTATGGGTCATGTTTATGTAATTCCAATTTTGAACTGATATTTTCTTATAATTTCTGTGTCTACTTATCCTAGTTTATAATCTTTGTATTCAATACTTGAAAGAGGAAATGCTTTTCTAAAAAGCTTCACTTTCCCTCAACTATATTGATATATTTATACAAGTACATTTTAATGAACTATATAAAAGTTATATCTCTAAAATGCAGGGTTTTAAGGAAGATTACTTAACCTAGTGACCTTACTTTCTTTCAAAATGTTCTTACACAGTAGCTGTACTTGAATATTGTTTTGTAACTTTTTCTGAAATTAAACTGTGGCATGAGCAGATGGAAGCAGTGCTTTCTGTAGTGGTTGGGGCAAATGATCCTGTGGGAAGCTTCCTCCCTGGGGATGGGGTCAGAAAGCAGCCATGGACCTCCCTGGGGCTAGCACCTCGGCTTGAGCAGTCGGACTGACTATAAACTGCTCACCTGGGCTTTGCTTTTGATACGTTCTTTGAGCCTGGGCAAACCACTTATTCTTCTCTCTGTTTTTCTTTATGAAATGCATGTAGCACTGGTATACATTGCGGAGTTGCTTATGTTCAATTTGCCTTTTTTAAAAGTATTTGGCATCCTTAAATAAAGATTTATTTAGAAACACAAAAGTTAGCAAATCTCCAAGATACGTGTATGTGCAGTGGAACAGATGTCTGTCTTGATACTTTTATGCTGCTCTAAAACTGCCTTCACAGAGACAAAAATTGAACAGCTGTTTAATTTTCAAATGAATATAGTGAAATTGAGCATTTGTGTCACTCTGATAGTCATCCTAACAACAAAGAAGGCCAGTTTCGTGCCATTGTTGTAGTATTTAGTACCATTGGTCTTAAGAAGTCCTATGTAATCTATTTGTCATACCTGTGTTTGGCTGAGATTTTGAGCTTTGACTGCACTTAAAATATTACCTCCTTCTCAGAGAAGACCACTGCTTTTAAAAGTCTGATTCATACATTTCATTGCTTGTTGGTTTTTTATCATGCATGGCTTGTGAGATTCAGAGGCTTCTAGCTGAGTTACAGCTGAGAAATTCTAATTTTTGTAGTAACGGAATTTGCTTGTAACAATATGGCAGCTGCTTTCAGTTTGTGTTAAAAGCAATTGAGGTTAAAAAAGAAAAAAATACTAATTCTGAATAAGTTCAACACAAATATACTTCTTACATCAAGGAGGAAAGGTAGATGTAAGATGGAGAGTTTATACTGATGAGAGAATGTAGAGCTCTTTCATACTTATGTATTACTGCTGGTTTCTTCACATCAGTTAAGATAATATGAATTAAAATATCTGAAGATTTTACCTATTATGTTTTCATAGTATGCTGATAAAAAGTCCTACTAGCACAGGCTCCATGCAAACTATTTCCGTTTCTAAAAGTCTCTTAGAAAGTTGTCTTAGAAACTTAAGACAAAAATTGCCCACATAGAGGAAACTGGGACACAAAGATTCTATCTATAACACATAAACTATTTAACTTTTCTAGAGTTTATGTCTATGTTTTCCAAAACAGAGTAAGAAGCACTCTGTTACTGTAAAGGTCAGAAATCTAATCTGATTTGAATTATATCTTGTTCTGCACAGACTGTACAGCCTAAGGGTGATTCACCCTTTTATTTTTTTATCAACCAGATTAATTTTCTGAGAAAGCCTGTTGCTATTTTGAGTTCCTGCTCTGTTCTCACTTCAACAGAGATACTCTGCATCTCACTGATGACTTAATGCATCCCAAAGCATCCTCCTCAACAGAGAAACTATTGTGATTTTTCAGGTTTTTTCTTTTGGGAAAGAAGGCATCAAGTTCAAATAGCAAGTGAACTTAGAGGTAGTAGTGTAATTTTTAAATTTATACTAAAACACTTACTTTCTTCAAGGCAAATGACTTCCAACATAGAAGGGGAATACCATAGGTAAATTATGGACATATTAAGAAACTATCGTCTTAGATTCTTAATTCTAAATATAGCTGTATGTTTAGCTGTTAAACCTTTGTAAGTATTGAGCTACTGTGTATAAGGAGGAGGAAAGAAACTGATAGATGTTAATCATCTGTGAGATGTAAGAAAGAAAATAGTAACACAAAAAATCCCTTTATCTTTAGTGACTAAATGATTCAATCCACTGACATATTAATTTAAGAGTAATGGTGACCTTCCATCATAGTTTTATTTCATTCTAGTCTGTTTTAGAAAACTGTTTTATTACTTAGGGATACATTTGTGTATCTGAGTTACGCAGAAGAGTAATTGCATATTGTTGGTACCTTGTCAACCCCATAGTAGAGTGGAAATAGAACCTGCGTCTCCTGAGTCCTCTCTCTTGATCCAGGGAAAGAAAACAGTTCTTGTCCTACAATTTAAGAAGATTTGTTTTTTGAGTAAACTTACTGGTTTTACTAAAATCCAGAAATACTTCATATTAGTTGAGGCTCTGTTTCATACAGTAAGCCACATTTCAGGTACCATGTGATTTAATTAACTTATCTCCAATTAGCCTTGATTTTCATTGATCTATTTATACACATATAAAAACTAGTATGACAGGTTAATATTAGGTCAGTAAGGCAAAAATTTTCCATCTCCAGCTTGACTTTTAAAACCCAGATTTAGGAATTTAATGACTCAATCTAATAGATTTTGATACCTATGAAAAGCTCTGGTATCTGTGATGAGAAATCATGCAGGACCTTATTAGCAGTTTTTTAAATGCTCTCCTGAACCTAGGTATCTGATACAAAAATAATTAGGAAGCAGATGGAAAGCCAGTTTTCACTGCATATGTCTTTGGACTAGGCAGAAAAACAATTAATCAGATCCTAATACAATATAATGGGGAAAGTAATGTTCTGAGTGGTGGGGCTAACCCAGAGTTTTTGCAGTACTAAAGAATCATTAAGAATGTATTACAATTTGCCTGTGTTTCTAACTCCAAGCATAATAGCAAATTGTTTGGAAACAAAGTAAGAATACTCGAGGACTGTGTACTCAGTCAGTTTTGAGTGTCCAGTCCTAAATTATCCCAGGAATAATCATCTGTGAAGGAGAAGGAAAAATGTCTTGTGTCCAAATCATCATATCCAAGAAGCTGTGGGATGAAATCAAGATGCAGGAAGTGGATGGCATCCTGCTGCAGTGAATAGAGAGCCACAGAAGGGAGCTGCAGAGGTGACGAAGGAAAAGGTGAATCCCTCCTAGTTATTGAGATGCTTTACAGATGTCATCTCATGGGCACTTCTGCTGGAGCAGTGTGTGGAGGGGGTGGGAATGCAGTACCTGAGAAGAAAAAACTTCTTTTGCTCAGTAATGGATTTCCTCCAGTCATTGCTCTTTCACTAACTTTGTGATTGTTTACTTTGTTACGCATTCGTTTCCACAATGAATAAATATTCAGTTATCTTTTTTCTTAAGATACCAGTAATGCTACCCTTTAGTGTCTACATATGTTAAAAGGAATATCTATTTACTTCAATCATAGTTTTCCTTTTTATTGAGAAGAAATTTTGTGAAAGTCTTCTACGGAGGAATCTAAATACAGTTTTCAGTGCTTTGCTGTTTGATATAGTTCGCAAGGATCATACTGGCAATGGGCATGTCAGATATTTTGGCAGCTCCTATTACAAAGGGGCTTTCCTTTAAGATCAGTGTTTCTCTGCTTGAATTTATTTCTTCATGGGATGGGGCTTCCTGTCATATGTAATGATCCTTATGATTGCTTCATATCGGATTTCTTTGCAGAATTACTGTGTGACCTTTATATTTCATTTAAAGTGCTACAATAAAACGCAAAATAACAAGAAAGGCAACTAAAATTTTCCTCACTGACACAAAGCCAACAAAATTTTCATTTACCAATGGAAGAAAACAGATCGATGGAAGATTAAAACTTCAAATGGAGATATTACAAATGAAACCCAAAATAGTTGTTGATGCATGGACTTTACTTGCTCTTTTTTTCCTTTGGTTGGGAAAAGATCTATATCTTGTTGGGAAAGTTGGGTTACAGAACTATGTAGAGAAAGAGCTAAAACCGTTCAAAATCAATGGTGTCACTTATTAACTGTTACAGTATAGAAAGTTGTATAATTGCTAAGTGCATTATTGGGAACTGCAGGACTACACAAGAGATTTAAAATTCCTGCATCTACCAACAGTTACTGTTTATTTTACTGTTATAACAGCTATAAGTCCTGTTCATGGAAAATAGTCCATTTAAACACTTTTCAGACTGGCAGTAGAGAAATGATATTTTGTAGGACAGGTTGTTCATTTTGATGACTTATTTTAAAATAATTTCTTCACAATAAAAGTTCCTAAATGTATGAATTACTACCTAGTTATTATTGTTTGCCAGAATTTGAGAAGTGCTTTGTTTGTATTCAATCTTCTCATCCTCCTATTAAATCAGTGTGTTAATCCCATCAGCTTCAGCTGCTTAATGGTTCTTAAACACAGGATTTTCTGATCACCTCTGCTACTAAGAATTTGATTCACCTAATGACAAATTTTCCTTTGCATGATTACTGCCCATTTCTTGCCATTTTAGGGCAAGATAGCCCTATTTTACAAAGCTGTTCGTGCCTGGCTCCAAATTTATTGTCTGGGGGATGGGGAAAGAGGGCCTATGGTACTTAAAAGATGACACATTGTTTTAGTCATGTAGGAAAATGGTGTATGAGATATGCCAGATCTTATCTTATGAAAAAAGTTAATTGTGCTAATGGACCATCCCCGCTACCTACTACATTTAATGGAATGTATCATTCCATTTCCTTCCCAGTTTAATAGACATGGCTAATGGTGGTGGCTCCATTTTTTCTTCTAAGGTATTTTCCTGGAAGAGAATGAACACATAGCAGAAAGATCTATATATAAAGAATTTAACAAATACATAATGAGACTGGATGGATAAATATAGCTCTGTTTCTATCACTAGAAATGTGTATTAAAGTTACGGTTTAATTTGTTTCATAGTTAATTAAAACATCTGTTCTGATTCCAGGAGAATCTATGAATAAATAATTAGTAATATAAAACTTGTTTCTATAGATTTTCTTATGTTATGCATTTCATGTGATTATATTTGCATGTGTTAAAATTAATGAAAGTGAATCATTATGGAAGTAGGATGTTAAAGGGCATAAGTGAAAAAGTATTTACAATAAATGTAATAACTTATGATTTATGTTTTTATAATCTATGCAATGAAGATATAGCCTTGGGTACAAATTTCTTTCACATAAAGAAATCAAAAGTTTGGTTTTGAGGGGCACAACACTGTGGTTTGGTTCAGACAGTATACTGGGAATCGGAAGATTTTGATTTCTATTCCACTCCTTTGTTCCCTAATGTCACAAATAACTCTGTAGCCTAGTAAGCAAGCCTGCTAGTGACTCAGTTCACCTCTTAAAATGAGCATACCACCATCTTTCTTCAATCTGTCTTGTTTAAATCAAAATCTTTTTATTTTACTGGTTGCCTATCGTTGTATGGTTGTACAATGCATAAATTGTTACTCTGGTTTAGGTGGGAACTTTTAGATGCTATTGGAATACAGAAAATTGGGGGGCGGGGTGGGGGGTGTGTGTGTCCCCTGATATGTATTCCACCATTCTTGTGAAATGCATTTTTGATTTTGAAAAAGTCTCTCCCTAGAGGAGTAACTATGGATGTGCCTGTAAAAGCAAAGTGAGTGATATCCTGGTCAAGACTTGCTAATAGAAATATCTGAGTTTAATTGTTGTTCAGGTGTTTAGCAATTCCTGACATTCTGTCTTCAAACCATGAGACTTAGTGAGCCACAGTGCAGTTTACTTGAAGGCACTGGAAACCTAATCCACTAAATCCTAATCCTAAATGATTAACTTGTGTGTCAACTTTATGGCAGATCCAGTATCAACTTTGTTCTGCTTTACAACACCAAATAGTGCAGGTTGAGTAGATTAGTCATCAGCTAAACTGCATTCACAGCTATTTTTGTTTTGCCAGAATAGCATTAAAGTAGCTGAAGTACAGTCTCCAATATCTCTCTACCTCTTTCCTGTCAGCGCCTCATTTCTCTTCCACAACCACGGCATCCCTCACAAAAACACTGCGTATTCCTTTCCTTGTTGTTATCATGTAAGTTAGTACCTCTGTCCTTTTCTTCTAGCTCATCTGTTCTTATTTAACACTCTAACAGCAGTCCTGGAGAAGAAAGAAGAAAACACATTTTGAAGTCACCCTCCCAAGGACTGGGAAGGGCGAAAGGTCTTTAATGGCTGCAGATGCATACTGGTATGCATATGCAGGGCGGGAGTTGATGCTGGCCTGGACATGTGAGGGAGACGGGTCAAGGAAATAATTCTTCTCGTACTGAAGGTGCCAAGCTAATATAGGAACCAAGTAACAAAACAATATAATGCAGATGTGAAGTAGCCAAACCCTATTTCTATATGCACATCGTTATGTGTACAAGTCACATGCATGCATACTTCACAGTGTTTGTAAGTGTTAGACACTCTGGGTAGGGGGAAAGAAAACAGTGTTCAGTAGAGTTGAATGCAATGGAAAATTACTGAAAATATTTTTACTTATATGGTCATATTGGGCTGCTAGAAATTTGCAACTTAATTTATCTTTAGAGGAATTACCTGAAGTTTCAATTCCAAGAAAGGTGCAACAGTTTCCTTCCAAAATGGCTGCTGCACCTCATTGTTCTCAATGGCACTGAAACTGATACCTTCCAAAAAATCCTCTGCCTCTTATTATTTCCCCTGAAGAAAGAACAGCTAGGAGACACTCCGGTGTCTTGTGTGGCCAGGAGACAGTCACATTGAGAAGAGCGTGAGGTAGCAGCCATTTTGCAACTGGATAGTACTTTATGGAGTTTCCCTTTTGGAAAACTTCCTCTGTGAGTCTCTGGTATTGAACCTTCAAAACACAGGGAATAAGACAGTAATTAAAGAAAAATCAAGAAAATTATTAAAACTGCCAAAAACAATTGAACAAACTCTTGAAATATTTCAGAATTCAAAGTACAGAGTTTTTCGCTTTACTCATTAGCGGGAAGAGTTTAGAGAATTGCATGTAGCACTGCTTTTCCTATAGGCTCTGTGTCCTACCTAAAAGATTTATTTGTAAATGGGTACACCTTTCAGTCAACATCATTTTGAATGAAAATCTCACCAGACCTTCACAAAAGGACAGAGACAGCAGTGCTCTATCTTACTACCCCATTAGTGTATCTACATATTTGTTATATGAGATATATTCTGGCTGCTTGCCAGTTAGAAAGGTGTACACTGTAGCAACTTGTGCTGTTTTACTTGCTGTTTTTATTTACCTGAACACCTACTTTGATAGGAAACTGTGTTCACAGGCATTGAATTTGGACAGGGATATGCGTGTGTGTGTTCAAGAGGAGCTACGTAGCCAAGGTGACCAAGGTCTTTTGGGGTATTATAGACTCATGCATCTTCTCAAGAAGCAATTTGCTCGTTGGTTTTGTGTGCTTCTTTGAAGGCTGCTTTTAGAGGTTTTTCTTTTTGCTGTTCGGTATTGGAAAACTATGAAAAACCTTTAAGACTGAACAACTTTCCATTTTCAGAATAGGAAAACTATTTTTTTCAAATTCATCTGAGTGTTGTCATTTATTTCAAATAACATTTTGCCCTGTGGAGTGACAAATGATTTGCCATAACTCAGGAAACTGTAGTGTATTGGCAAGTGACTGTGTGGGTGAAAAAGAATAAAATACCCTTTTGATAGACAATATTGAAAATTAACATTAAAGATATAGTTGGTGATATCTGGTGAAACACTAATGATGACATGTTGGTTTATGTAATTTTACATTATATATAAACTTTTGTATAGTTTTCTATTTATTTAATGATCAAGATGGGATATTTTCTGTATAGGCACTCTTTTGTACTATGGCTGAATATTTCGTGCCATTTTGTTACCTGATACTCCTTATATTTCTTGCTTTTAATTAGAAAAAAAAATTTACATCTGCACATAAGTGAAAAATTTCATGTACTGTAATGCATAAGGTCATTAGATGAGGTTAAAGCATGATTGACTAGATACGCATTCACAAATCTTGTGTCTTCACTATTTTCTTGTCCTTAGTGTTCAGGATAGGTGTTTATAACTTGACTATTTTCAGATGATCTGAAGCACCATGAAGTGAAATGTTGATATGCAATTGCTATATCAAAATACAATAACATAGCATAATGTGACTTTAGACTCAGATTTTGTCAGAAAAAACAGTAGTGACATCAGACCTGATCTGGCACTGACGACCAAAGGAAATGCACCCCAGAGCTAAGAACTCAGTATCTGAGATTGCACTGCTGCTTCTTGTGCCAGAAGGTCTGTGCTGATTAGTCAGCACTAATGGGCCATTGCTTGTGAACTTCTGCCCAGGGTGAGACTACTGTACCAAACAAAAAACCCTTTTGTAAGCTAGAGGCCACCTTAGATGGCAGCTCTTTCAAAAGCTACTTAAATGATAAGCTCAGTATTACTGTTCTTTAACAAAGGGAACACAAAATCTATTGCGTTGTCAGTAGTAAGGAACAGCTGAGGTAAAGTTTTCTATAGATGCCGGAGACAAGTAAAAGGCTTTTCCATAATGGAATTAGAGATGAGAGTAGTCTTAAAGTGTGAGGACTCTTATAATTGAACCTCATTTTGGATGTATGACACGAAGTATTAAACAAGCTCTACATGCCAAAGGAAGGTGTTTCTGATTTACTACCTCTAGCAGTCAAACAATGTGGTTTTCTTCTTAAAATGCTCTTTGGAAGGACTTTGTCTTTTCCACATGTTAAAAAAAGCAATTAGATTATGCTGTTGCTCTGGTGATCCTGACTAATGAAAGTTTTATGTCCCCCTGGCCAACTGGCCCTGCGCAGCTCACATCCAGAGCTGGCTGTTTCTAAAGCAGACTGACTGAATCCATGCTGGATAGCACTAGTGGGATAACTCTGGATGAGGAATAAATCTCAAACACCTTTGTACTTACTGTCCCATAAACCTTTCTAGCATGTGTAACATATACATTTCTCTAGTTTGTGCATGTATCATGTATTAAAATTGAGCTGACCCCTAGGTACCACCAGTAATCTATTACCGCTGATGTGATAGTTGTGACAACATACCACTGTTTCCTGTTCCTTCTGCTGTGATCTCTGCTCCAGCTGCTTTCATTAACTGTGTTCCTGATGGGGGAGACATTCTCACTGTTTCAAGTTGAGGAACGTAACTTTTCATGATGATGCTAGACAAGCTGCTGTATAACCTGTAGGAATGGTACCTCCAGGCCTACCACATAGAGAGGAGACAAACAATATATATGTGATGACCCATCACTCACTGTATGTTAGTAGTGAGGCAGTCTGAGTCATCTCCAACAGACAACTGCTTTCTCATGCTTGGAAGCTGCTGATCAGGGAGACAATACCCACTGGTGGGACTGGGCAGCAGTCTGCACCTGAGATGGTAGTTATCATTTAGGAGATAGACACATGTGGAGGTCTCCCTAAAGGTGCCTTGTTCTTGCTACAGAGCACAAGCTCACTTTCTTGGAACTAATGTATCAGTAAAGAGAGGGTTTCATCAGAAACCTTTTGATATTTGTGCTCTTTTTAAAAAAAGCAAAATAGAACTGTCTTAATTCCTCCTTTAATCTCACAGGTGGGATCCACTTCCAGCTCCCACAGTAGCTGTAGCACTAACTAGGAGACTGACAAAGTGACCTCTGTGCCTGGGGACGTGTCCTGAACTGACAGAATATATTTTAAAATGTTAACTGAAAAAATGATACTTTTATAACATTTCTCATCATTTTGTGTATGGAGTGATGAGTGTAGTGTGATGTATTCTCCCAAGGAGATGCGCTGCTGCACCAGGATGGAGATTCAGGTAGATGTTGTGTAATGCTGGTGTAATTGCTGCACACCAGAGGAGCACAGCCTTGTAACCCTCGGCACCTGGTACAGCAGGGTCATTTGGTTATGCTCAAACTCATGAGGAACTCATTGAGGTGTGAATCAACACATGGGCTAAAGATATGTGAAATAAGAAAAATTTAAATAGCTAAACAACAAGAAGTCAGCAAAGACTCACAGGACATCATTAGTGGTGGCTACTATGCTAATGCTTAGCCTAACTCGTTAATCCTAACTCTCTTTTTATGTGAACTAGCAAAAAAAGGATTGCTTTCTGCTCCTTAAATGGTGTTTACTGTTCTCTCAGAATCTCTTCACACATGAGAACTTGCCTGAGCAAAAGTGATACCCCACACACCCCTAAGGGGGATTACAGTAGCCCTGTGGTCCTCTGTGGTCTGCTTGGCTTGTACTCAGAGGATGCACCACACCTTGTGCATGCTTGTAGGTTGTAGAGATAGCTTAGTGATCTGATTTTATATGCACAGATAAGCATTTTGTTCAGGAACATTTTTCAGAACATTTTTATATATTTATTACATATTTAATATTTATTATATAATTCTGTTCTTTTCATATTAGAAGCTGTTACTGTGATCTGGACACCTGATCTAGAAAAGCTGGACAAGCTATTAGCTCTGTATAGACCAGAAACTGATCTTCTGTGGCCATCATATCCTGTTAAAATTGGCATATGCTGCCACTGATTTAGAAGCTTTAGAATTGATGGCTAGAAATGACTCTAAATACTGTGTTTTTTCTCTACTTTTTCTCCTCAGTTGTAAATTCTGAAACATTTCAGTAGGATTCACCCTAATTACAGAATATCCTGTCTTTTAAAGTATTTGGGGATTCTTAAATAAAAGCATTCAGTTAGCTGAATTGTAAAATATTGTTTTGAATAGATCATAGCCATATGAAAAAAAAAAATTTCAAAAGCTGTCAGTAGGTTACTCTGTGTAAACACTATTTGCAAATAAGCCTGTTTGCTGTGTGGAAAGCAAGTAGGTTTCTGTTCAGTTTCCGAGGTCTTGCTGCCAAACTATACAAGACCAGCTTTTCTGTCCATCCTGTAAATCTACCAACAAACAATAAACACCCTTCAAAGGTAAACTTCTGTAAGCTAATTGTTTCCTGTTTTATAAGGGAAATGGTGTTGCTTGGAGGATAATGGAGGCAATGAGAGAAGCCAATATTTGGCATTCAGTTGACTGTTTGCTGTGGTAAATAAACTACTACCTATTTGTTTGTGTAAGTAGATTGTAAGACTTCTGAGTTTACTTTTGATAACTCATGTGAGAAAAAGTGGAATGAGAGACAACTCATTTCTTTAAAAATAAGCAAAATAACTATAACTCTTTTTTCATCTATCAATAACAAAGGCACGCAGCCTCCAAACTCCTTTCTTTTTGGTACAAGGATAGGTAATTCATTTATCAATAACTGCATAACAGTTACTGTACTGTGAAATATGTGTGGAAATGCGTAATACCTCTAAGTTATTTCTACTAGAGATTAACTGATGGTGTTGTGCAAAGGTATGTTAATATACAGGCGCTGAGTGGAGAAGTTCATGCATATAAATGGCTGACTGGAAAACAAAACCAATGCATTTCAGGTTTATTACTTGCCTTTTGCTTTCAACCAGACTGGAAGCTTTCTGAGAACAGAACATGCAAACTTGAGCTATGCATAGAACTGTCCATATAATATGATGAATTTATGGCAGTGCAATTCAACTGGAGAGAAAAATCCATCCTGGAAACAATACAAGTGACTTGATCATAAACTCTTTATCCAAAGTTAGCTTCCTTACAGCTATACCTTCAACAGTTTACTATCCAGTAGGAATTACACGATGTTACTTAGGAGTTTTAGCTTCCTCAGAAGAGATGGTTAGCATTTCCAAAAACAGGTGATCAATATCATAAATCGAGACAAATTTTGTATAGTCAATTAAATGCAGTTAAATGATGGGAAAATAATTTTAAGGTTAAATAGATTTTTAGTGATAATTCTGATGTTATTTATTGTTTCAGATATCCTTCTGTCTTTCAGCCTCTGCTTTCTGTATACATTGGATTTTAGATCCAGATCTTTAGATAGACCTCTTAACCCTCCAATTTACTTTTATTTTAAATGTGCTTTCTCCTTTCATACTTGTCACAAAAGCCATCTTTACTGTTAATCTTGTTGTTGTTGATTTTAAGCAGGCAGGTGCACTTTATTTAAAGATTGAATCAAATCATAATCAGATGAACACAGACTTTCTAAAGGCTTAGCTTCATAAAGCTGGCAGCCAGCCAGTCAGTGCTATGACATCGTTCCCTCAAAAGCCTCCTTCTGTCTTTATTTAAACTTTGTCTCAATATTACATTACATAAATCAAAAGATGTACTTTTAGCAGGTGAAAACTTTTTTTCCAGAGAACTTATTTCTTTGTTTGTTTTGTGGGGGAAGTTCTTTGTTTTCTCCCCTGTTTGGACCCTAGGGATGCTGAACGGGCGGGATTGCTGCCGGACATACACTCGGCTGCGAGCAGCTCCGTGACGGCGTGCGTGGGGAGGAGCGCGGCAGCGGCTCCAAACTGGGCACCCCGTACCTCGTGCCACCGTGCCTGAAGGAGAGCTCCTCGGGAAACTCTCGCCCAGGCTTATGCGGGGCAGTGGGAGATACACCGCAGCTGGAAACGACTCATGGAAATGAATCATTTCCTAATTATCCTCTAGTTTAGAACAAACTTGCTGTTGCTTGTGTCTTCAACCACTATTTACACCTGAACCAAAGTTATATGTCACTGCTCTGATACGGTGATGTTTTAAGCACTTTCTGGACAGCTGCACATGATTCCAAAGGAAGGGGTAAATCAAGCTCTAATTCTGCAAGCCTGACACTGTTCTTTCAGCCTGATTTTCTTCTAATCCTCTTGCAGTTGATGTAAGAGAAGAAAAAACTAGACTTTGTTATTTTTTTGCCTTCAGAGGTTCTCCCATTCTTACTGGATTGGCAGGTCAATCCCTGTATTTGGTTTGCTTATTGTGCCACTAATAACACTTTGTTAGACAATTCGATACTGCAGTCTTATAGTAGGAGCAATTTATGCACTACATTTGAAGTTTAAAATGAGTAATTTTTTAATATTCTTAGTGTTCCAGGAAGGAGGATGGTTAGAACTTTTCCATAGATAAGGGAAAAGGATGACCTTATTAAAGTATTTGGCCTCAGACTTTAAAATGTTGTTTCAGGAATGACCTATAGAGGGTTTTTACTGCAAAAGTGACTATTTGGGGAAAATAAATGTAGATCAAAACAAGGGCCTTAAAAATGAAACCCTTTTGAAGGTCTACTGCAGTTGCTGGTAGCATAAACAGTTTTGCTTACACATGCATATTTATTAGTTTCTTCTCCTGAAGCCCAGCATGAAACAGACACTTTCTTTTTATCTGGTATCAGTGAAAGTGATAATGCTTACTGGTTTCATTGTGTTTTCTAAATGCAGTATTTCCTCTCTATCCTTGTCTGAGAACAATTATGGACATAAAAATAATTTCTGATTTTTTAATTTATTTGTAAGTGTGAGTCTATGGTTGTGTATATGTGAACACATATCCACTATATATATGGTCTATACAAATATAGAAAATGCAAAGGGAAGTTAATTTTTAAAGCTTTTTTGATATTTGCAAATCATATAGCTATGTTAACTTGGCTAATGTTCTTAGCAGATTCCATGAAGAAATAGACACAATTCATATAATGTTTTGTATGCAGGAACTCTGTAAAATAATGGAAGCGTCTTCCTGCAAATGCTTTTGGAGACACAGTTTGAGCACTGAGACTGAATGCCCTTACAGTATGCAAATGCTAAAAATTATGGACATGTTAAATCTTCCCCAGAAAACAGCTAAAAAAATTGATGCTTTATTTCTTTTCTAAGACCCATATATACATAGAAAACATAATATTTAGTGGCTGCTGGTTTTGAGACAATAAACTAACATCTTTCCATTGCTGAATATTGGGCTGCTGAATTTTCCTTTTTGCATCTATGAAAATAAAATACACAAAAAATGCTCCATAATTAAAACATCTGCCCCTTTTTCCAGCTGCAGGTAGCTAGGAGCCCATCCAATACCAGGTAATTTTTAAGCAGCAAAGAACCCAAATCTCTGCTGCTTTTTCAATTCTCAAAACAAGGCTGGATTTCAGGCAGATGAGACAGACAAGATCTAACTCTCCTTTTTGTCAAATTCTTGAATCTTGTTGAAAATGGGAGCAGAATTTTAAACTATTGATTGACTACTGTTTTTTGGAAGATTTTAAGATGTATATTTGATAATGTATCTCACCTGTAAAATCACAAGCCAGTTCTATACCAGATTAAAAACATGGAAAGAAAATTAGGAGTTAAAAGTATAGGCATTGATTCAACATGTAGAAATATTGTGCAGCTGGTTAAAAAAAAAAAATCCAAAGGGTGCGAAGAAATGTAGAAAGAAATAATACTGAAAGGCATAAAGTTGAAGTCAGATAGCATGTTGACTTGTACTGAAAAAGGCAATTGTGATTTTTAGCTGCTTTCACCATTGCTTTGAATTAGAGAAGCAATAAAACTTTTTTTACCTCAGTACTTCTATTGCAACTGGGTTGTTGCCCTTTTTTTTTTTTTACAGTATCCTACCAGAATTCTATTCATAAAATGGATTTAGTTCAGAAAAGGGCAATGAAAGTTGTTAGGAAGACTAATGAATAATATCTAGAAGGAGAAAAACAAAAACCCATCCAACACAGGGGATGTTTAATTTAATTCTAACAAGCTCATAGGCACATAAATTATCAAGTATTAGCATACATAATTCAACTATTCAGATATTTTAGCAGATCAAAAATTGTTTCGGGTAATCTGGCTTTTATCATAGGAAAGTATGTGCAGAGGAGTCTCCAGTAACAATTTTTTCTACAGGAATCATGACTTAGAAAGAACAATGTTCTAAGACGTATTTGGAACTCAATTTAATTTTCTGTCATCATTCATTCTGTACTGCTATGCCATATTTTACTTTACACCATCTCTATATTGAACTGCCTATGGAATAACAGGTGGGCTTTTCTTCACAAACCTTTATTCATCTTGAAAATTTCTCTCAGAGAGGTAAGAAATATTATCTTGTTTTGACAGGTAGAGAAATGGCACAAGACAAGGTAAAAATTATTCAAAACATCCAATGATTTGGAATCTTAATCTGAAATGACAAAAGTTTTGGGTTGTGTGTTTTGTTGGGGTTTTTGTTGGTTTTTTGTTTGGTTGGTTTTGGGGTTGTTTTTTTTGTTCCGTTCCCACCCACCCACGCGCCCAAGTAACTTACCATTTTGAATAGCAGTTAATAACTTTGAGCCACTTCAGGGATAGCCGTGGGTACTCACCACGCCCTATCAATAAATTCTGTATTTAGGTTATTTAAAGAAATGCAACATCAAAATGATGGCCTGTTATATAAAGTATTACTGGGGAAAAAAAGTTGTTTACTACTGCAGAGAAATTTTGAAAGAAAAGACAGCACCTACTTCTCCAGGACAAAGTACAGCTGTCTGCAACTGTAAAGCATTTTCTCTGTTTTGTGGGAAGGTTTTTTCAGCATCTTTCTACTCTAAATAAATATCTCCAGCATGCCGTCATTGTTTTGGTCCTTGAGAGTGGCCCATTCTATGTAGGGAGATGTGAAAAATCTGCAGAGAATTGACTGTTGAATCCTAAGAAAAATGCCCATTAGAATTGGACAGGCAATTTTAATTCCAGATTTTGTAATCCTTGGTTTTCTGACCTTTCATGTGTGTTCTAAAAAGGGTCAGAAAATGACACCTTTGAAAACTTAGGCCAATATACAAATTGTGAGAGACTTTGGAGTTGACAGCTACTGGTTTAGGTGGGGAATGCGAGTGCTTACAGATAACAGTTTCTAGTTTAGGGTCAGATCTTTTGCTGTTTAGGAGTACTAATTATTGTAGTCTATTTCCACTACTTCTTACATTCATTTTTGCTTCCCCCTTTCAGTCCTGGCGTAGTTGGTTTTCAAGAGGCAGAAGCCCAAGGAACATGGGAAGAGAGCGCACGGTCCCATGGCAGCTCTAAGTCGGCGCCCTCCTCGCTTCCCGCCGCGTCTGAATGTGCGTGCTCAAAACGTTTCTACGCGTGCTGCCGCTGGCACAGACGTTTGTGGGGGTGCTGAAAACAAACACTGCTAAAAAGCTTTTGGCTGGCTGTGCTGCACCCGGGCTGATGTGAGAAGGAAGGCAAGAATGAAGGGCCTGGGAGGAAGGGAGAGACAGACCGTGAGGGCCTCCGCTTCGGCTCATGCCGCCATGCGATGATGACACGTGCTTTCCTAGTGCCTGCCTGCTGGCAGGCACAACCGAGGCTGTCAGCTGCCAGAGCAGCGCTTTCTGAAACGTATCTCAGTTTTGGTACATGCAGAGAAGCAAGGTGAGTGAAACAAGCTTTACATAGCCGGTCTGCAGAGGCAGAGCCTTAGCACAGGTCTAGTGCAGAAAAGCCCTACTTGGGTACTGTTTTCTAGAGGAACGGCAAAGGGTACATCCCTGACAAACACAACTGTGTGCTAAATTGCAAGCTACTAGAGCTTCAATGAAAGCAGAACAACAACAAAAAGTGTAAGTAGTGTTTCTTTATTGTAATTATAGCAATAGCTACTTTTTGTTGCTACTTAAAACAGCTAACAAAATCCCCCAAAACAACCAACCCAAACTAAAACACTGAAGTATTAGTACAATGAGGTAAGTGTCTACCATGGAAAGCTTCAGCCTGCATGTATGAAGTTTAACAAAATTATAATAACCTGAAAATGGATCAAAATATTGGAAAATGACATGCAGGATTAAGTACAGGTGAGCTAATACTTATACTGTGAGTTGAACAATGATCCAGAGAAAATATATAAATTCTGCAGATGAAGGTGAACCTTAAATATTAAAGAAGGTGATGTATCCACATCTTTTCAGGAAAAGAAAGAATATTAGGATAATCTATTTAATATCAAGGCATATGACACTATTTTGACCTGACAGGTGAGTCTACGATGCAATTCGTGTGACTTTATTTTGAAATAAAACTGTACTGCATAAGGCCTTACCAAGAGTATATAGAGAAATTCAGCATTATTCAGTTTTGCCTTTCATACATTTCTAACGCTGCCAGGTATACTGTTATTCTAAGTGACTTTATGGTGTGAGTCTATTACTGCTTCTGGGGCATGGTGTGATATATGCACTACCTCTCCAGCCCTGTCTATGCCTGGAACTGCTTTGGGAATGGTTGTTATAATCACATTCGTGGTGCATCAAAAAGGTATTTAAAAGATTAATCTTGATATTAGTCAGAATTTCTTCCTGGGAGACCTTGAATGATTAAATTAGTAGTTATCTGAAACATTCACAACTCTCTTGGCTTCTGATTTCTAATAGAAAGACTTGTTTGTTATGGACAAAGTGTTCTTTGTTAACCTACATTCATGGAAGTCTGGAAAGACTAGAAGGCATTAAGGAAATAATAGGAAGAATTATCTTCTGAGTTGCATCAATATGAACATGAATTTCAGAAGTGCTGGGCTAGTTTAAGAGTTATTCAACTTTTTTTTTTTAAACAATGTCACAGAAGCCTTTAATTGCATATGCTTTATGCCCACACCTGCAATTATCTTAGTTCATTAGCATGAAACTTTGTTAATGTAGAGTATCTCATCCTGTCATGTTCTGAACGTCACCCAGCGAGGGAGAGTTCCTGGAGAAGAACCTGAAGCCTTGAAGTCTGGTTTGTCAGAGGCAATATGGCAATTTTTCACCGGAAGGTTTGATTCTGTTTGTAGCGTTGAGGACATGACTGTCAGAGGATTTCTACAAAATGAAACTTTGTCTATTTCCAGGTGTCTGTTGAGGTAAAGAAAGATCAACCCTAGCATATTTATATCGCCACATAAGAACATCTTTGGCCATCACTGTTGACATATGTAAAACTTGCTGGGAGCAGTATGAAAGGGCTGTAAAAAAGAAGAAATAGGCCTTCTGTAAACACAGCAACTGATTCCAGCTCTTACTAACAAGACCCCTTAGTGCACAGAGCTTACTAGGCGGTCTTCATTATGTGTCTCAAAAATTCTGAGATTATGTTGAACTGTGATGGCCGTCCTATTGAAATACTAGTATTCATTGCACAGCTAGATGGGTTTTTACAGAAAAAAATGTTGAATTTTTGTACCCTATACGCTCAGAGATTATTATTATTTTACAAGGCTTACCCTTTGAATTGGTAGGAATTTGAGAACTGATAAAAATACACGATCTTTGGCCCATGGACGACATACGATATAGCTGAGCCACATGTGCCAGAGATAATCACATACATTTTACATGAAATGGTTGATAATCATAAATACTAAAACATTATTCTCCAGCAGCATATACAAGTATTTGTGCAATAGAACAATAATCACTGATTTCTCGTTTCTCCCACACTGAGTAGTTTCAATCCTCCTAAACCAGAGTTTTCTTAGTTTGTCTGCTAATTATAGCATTTGTCTTCTGAAATTTGGTGTGATTTGATGACAGTTGAAATCACTATGTGACATTTTCCTTCCTCAAATTAGATTAATATGCTAAGTAGAGTGATTGCAATGGATTTTCTCTAAAAATTCATCAGGGTGGAATGGGGAAGATAATTCTTGATTGTGTGACTACGAGATCTCTTTGTTTTTCAACTGTTAATTTTCCATGCAATTGAATTAAGACACTTACAACAACTAGCAAAATTGCACACACAGTACATTGACTTTGTATTGCCTAGAAGCAATGCAAAGATCATTATCTGATTAAGTGATAGCTAACTTATTGATCATGTCAATATCCTTCTGTGAAAGTTGTGTAAAAATCATCGTCTCAGAAGTAGCCTATTAACTATGGAAATTACTGGTATGCTAGTTCCTGGCTGCCAGAATCAGACCATACCTGAGTTAGGAAGATTTTATTTTATTCAAGTTTGTTCTCCTTTGTACTGTCAGAAAGTTCAAATAAGATACAGTGTCTGAAGGATCCTGTGAAAAGTGTCTTCTATAAATTTGAATTGCCCTCTTGATCACATTGAAGAGCATCTGACAGGCATAATAGACATGCAACTTGCAGTGTCACTTGTGATTATTTAAAATTTAAATTGGCTTCTTGAAATATGCTGTGAATGGTTGTGGATACCTAGTAGAAATTTCTATAGTAATTTTGGAAGTTTCAATTTAGCATCCTCCTTTTTAATATCTTTTCTAATTTAAGCTTCCTAATATTATTTTAGAAGAACTATTTTTAGGTGTAGAATTTCTAAATAATCATGCAGATGCATATAGAACACCATTCCTAAGTACTGTTATTCTCAGAATGTTGACTGTCAGGTGTCTTACATGACAAGTGAATACTGCAAAATCCTAGGATACAATTTTGAGAGGAATCAGTGGGGAATACTTAAAGAGGTGTTCTGTAATCTTTGCAGATAGTGAACTTGTCACCTCAGAGTAGAAATCATATTTCAGAGCAACAGTGCATGGATCAGAGGATGCTGAGCTGTCACTTAGAGGCATAAATATTCACAAAAACAGTATTTTATTTTTAAAGCTAAAAGCATAACAACAGCTTTGTTCTTTCTGCTTACTTAGAAATGTATACTTCAGAACTTTCACAATTACTAAGGGAAAAAAAACTATTAAAGAAACAAAAGGATTTATTTTTCATGCTTGAAGTAAAAATTACATAAACTACAGTAATTAATCAAATTCATTCCATAAACCATGTATCACATAGCCCGTATTGCAAAAAAAATAATACTTCTGGGCAGTGCACTAAAAAAAAATTAATAATCTTTATATAACTAAACCAGAAATTTTAATAGTATTTAATGCATTATACTTATTCTTTTGCCAGATGAGGTTCCTTCCTTAAAAACAAAAGCAGCAAAAAAACCCAAACCTTACACTTTAAGTAGGTAAGTCAGATGTACAGTGAGATAGCAGAGTCACAGCAGATACTGCAATTATTCTATTACCATGGTTTTTATTTATTTTTACTTGGAAGACTAAGATGGTAAGGTAGGGAACACGACAGAAGAGTAGGAGGGTGAGGCAGCAGCACGGAAAGTGTGAGGGAGGAGAGTTTGTCAGCAGATGCAGAATTGTGGTTTTATAGATTCACCTCTTGTAGAAAGAACTTTTTAAATCTTATAAAATCAGTGTTTCCTGCTTTGGCAGAGCTTTCTTCTTAGATATGCATCTAGGTCCTGTTGTCTTATTTCCCTTGACATTTGGTAAAATAGGGATATACAACAGCTAGGTCCTTCCCTTAGCAACTCTCAGTGTAGCAGTAGCATTATGACTATTTTCGGATACCTTTTCAATGCAATAAGCTTTTCTCTACTTCATCTTTATCTGTAGACTCTTCTGTGATTACCTGAGATAAACTCATAGGTCCTACTTTCTCATTCCTATGTTTGTCAATATTTGTCATCATATGATCGATAATTTACTAGCTGCTTTCCTATAGCAACACAAACTAGTGACACAAAACCAGCCCAAGACTGTGTCATTCATGGCTCCCTCAGTCATGCACTGTTATTGTGACTTCTCAGCAGTGGCTTTATGCAGTTATCATGCTGCTGTCATGGAGCTTTGACCCAAAGCTATGCTTTCATTTGGGTAAGTCACCAATGCCCATGCACAATCCTTTATACTAAATGGATACACTACGTGCTGGGAGAAGTGCATTACAGTGATGAATAACAGGGCGGAAGCTTAAAGAGAAGAAACTTGTGTTCCTTTTTTGTTGTAAATACTTACCAGCTCTGAAACTTGTGTATCATTTATTGTTGACCTCATTCTGGTGCTTTTATAGGTGTTACCTTGCTGTATGAGTGGTCTGAATCTAGATGGGATAAGAGTATTATCAGTGTAGAACAGCCACACTAACACTCCTTTGTGTAGGAGGAAGAGCTGCTCTGGGAGAGGAATGTACTCCCACAGGAATTAAAGACTATTGTAAGCATTATCTGTTTCATCTAAACAGATAACATGATTTAGAGATACGGACACCTCTTTGGTTGTGCTTTCTCTAGCATAAGCACACAACAACATAGTTTGCATATTAAAAAGAAAAGGAAAAAGTCAGCAGTATACCCTTGCAGCGAAGAAATGCAACTGTATCTTGGGCTATATTAGCAAGTATTCAGAAAGTAAAGGGAAGCTATTCTTCCCCTCTGGCATTTAGAAGACCATATCTGGAGTACCATGTCTACTTTTGGGCTCCACAGTACAAGACAGTCAGTGACATACTGTCAGAGAGGGCCACCATGGTAAGAGGGCTGAAGCACAATGAGAAAGGCAGAAAGAACAGCATTTCTTCAGTCTGAAGAGGGGGAAGGCTGAAGGGAGACCTTATTGCTGTATAGAGGATAGGAGGGTACAGAGAGAACAGAGCTGGACTCCTCTGGAAGGTGCACAGTGGTAGGACAAGAGGCAACAAAACCTATCTGGTGCTTAGTAAGGTTTGGTTAGAAATTAAGGGGGGGAAAAAATATAAATTACTCTGTGTGGTCTGACACTGGCACAGGTTGCCCATAGAGGTTGTTGGTTCTCTATCATGGAGACATTCAAAACAGGACAAGGCTCTAAGCAACTTGGCCTAACTGGATCTGCTTAGAGCAGGAGGCTGGTCTAGATGACCTTCACAAGTAGTTTTCAACATGTAAGTCTTTGACATCAATGATTCTATGGAAAAAAGCAAACCCCAGCCTAAATAAAATACTCCAGTAAATGAAAAGAAGGTGAGAAAGAATACTACAGAATTTGGCACCCAAGTTGTCTAAACTGTGTAGCAGATGTCAGTATTTGGATCATAAAGGGAAATATAGAACAATTAAAATATATGAAAATATAATAGTAGATATGTCTACCAAATTTCTTATTTTCAAAGTAGCTGAGGAAACAATATCACTTATTTAGTGTATCCTAGATGTTTTCATCGTAATTGTGCTTGTCGTTGCAGTACATTTACATTGCAATTGATGCTCTCAGGTTAAGGTGCTCTGTGGCTGCTGTACTGGCGTAATATTTTGTCTTATTTGTCAGCCACACTGTGATATGTTATGACATGACATAAAGCCATGCAACATAAAAAAGAAAATAGAAAAGCAAGTCATCCACTCTGACATAATTTCTGTAGTGCAAAACAATTTTTTGCTTCTAATTCAAGCCTTGGAACCAAATACAACATATCGGTTGTCAATCATGACTTGTGTTAATGCAAATATATTACTTCCTAAAAGAAACATAAGGCTCCAGAAGTACTGTTTTTATTTTGTCATAAACAGTTATTTCCTTTGGTTTTATGATATAAGGCTATTAGACTTCCTACATAAAACATATTAAAAGTGCACTTTCAAAATTGTCTTTGTTTTAGCAGCACACGTTTCAAATATTAGGTTAGTTTCTTTTCTATCATGATGGCTACTGTGGCAATAGAATATAATCCTATACATTCAATCCTAAAAATAGCAGATCAAGTTAGACTAATTTGAATCCAAACAGAGCCTGAAAAGATAATGGAATTGGAAGCAGCTTCTCTGAAAACAACAAATAGCCTTTGAAGAAATAATTGCAATACTTTTCTTCTTAGATAATGTGCATGATCACAGTGTCCAAGCATCTCACATATGTCAATATGTTTGCTCTCACACATTTTCAGAAAGAATTGTAATGTTGTTTGCTTATTTCTTGATTGACTATTCACAATCTACTGCATTTCTCAAGTTCATAGTTACAGTAGCTACAGTATTTGGAAATTTTCTGGAAATGTTGCATTTTTGAGAGCAGGATATTTGAGAGCAGCCCTGAGGAGGAGTTGTTGGTAGACAAGAAGCTCAACGTGACCTGGCAAGGTGTGCTCGCAGCCCAGAAAGCCAACCATAACCTGGGCTGCATCAAAAGAAGTGTGACCAGCAGGTCAGGGGAGGTGATTCTGCCCCTCTACTCTGGTCTCATGAGACCCCCACCTGGAGTACTGCATCCAGTTCTGGAGCACCCCAGCATAAGGAGGACATGGAGCTGTTAGAGCAAGTCCAGAGGAAGGCCACATAGATGATGAGAGGGCTGGAGCACCTCTGCTATGAAGACAGGCTGAGAGAGTTGGGGTTGTTCAGCCTGGAGGTGAGAAGGCTCCCAGGAGACCTGACTGTGGCCTTTCAGGCCCCCCCCTTCAGGGGGGACCTACAGGAAAGCTGGAGAGGGCCTGTTTACAAGGGCATGGAGTGATAAGACAAGGGGTAATGGCTTTAAACTGAAAGAAAGTAGATTTATATTAGACATTAGGAAGAAATTCTTTACTGTGAGGGTGGTGAGACAGTGGAACAGGTTGCCCAAAGAGGTTGTGGATGCCCTGTTCTCGGAATTGTTCGAGGTCAGGTGAGGCTTTGGGCAACCTAGTCTAGTGGAAGGTGTCCGTGACCTTGGGGGTTGGAACTAGATGTTATTTAAGATCCCTTGTAACCCAAACCATTCTATGATTTATACGCTTACGCACAGAATATGTACCACTTGTAATGATTTCTTGAATATACAGTATTTTAAGGACTTTATTGACAAAAACTTTAATGACATTGTAATTGTTGTGCTGATAGATGTATAGCACTTTCATAGAAACTAGCTCTTATATTTAAAAGATAATGCTTCTGGTAATGTAAGAATGACTGGCTCTGTAACTTTTCCACTGACTGAAGTTTTGTGAGCAGTAGTGTGTCTTTACACTTTCTGAAAACCTGAGATGTGAGAACCTATGCAAATTTTTTGCAGTTACTAAGAATTGTCAAGACTATAAAATATTGCTACTTCCTTAAATACATATTGTGTACAGTCAGTTGGTGTTTTGCATACCCAGTTTCAGATGTTCAGATTTCTGTCCCTGAATATAATTGCAGCTGTAGGCTAAAGGACACCCAAATACTTATATTAGGCACAGGCAATCCTCAACCAGAATGACAAAGAGTATCAGAGAGAGGAAGAAATTGTCGAATGTCTTCTCTGGATAACTTAATAATGCATGCAACGTAAGGTTACATGTATAAGGGTTTAAATAGCTCTTCTATCCAAGAATCAAGTATGGGCATAATAAGACTGACATCACTGTATATAGGATTTTAAATTTAAGGATTTTTTTCTTAATTTAAGACACAACCCAGTTCTATCAAATAACCCAGGTGATTTACTAAGTAGTGAAGGATTACTACCCTGTATTGTTCTAAGATTTGTTTTGAAAAGGTTTAAAGAATTATAATTTGTGTTATACTGTCTCACAGTCCTTATTCTCTGTTAAATTTGCATATGTACTTTCATAAGGAATAGATGAGAAAATGCATCCTTTTATGAGGATTCACCAGTATAATCTAAACTTTGCCAGTCATATTTTCCACAATGAAATTATGTACTTTGCTTTTAAGTGTAGGTTCAATGAGATTACTTTGGGTGCTATAACATGACAATTCATTGAGTTGCCCCGATATATTTGTAGTATGTACTGTACTCCTATTTCAAATGCACCATATGAAATATGCCAGGTTCTAATAAGCCTGGTATAACCAGTTTTTATTTTTGTATTTTTGAAATTAATTATTTTCATATGAAACACTGGGAAATCCACCCTGTGTATATTTTCTGACATGAATTTGCTTTCCTATAATAAATATATTTGATTACCTTACCATGGCAAAACTGCACCTTAAATGTAGGAAAACCTTCCTCTGATTTTTCAACTTCCAACATTCTCTTTTTCTCTCAGAAATTTATGTGAAACTAGCAGTCTTCCTCTGTCACTTCTTCCTCTGACTTTTGAATGATTCATAATCATAAAGATTAAAAGACAGTGAAGGACAGAATTATATATAAACTTTTATTCGCTGAAGATTTTCTCATCTAATTTATGTTCTGTGTTTTCCAGCTGAACCTTCAGCATTTAGACTTGAATTTAGTGAACTCTGTTTCCTATAATCCTGTGTCTCCTTACCTGGTGGGGTTTGGGAGATCTGCCTCATTTCTAGTCATGTTTGTGTCATCTTTGGGACCTTTTGACCGAGGAGATGTTCCATTTTCTAATTTAAGAATGCCAAGTCAGGTAGACCAACCAATTCCTTGGATAGCTTTTTCAGAAGGAGCTGTATGTTGTTCTGCTCTTCTTCCACTGGGCTTTCTAATCACTTGCAGTGACACAGCTACAGTAGTACTTCCTCCTCTTTTAAAATTTGATCTTCAAAGAATCATCATTCCAGAATGATCCCATTAGGTTATCCAAGAACGACAATTAAGCTGCTTGTGAAGATGCTAGCAGGGAAAAAATTGAGAAGTCCCTACAAAAAGTGTCAGAGATGAGAGGAATTTAGAAGTCCAGTTCTTAAAGCTGTCATTGTTGATGTCAGACTTTTTTTCTCAAGAAATAATAATTAAATAAGAAAGCAGAGCAATGAATGTGGTGAATTGACCTCAGCTGGTGGCCAGGTGCCCAGTCAGCTGCTCTCTCACTACCCCTCCTCAGTGGGATAGAGGCAGAAAATAACATGAAAAACTCATGGACCAACATAAAGGTAGTTTAATTGAAGGACAGCAAAAGCTGCATGTGGAAGCAAATGAAGCAAAGCAGAGCAAAAAGATTCCCATCAGCAGGCACTGTCCAGCCCCTTCCTGGGAAGCATGGCTCCAGTATGTAGAACAGTAGCTTTGGAATACAAATGCCTCTCTAACAAATGCTCCCCTCCCCCTTCCTCCTTTCTCTTAGCATTTATTGCCAATCATGACCTAATACGGTATGGAATATCCCTTCATCAGCTTGCGTCAGTTGTCCTGGCTTTGTCTCCTCTCAACCTCTTGCTGATCCCCAGTCTACTGGCCTCTAATGAGGGGTTGGAGAGACAACTGTGATGCTGTGTGAGCACTGCTCAACAGTACCAAAACATTGGTATTAACACCATTCTAGCTACAAAGCACAGCACTATGAGTGTTGCTATGGGAAAGTTAACTCCATCCCAGCCATACCCAATACAGAAAGTTTGGAAACTTGGTGGTTATTCATTGTTTATAGAGAAAATGAGGCTGAGCTTAATATAGTAGAATGTTAGCTTACGTATCAATCACTTTTACAAATTAATCTCTTACCTAGACAAATATGATGTTGCTTCACCTCTATCCATTGAGTGCTGACACTATATGGTTTTATAATTTATATATATGTCCATCCATTCACTGGCTCCCTTTCTTTTTATGACAAAGTAGTACAAGCCTCTTATCTTCACTCTGAGGCTGGATAGTCCCTATTCCACCCTTCCTGTCATCTGTAATTCAGTATCAAGAAGAATATTGCTGCAAACCACCAGCCCATGCTGACAGCTTCCATCATGCTCCTCAGATAAATACAATCAGACTCTTTCTACTGCTGCCCATCAGCCTACCCTACAAATATATAAGCAGTTTTTGTTTCCCTTGAAATGTCTCCTTAAGTTTTTCTTGTCATGGGCTGCCTCCAAGAAGATGCTAGTAGTCTAAATAGTTTTTTGCCTACCACAGCGGTTCCAGTAGTTTCATTGCTTCCTTGAATAGTGCATTCCATGAGTTACTCAATTTGAAATTTCTTTTAACATCATTTTCAACGTCTGCTTGTACAGCATCAAGCTCAATGGAGTAGTGGTCTCTGAATGGGACTGTGTGCTATCCTGATAGTTTACTGAAAACCCAGATGATTCACAACTGAAGGGTGGTGGTGTTTGGGGTTTTTTCCTGTTCAAGTAGCTGCAACTACTTATTAAAAACTTTAGACAGTTTTAAAATTAATGGATATATAAATAGAATAAAAGGCAGCTTTTGTTATAAAAGTGAGTAATGTTTATTACAGATTTTTTATTAGAATTTAATAAAGAAAATAATAAAGATAGATTTAAGTTAAAGCTATCATCCATAATTCATCTGAGAACCTTTTTTTTTTCTTACCACTACTTGGTATTGTATACAAAAGCAGCACACAGTTTTCAGTGGAAATCAGAAGCAGGGAAAACTTTTTAAATGAGAAAACATTCAGTGTACGATTCGTTCCTGCTTAGTTTGGTAGAGTCTGGTTCTTCTGCCATTCTGTTTTGCTTATAAGGACCATATTATTATTTTGCAGTGTGGTGTCTGAGCAAGTAAGGAAAAGAAGTTTGAAGTAATTGTTGTTTGGAGTATTTATTTTTGATAGTCAAGTCCTGCATGTTGGCTTTGTGTCACCATTCAAAAACTATTAAAAACTGTATTGTTTTCATTGCACATGTAATGAGGGAACATATTTTGCATATTTTATAATCTGAAGAAAAATAAATTAAAGGAAAAAATAGAATCAGGAGCCAGACTATGTTTCTAAAGGCATTGCCAAAGGATTTCCAGCCTGAAGATTGTTAAAAAAAAAAAAAAAAAACAACAACAACTTTTGAGACATTTTAATCTCAGTATAACGTGACCATTATTAGCCTGAGGAATGCTGAGTGAGAGATTAAGTATGTTTACTAATTTGAGATCTAATTAAAAAGCTGTATGATGAAAGAAATGAAGGAGAACATGTCTTATAATAGAATTCTCTAAACCAAATCTTAGATGTTGACAGAACTTGGACTAAGAATAAAGCTGAGAAGTTTTGCTTTCTTTGAATACAATGTTTCTGTTAGACATATAACAGCTTTCAAGTCTGCAGCAGACTTCAGGAGGTATTTTTCTTCTTAAGATATATTTTCAAGGGACAATAGTGGAGATTTTAGACTCTATACCTAGATAGTACTGCAATATTGCTGAAAGAGTGATGAGAATACTATTTTTAACAAATAAGTTTGCCAGCTGTTATATATTTATTTTAATGTGTCACAATATTATTATATGATTTTATGTTTATTTTTCATTTCCATAAAATAATTATAGAAGAACCTACCTACCTTAGGTCTAGATGGGAACACTATTTTAGGCTAATTACATAGATTAATGTCTTTATTATGCATGAAGTCACTTCCAAAGCACCTATATTTCTTGAAAAATTTAATAGTGGAAAAAAAGTTGGAGTATAGAAATCTAGCATTCTGGAAAGAAATGGAAAGATAATAGCAAGAAGAAGAACAAGGCAGATGCCAGTAACATTTTTCAGAACTTCATCTTATCTCGAAAGAAAGAGGAATAAAATTATTAATGGTGCAATCACTTAAAGTTGGTCAGAAAGAGCATTTGTTATTTTGGCGATGGGAAAGATCAGTATTGGATAGGTTTTATCAGTATTCATTGTGTCTTCCTCTGAGTCTTACTTTGAGGTATGCAGACATTCAGATTGTACACGCAGGCTTCTTTAATGACTTGGAGGAGAGGAGAAAGACCATCTGGTGTTACTGCATCCCAAACATTTTACAGCTTAGGGGGAGGCTATTTAGTGGCTGCCAGGAGTGTCAAATATTTTTTTTTTCTCCTAATTTCCTTGATTGAAAAGTAGATTCAATCAAACTATTTACTTAAGTTAACATTTATCAATCAGTATCTACTTTCTCAAACATCTCAATCCTCTAGCACTAAAAACTGTTAAAGATTTAATAATTTCAGACAGAAAACTGTTGCTGACTTCAGAACTTTGTAAACTATCATCTAATCTGTATTGCTATTATTTTCTCTATTAATGGATGATAGCTGATATTGAGGCTGAACTAGTAAGAATTAATAGGTCTTTAATGCATTTGATAATTCACAGATATTCAAACTGAATCAGCATCACAGTGCCTCTCAATTTTCTACTGCCATGGTATCCAGGTTTTTGAAGAGCAAGTGTAGGTTGGAAACCTGTCCAAAAGTAAGAAAGCTAGAAAGTGTTAATATGCAATGGCAGAAATCAAACTTTTTCTCCCCTACTTAAATGTTGCTACTTAACATTTTATGAAATGTAATAGCCTATGTTGCCCAGGTGGCTTTGTCCCCTGGTATCTTGATTAAATATTTACTTTGTTTAAGAGTCAACAGAGGACAGAAAAATCTCTGAAAATACATTTTTAAACATTCTCTAAAGGTTCATATTGAAAAGGAATTTTAAACAGAACTGTAATGCATTTTATTTGCATGAAAAAATATTTCATATCATGTTTCTTCAAAGTTTAGATGGTCGCATAAGTTTAGGTTTTGAATTATTCATGTACAGATATTTGCTATGTACAAATATGGAGGGGAAAAAAACCACCAACCAACCAAACAAAAAACAAACAAAAAAAACCCCCTAGACCCTGCTTCAGACAGCCTAAACACTAATTATAAATTACAAATAAATTACATCAAACATGGTTACGTGAGTTCATCTGCAATTTGTTAAACAAAATGCCAGACAAGTTTTTTTGGAAGGAATTGGTGTGAGAGAAGCCTACAAAAGAGGAATATTACTGCAACATTACAGTAGTATCTAGATTCATCTACAATAGTTTAGGTTGCTTTTTGCTAAATTATTCAGAGAGAGGATGTTTCAAAATTTTAAGAAATTTCAAAGAAAGGAAAAAATGAAGTATCCATATTTATTTAGATGGGAAACACAGGCATAAGTAAGACTTGTCAAAAGAGAGGCAAGTTGTCTGTAGGTAAGCTGTAAGAGAAAGCCTGCTCTTTCTCTGAAGGATTTGCTCAAAAACTACTATCAAAACACTAGATTTCTTAGTACTGTGGCAAAATAAAGCACCAGCTCTAATCTGAAGGCATCATTTATTAGAGGTTATAGTGTGGCTTGACCTCTTTTCTGAAATGACCAGAAGGTGATTTTTCTTTGCATTGACTTTGTACTGTTGCAATAAACACAGTCGTCTGGTAGGAATCACACTGAAATAACCAGGGTTTTTTTTCCACAAACCACAGAAGGATGGTTTGATAGTAAGATACATTTTCAATATTGTGCCATTGTCAGTCCTAACCAAAAATTGTTAGTTTCCAAAGAACGTATGAACTAACTTAAAACTCATGAGATTACACATATAATATTGTATAATATTGTTAGCCTTAATATTTTGTGTTTCTAGCAGAAGTTCTTGTTCCATATTATAATTGTAGGAATCGGCAAACTACTGTTTGACTGACAGAATTATCTGACTATAGGAACTACATCTGTAAGAATTTGATTCATTACAGACAGCAAAAAAAACATGATTCAAAGGAGAACAGGAAAATATCCATAAGTGGCAAGTGTGCAAATCTAATTCCCACAATTTGGGTGCATTCTATCCTTGTAAAAAATAATAATAAAAATTTAAAATCATGTATTAGGTACAGTAGCTACTATGTTCTGTTCCTTTATTTTTCTTGTGGCGCATGATATTTTAATATTTTCCATCTTTTCAGACAATTACATTTTGTAAGACCTTTTATGTATTTCATCTATACTTATTATGTTGGAGTGAATTATGTTGTTATATAGGACTACCTTATGTAAATAAAATGAAAAGGAAACTGCAGAATAACTTTCTTTTAGGAAACTGGAAGTCTGAAATGTAGTAAACAAAAATACTAACTTGAATATGGTGGTCATCACTAGGAGCAAGCTGTTTATGTTTACTGTCACTGTGATCATTGTTCTACAGTAGTCTTTAGGTGTTGTTCTATGAGCGTTTTAGTTTGGACACGGGATGCACGTCTGCAGTGGAACTTCTAACGGTCACCACTTTACTGGGCTCTTGTTTATACTCTAGGACAGCCTCTCGTGAACCCGTGCCTTTTCATGTGAAAGACACAGAAAATAAATCTTGGAAATGTGCCTCGGGTACTTGATTGACAAGCAGGGATTCCTTCCTTGCGACCAGGTTAGACCCCCTTAAACTAGTATAGCGAAGACCACTAGGTCATCAGCACAGACTGTTTTGACCATAGCAGAGCAAAACATTGCTTACTTAATTTCTTAGCTGTATCGCACTTCTATCAGGTTAAAAACAAAACAACAACAACAAAACCCACAAAAAAAACCTCAAACCAAAACCAAAACAAAAGTTAACTCTTAAAGAAACATTCATAGTCGATGTATGTATCCTTGCTCAGAAGTTAAGGTGAATCAAACCAATAAGCAGCCTCCAAGAATGATAGTTCTTAGAAGTTTGCTTACCCAGCAGAAAATATGATTGATAAAATGCAGTTCATCCCTGAGCAGTTGTTAATGTCTGAAGACTGGTAAAATTGCTGAGTTTAAGAAAGAAGAAATTAATGTATTTCTGACAAGTTAACAAGAACTCTTGCAGTCCAGTTGTATGCTTTGAAATATATTTGCCAACAAGTCGCTGTCACTTATTTCTCTTGCTGTTCTGAAGGTCCTGCTTTTAAAGCGTCATTCATAGTGCAATTTATACTTATTTGGGTCTGTTGTGTGTATGTACAAAGTGCTGAAGGAAGAACGTGTCTCTTAAAAAAGACCCAGAATCACACTTTCCAGAACATCAACAAAGACTTGATTAGCAATAACAAAGCTATCCGGAAAAGTATGCAAGATTTTTAACTATACACCTGATGTACTTATAACCAGGTTTCTGCTTCTTTTGTTTCTTCCTAGGTAATAACTCATAGATATTCGTTCCATTCTCTTGTTTCCTCTTGTACTTGAGGTGATAGTACTTTTGAAATTTGCAGAGTCATGTTTCTTGTGAATTGCTTGAGAATTTAAAAATATCTACTTTAAAATTGTGTTGCAATTTACAGTTTTTAATTTCTGCGTATTTTTTCAGAAGACAGGTTATCTCCCTCCCACTTCTGCCTTTCAATGATATATAGGATGAGAAGGATTTCTTAAGGAATACTTAGCATGTGTTAAAATGCACAATTAGATTTCATAGTTCTGGAAGTGTCCATTTTAATACTCTGGCACCATTTCTTTGATAGACTTTGCAAACCAATACTGTAGATGATTTTCATGAAAGAGTTGCCTTAGTTGTGAAGTAGCTGATATTTCAGAGTCACAGTTGCCTTTCTGTAGATGCAAATTTGAAAAATATCTAAAAAGAGGAAGAAATAATGGCAGAAAACTTTGAAGATGATTTTATAATCAAACAGAAGCTCAATTAGGGTTGCTCTAGTGCACAAACCTTTTTAATTTTATTTTTTTTAGGGATGCAGAAACTGAAATTGTCATTAGCACAAAGGTGGTTACAGGGTTAATCCTGTGTGTTAAAGTGAGAGTGAGCATTAAAAAAAGGTAGTATTTTTATGTGAGAAAGAGCTAGTTCTAAGAATCATCATGCAGTATGAAGGATGGGATATCCAGATTATTTTTCCTCTTCTATTAGATAGTAAAAGAAAAAAAAGAAAATAAGATCAAAAGTGGGGCAACCTCCAGAGTTGCAACAGGCAAACAAGCACAAAGAGAATTTGGTAAATGAAATCATCTATACTAAGAATCCATGCTGAGGCGTTGGTTACTACTGAGATCTAATTAGCAACTCAGTACTGGGAGAAGAACCAATTATTCAAGCACAGGGAGTTAACTAGGGAGGCTGAATCCTGACCTGCATCTTTTTAAAAGGTTCTTGTTTATACATAGAAAGTGTTTTTGCTGTTCTTGTTTGTTTTCAAACAGTAGCCAGAATACTGAAAATTATTCCTGGAAATTTTGGAGGTGAATTTTATTTTGTATTGCCATTCAAGTTTTAGAGGGGCTTCCAAGTGTATTTTAACGTAAGGGTTTTTTCCTAGAAAATAAGCTAAAAACCTTAAGAATGCATGTTTTTCTCTCCTCCCTGCACTCCCCTTCTGCCGCCCCCCGCCTTTTCCTCTCGATCTCATGGCTCATTGATACTGGAAAAATAGTAACATATACTGATCTCTCTCTATGTATAGACCCAAAGAAACCAGAAAACATGAAAGCTCATCCAGAGTAAAACTATAAATACATCTTCCTTAGTTTAACATGTATCCTGACCTTCAAATATTCCAGAAATATGTTTCTTTTCCTTTTGTAATGCTAGGTGATGCTTATTATTAAAATATTTCCTTTTTTTTTTTTTTACTAAAGTACTTTATCAAGGAAAAATAGATTATTGGTAGATTGCTTTGTATTTTATATTTTGATCGGTAAAGCTAATCAAAACTCTTAATTTACAAGCCTTCGATAAATTTCTGAAATGCATGTGATTTAAAATACATACAAAGCTCATTTGGAGCTCAAATACTTGCTTAAGCTACTACATTAATTTTGTCCTCAAATCTCTACATTGATTGTCTGTAAATATACTGAAGACTGGTCCTTAGTCATCAAATCCTTTAGTCATAAAGATCAAGTTTCTCTCTTAGACCTACTGCTACCATGCAATACAGTCCTCTAAGCTGTTCCCTAAGACTAGCAAGTACTGATATGTCTAGGACATAGACCGAAGTTCTTGAGAATCTGAGATTTCAGATTTCCATGTGTGAAGTCAACATCCAACTGAGTTCTGAGTGCTATAGGTTACGTTGTGTTTTATACCCCATTGACCTGCTTTGGTCTCTTTGTCACATTGCTATAATCAGGTGCATAGAAAAAGCAAGTTGAATTAAAACACAGCCATACAAAATCAGCAAAAGAAAAAGGTTCAGAACTCTTAACATCCATTAAATATTCTTCGGACTCACCTTTTGAATGTGACAATGATCCAATTCATATGCAGTTTATGGCAGCAGCCGTGTTCAGGACTTGATAGAGCTGCTGTTTAGATGGGGAAGATTCTGGACTGGGGAAAGGTGAAGACTCATCTGTTTGTTCCCTCATCATGGGCTCTAGAAAAAATATGTCCTTTTATGCATTTTGCTGGTGACCTGATGACTCCAGCCCTTTTAGTCTGCTCATCTCCCCAGAAAAGCTGTCTCTAGCTGTACTTGATAATTTAAACCAGATATAGGTAAAAATCTTAACTGTTAGCATGTCTGCTTAAATCACGTTTTGGTCTGACTTGTTGACTGGAAGCAGAACATTGTTGTTCAATATTAATCTCCAAATACCTTAGATTTTATAGTGCTTCACTGAAACTGCATTAGTTTCTTGCCCATGTTCCCAGAGTCTAACTTCTTAGCCAGTCTGTATCTTTCAGACTGTGATTAATTATGTGTATTTATACTGAATGAAATTTGCTATCATAATCATACAAGACAGTGATAATACTGAAACAGACATTTTGAATGCCTGTATCTAGACAATTCTGTTTCTGACCAGATCTATATGAATAATATAATTTGGTTTGGTATCTGAACTATAGAAATCCAATATTATTTGTGATTAATTGAAGTATTATTTCAATATCAAACAAGATGCTGTGTTTCAGTGTGAAATTATCTAAAAAAACCCCAACCCAATAATGGATTGAAAAAGCATACTTTTTTGAGTTGAAATCTGAAATATTTTGTTCTAAACATCTGAAACAATAATATTTGATATTATTTATCCCCATTTTATTTGGTAAAAAATATTTGCTAAGTTCTACGTGGATTCCCTCTGATTAATTCTGACTTAGTTGTTGTTTCAATTTACGTTCATGTCTAATTCACAGCTGTCATTTCTAAATTATGAGAAAAGATTCAAACTTACAACTATTGTATGGCTGGTCCCCCCACAGGTTCTACAATTTTATTTGGTTGCAAAGTTCAGGAAGTTCTCTAGTGCAGCCCTCGGTTTCCAGGAAGAAAGCATCTGGATGCTTAGAACAGGAGCCAATAAAAATTAGCAGTTTCCTAACAAGCAGATTTTAAAATATGCATAGTAATAAATATAATTCCAGAAAATATGCACTAACAAAGCACTAGGTAATAAATTGCTACTTTGAGATTTATTCCCTGGAAACTACTGTCTTTCTGTATTTAGAGCTAAAAATGGCTGTTCACCTTGTAAGGTTTCATAAAAGTCCCTACTGCTTTTCTAAGTAAATTATTTTTCTGTAGCCTGAAGCTACTAACAGTACTTGAAGAATTAATAATGGTGTTGGCACAGGTCAGTTCGTATCCTGCCAATTCTTTCTCACACTGAGCACATGCACTGAGAACACAGTACCTGCAACTCCAGTGGGGTTTATTACATTTGCTGATAGTGATGATGGTAGTAATCTTAAGTGACTAGCAAAACAGGAGGACACTAAGAAAGATATAGCTAAAATACAGTGATAATCAACAAAAGAAATCCATCCTTAAGTAGAAATTTTCAGGAGTCCAGCAAAAAAGCCCTTGGTAGAGTTTAGGTTATCAGGAACTCCATCAGTGCAGCACTGAGAGAGTTTAATTTCATCCTGTGAGAGCCTGGCAAAATTAACAGATTTTACTTACCTAAAATTTTATATCGAAGCTTGAAAAAAGACAAGAATGAAATCTGATGATAATTCAGAGATATTATGTGGCTAGTTTCTGGTTTAGCAGTATGTTTTCCAGTCTTGTTCAACTTATTCATCAATGACCTGGACAAAGGGACAGAGTGTACCCTCAGGTAGTTTGCTGATAATACAAAACTGGAAGGAGTGGCCAATACACCAGAAAGCTGCACTGCCATTCAGCGAGACCTGGACAGGCTGGAGAGCTGGGCAGAGAAGAACCAAATGAAATTCAGCAAAGGCAAGCAGAGGGTCCTGCACCTAGGGAGGAATAACCCCAAGCACCAGTACAGGTTAGGGGTTGACCTGCTGGGAAGCAGCTCTGTGGAGAAGGACCTGGGAGTGCTAGTGGACAACAAGCTCTCCATGAGCCAGGAGTGTGCCCTTGTGGCCAAGCAGGCCAATGGTATCCTGGGGGGTATTAAGAAGAGCATGGCCAGCAGGTTGNTCTAGGTGATCCTGCTTTAGCAGGGGGGTTGAACTAGATAATCTCTAGAGTTTCCTTCCAATTCCTACCATTCTGTGAGAGGTTTGAAAAGTTAAATGGTATTCCAGTACACTTAATGAGGGTGGGAAAGTTGTGTTTTCTTTAGGTTTACTTGTCAAGGTTTACGAAACTGATCTGGAAACTGGATTTAGAAGTTTTAGGAAAGTTTGATTAATAGGCTGAATACTTTTTGATCATTATTGGTTTTACTTTCTTTTTCTGGTGTGAAACTGAGGCCAGGCCAGGGTCCATTATATGAGTCACTAAGCAAATGTATAATTAAAGGATAATCCCTGTTGTGTAGAGCTCACAACCCCAATAATAGCCTGACATTTTAACAATGCTAACTTAAAGTATATTGGTGAAATTTTCTTCCTGTTGCATAGTAGATATTTAAGCATTAATAAATGTGTATAAATATGAATTTAATTTGCATCAGAAAGTATTATATTTTAATTAAGTGGTATACTTTTGAAGTGGTGGACATTGTGTTATACTAAGATGTCACATTTATTAATTTTAGAAGTAAATGTTTATGAACGTTATTTTTAAGTGAATATAAGACAAACTTCCCTAGAAACATTCAACTACTTTCCATGTGAAAACATGTTAAAAATTCTCATTTTAGTGAGATCTTATCTAGACTTGGAACTGTGGTGTTTGTTTTTTTTTATTCATCAGGCAAATTACAGTATTGCTAATCATTCTCAAGATCTAATTAAATCTCATACACATACTAAGAAGAGTTTGTTCACTGCCTGCATTTCTGTCCTATCTAAATGGAAATAATGAATTTTTTTTGGCAAAAAGTATTCTGACTCAATTTAGATATGTCATCCTAACCTTAGTTATACCACCAGAATACCTGTAGACAGCACAAGCTTCCAAAAAAAAGATCAACTGAAATGAACTAAAAAAAGCAATGTTTACATATAATGATATATGCTAACAGCAGGTGGTGCTGTACCTTTAAAGACAAACTGCAGTTTCCTCCCACCCAGTGCATGGATTATTATTGGTATGAAGGTAGATGAAGCTTCAACCATATTTTTATTTTTTTTAGATCTGCATGGATTCATATAAATATGTGTGTATATATATACACATGGTTTATGCTATTTCTGGTTTAAAAGCTCTTGTGAGAGTTGTCCTCTTGCATTCGTGAGGCTTTACAGCGGTAGCAGTCAGGGGATTAGTGTGTATTACTGCAGTCAGAATTAGTCATCTCAAATGTGACACTTCTGTTCTGGAGGAGAAACCTTGTGGTTATTTTCGTTGTGCTCTGAAGCCTGAGGTAGATAAGGCATCTAGAGCTACCTACAGTGGAACAACTCACATCTATGACAGGTTTTTCTTTGGTGATTGCTCTGTTGCAGTAAGTGCCTTGAACACGTTTTTTTTTTTTGTTTTTTGGTTTGTTTTTTTTTTTTTGTGTGTGTGTGTTTTGTTTGGGGTTTTTTGTTTGTTTGTTTTTGTTTTTTTTTTAATGTCAGCTCTACTGAAAGGGCATAAAAAGCAGAGAGACGTTGCTTAATTTTCCTCGGAAGATTCTGGGCTTCCCTCTTCAGACAAGTTTAACCTATGCTCTAGATGTACAGTTTAGTTATGGAATAGCCCTTCTCAGGCTGCTGCCTGATACAGGTATCTCTGCAGATGCTGGTAAGAGCTCTATATATAGAGCTGAAGCTGAATTTTAGTGTCTCTGACAGGATTAGTCTGTGTAAGCAGTAAATTACAACAAATGACCATGTTCCTAGAGGATCTTGTGAAGATATGCCAGTGAACAGTGAATCATATGAAGTATAAAACATTTCATTTAACCCACCTAAAGGAAGGGCTAACAGTCATGCTAATCAAAAGCACAGATTATTATAAAGCTTTTAGGATTTCTCCCTCCATAATAATTTCTACTATGAAGTTTCCTTTCTGTATAGGTATAAGTCCACTGCCAAACAAGAGGTTCAAACAGAATATCATACATGGGAAAAAATGTCTGCATGCAGTGTATGAAAAATGCTGTGTGAAATGTGTATTTATGAGACTTAATAGGCAAATTCTGTGACCTACTGAGTTCAAACATGCTAACTCAATCTATGAATTTCCTGGTTGTATATTATTATGAATCATGAGTCAGAGACTGATATTTTGTTGAAGAAATATATCTGCTAATTCAAATCTGCCTTAAGTGATTCTGTGTCAAGCTGAACACTACAAAAATATCACTATTGTTGCATGGACTACATCTGTTGGAGAGTCCTTTTCTATTTCTATGAGGAAAAAAAAAAGGTTATTCTTAGAATCTGATGGTACCTAAACCAATTACCAAAGTAGCTCTTTGAATACCTATTTACATACTTGCCTACTAAAGCTAAATGAAACACACAGTATTTATTGGATTCAGTTTACAGTCAAATGGACATAAGGAAGGATGTTATTGACAACCTAATTATCATTAGGAGCTGGATGTGTGATACACTTACTCTGGAAATTTAGAGAGCTTTCAGTTTTATTGATAGAGAAACAAAGAATGACGAATTCTTTCAATAAAAAGAAGCTGTTGTTACACATTGGGCTTAAATTGTGCAATGAACGTTTATTGTTTTGTAGTTCAAACAAAATAAATGCATGTTAATAAGAGACTGATCAAACAAGTTACTTTTTAGCATAGATGAAGAAAATAAATGAGAATTCCTAACAGTTCTGTAGCTTTCTAATATATGTTAGTTATAAAAACTATTTTGATTTTATGACTATTTTCAGGACTGCAGCTAATGATTTTTTTTTTATTTAGGTAGGGTTAAAAATTAGGAGAAACCAAAATAAAGACAACTTTTTTTGCCTTGCTGCATATATCTGAGATTTAATTTGGCATTTTTATATGAGTAGATTAAGACCCTAGTATTTATCATCAGGTGCCTATATGGTAGGTACTAACAGATGAGCATGGGTTAGAATCTCATAAAGGATTTCATTGCTTTTATAAGGCTTCTCTTAAGCATATATAGATTTACATGTATTTAAATTGTCACTTAATCTTTGGATAAAAAATACTTACCTTTTTTTTTTTTAAGCAGTGGATATTACCTGAATATGCATTATGTTAGTTCCAAAGTGGATGTTACTATAAAAATATATATACTAGAAGGAAACATCCTGGGTTTGCTGGTGCTAAATTCATAACTCTGCAAAAGACTCATTTTAAAAAAAGACCCAAATAATATGCAAGCTTTATTTTGCCTCCTTTTAGCAATGTTCTTTTCATCATATGCTAGACCTTGCTTAAAGTTAAACATTTTCCTGTCTGTTTGGTACTGATGTTTTATTAATCATCTTACAGATGATCAATAAAATATTATTCTATTAAAATTTCAGAAAATGTTTGGAATGATGTCATGCTTGCAATAAATGTCACTAAAGTTCACTGCAGTTCTTTTGGAACAAAGTTGATACAGTCATTAGCAGGGAAACCCAGAAACAGCTTGTACAGTTTTAAAAGTATGCCTGTCTAGACAGCAGATGAATGGAGAAGAATTTCTTCCTGTATTGGCCTTGAGCAAACTCTGTACAAAATTGCAAGTACTTATATAAGCCAAGGCAGCAGTGACCAGAGAGGAGAGCTTAAAATCCTCAATCTAGATTATATTTCATGTAATCATGACTTGTTTATATATTGTAAATGAACATACATTTCATGCGTTGTGTACTCTGCAATGATATAAGGTATGGCTCACGGAACCTCAATAATAAAAATATATACATAGAGATAAATATCCTTACAGCAGGAATAATAGTAGCATTCTTCCATCTTTCGTTGTATGCCATTGCTGGCAGAAAAAATAAGCTGCAGGATAGAATCACAAATCAAAGCTCCAGTACACTCAGCAACATTTCTGGTGGTGCCGCAGGCTGACAAGAACTGTGACGTGGCTCTTCCCCAGTATTCCTTGTACTTGCTTCCCCAGCATAAACCAAAATGCTCAGTTCCTTTATAGGGAGGTCTCCCTGTTGCTCCAGGAAATTTCAGTCATCCTAAAGAGACTTTGAAACATGGTGAGCAAAGAGACAGGCAAACCCCTAACACTCGGTTCTGTCCAGCAGTCACCAAGAAACATAGCAGAGTTGGGAATGGCTTTCTCTTTCTCAGGACAAAGGAGCTCTTGCTCAAATATTCCCTCCCCTTGCCCTTTACTAATGTGGTGGCAAATATTTACTCTGTTAGACGTTCACATGTGCAGTCAAAACATGGTATGAACTGAACTAAGGGCCTGTATCTGCATACTTAATTCATATGTAGTATAGCTTAACCCATAGTTAAAAGAGTTCAGATAAACCATGTTACTTCACAGTTGTTGCAAGCTGAGAACATACAGTGTATATGAAAGATAGCTCAGCTGACGCTTGGTAAGCCACAGTAACTCAACTCATTATCAGTTCCCTGGGAAGCTAGGCCACAAAGCATATGAGGTTGCATAGGTTAAAATGTCAAAATATTTTAACATATTTCTGATATAACGTATTCAACGTATGACTGTCAGCATATTGACATTTGTGAGTTTTAGTTGGACTCTGTTTAAAACAGCTTCAAAAGAGAAATTAAGCGTTATGAATGACAAAAGGGTAGAGTGGTTATTGGGAGCATCGGAATATGGGGACAAACCTCAGGAAGCTATAAGCAATGTAGTCTGTAAGTGTTGGCATGGACTTGATAGAAACCTCGGGGGAAAGGAGTGAAAGATTTGAACAGCTGTTTCCACAGTGTGCCAACATAACCTCAATGGGAAGTCAAAACTGGACAGAGTAGATCACGTACAGCCAGCGCTGAACCTGGAGAAGTTCCCTTATGTCCGCACGCACACAGACTCTGGCACCATGCCAGGCAGTATTCTATAGGAGCTATGGGGATAAGCAAGTAAGAATAATTATAAGGAGCTCAGAGAAGCAGCAATCTCCCTGCGCCATCTCTGCCACTCAGCTCTAACCAGAGGACCAAAGTTTGCATAGCGACATGCCTTAACTGGAGGAAGCGTAATACAAAGCATGCAGTCTCTCAACCTGACGACAATGGCAGGAAAAGGGCATTTTAAAGCATAACACACCGCATGTCTTACTGGTGCCTGTGCTCACTTTACTGCCCATTTGCATCGTTAATATCAGAAGTCCAATACACAGAAACTGTTAGTGACCTGAAATTCAAATAGGGTCCAGCACACTGGGATGAGCCAAGTGGAGGTGCCACTTTCCAGATTTTATCTGAGGCCTAAATGACTGGCTTCTTCATTCATCCCCGCAGTGACTTAAGCTGCTGACTGCCAACACTTTCTTTAATCCATTCTCAATTGAAAAAGTACTAACCTTTCCACATTCGCCATGTCAGACACTATTTCTTTACACTCGATCTGCTCTGCCTCTAGGAGCTTTTCCACATCTTGCTGATTGGAAATCAGAAGAGTAAGCAAAACTTGATCAGTGAGCAACTATTTCCTACAGTTTCCATTTGCTTCTTGTACATTTGTTAACTTCATTAAGTCATTCAGAACAACAACCTAGAAGTTACTTTAGGGAGTCATACTGGCAAAAGGGAGAGCAAGCCACGTGTGTGATAGCTATCTTTATTGCTAAAACAAATAGAAGTTCAAACAAATTAATGGTTACAGCCCTGACACGACAGGCACAACATGAGGAAGTATTAAGTTATAACTTTAGGGAATAGTTTTAAAAAATATTTGTTTAAAAAAAATAGTTTTTTCTTTTTTAAATCAGAAAATGTTCATGTTTATTACTTCTCTGTATATAATATATGGGACCTGGCAGTAAATTCAGGATAATAGATTTGGTTAATTTGTCATGTTAATTTGCATCCATATCAAAATATCATTAAATACCTTTTTATTCACCATAACAAGTATAATTTCCTTTTTCTAAGGAAGTAAATCTACATACCATTTTTCTCTGAAGTCATTAATGAGCCTCAGACATGTTAAAACCAATTGGATTTTCTTCTACCAGACCCTGTGTTCTCTTGCTAATTTTAATAAAACTCCCATTTTTTAAAAATTTATTTTTAACTGACAGGTAAAAAGTGAATGGGAGGTCTCAGTCTCAACCCTCTGCCCAAGCTTTCTGTATTCCCAGCTTCCCCAGAATAGGCAGAGACAAGCTGGCAGTCAGCCTGGAGGAAGAAGAGGAGGGGCTGACAGTCAGGGCACTCAGGCTCCAACAACTTGCCAGAGAAGCCCGTGCCAATTTTCACTTTCCCCCTGCAGTGAGAAAATTAGTTGGATAAAAGCCTTTCAGGCAGGCAACAGGCAAACTACTTTTTTTTCCCATTTGTATACCCACTCTGGGATTTTTCTAGAAATCTTCCTCTCTCTCCCTTCTCCTCTCACTAATTTTAAAAAAATTATCTTTATCCCAATTTGCGCCATCAAAAATACCTACAAAAAGCATGGAAGGAGAAACAGATGGAGGCAGATAGTGTTGGAGAGAAGATAGAAGGCTGAATAGCTTTGTATGGTTAATTGGGTGGTTAATAGCTCATATCACTTTATTGTATTACACAGTAGCTTCACCAGATAGACTGAGAGCTGGAAGATTCCTATCGAGGTGGAGATGGTTGGAGGAAGTGCAGCACAGGCTTTCAGGGGTCCTGTGGACTTACGGAAAAAAATGCTGAGGAGTAAAAAATAAAGAACGTTTAGAAGGGCAGCCAAATCATGTAATATTTAGACTTCTTGATCTAACCTGATTATTTGCTAAAACATTGCATATTAATGGATTCAGTTAAACTTTTATTTGTAGGTCATGAATATAGCCCTGAGAATACAAATAGTATTTTTGAAGAGTAACAAATGGGGTGTAGGAAAGAAAAAACCATTCAGCAACTGAGTGCTTAAATAGTATGGAGGAAAGTACTCCATTTTATTTTCTGTAATTGCTGGTTAGAGAGTTTTTTGAATTTATAGACCACAATAGTCTACATTTCCAACAAAGCAAGGCCCTGAAGAGGTCTTAAATAAATGTTTACAGTTCATCATAAACTTGGAACATGTAGTGCAGTTGCAGATACTCAGTTTGTCACAGTGAAACAACATTTTAAGTTCATATTACTTGAAGAACAGAGTAAGGACTCTGAGCTACTTCAGCAGAAGTACTCAAACTTTGAGTGTCCTCCCATGCTTCTTCACATGAGTGGTTGACCAGGAGATTTCTGAAACTTCCATTATTGAGTGTAAAAAGTGATTGTAGACAGGAAGATGATAAACATTGCAAAAAATAGCATTGATATATTTCCAGGGTAATATTGTCACTCTTTCAATATTTTCTTTAAAAAGCACCCACCATCCTGTAATCATGATTCTGGGAGATTTTCAGGTTTTCATATTGGTTATTTTCTGGGAGAATATGTTGCTAGTTTTTAAATTACTTTTGGGCACTGAAGTGTCAGATGATCAATTGAAAATATAACTAAAATGTATCCTGTGTTTTTGTTTGGTTTGTTGGGTTTTTTTTTTTTCATTTTAAGAAAGAAATCTGCAGAACCTCAAAGCCGTGCTTTTTTTTCAGTACTTTTAAGACAGTCTTGAGATTTTGGGAGAAAAGCTGATACTGAACGCTTGTGACTGCTTATACTATGATAACAAATATGCATTAGTAAAGAGAAAAATTCAAGCAACATGTCACATTATTTTGTCTAATTCTGGATGAAGGAATTTAAAATTTGATTCTTGACTCTTGTGGAAGTACGTTGGCATCCGTGCTAGTCACAGTGGGGAGGCTCAGACGACAGACCGGAGAGGTTTGTACCTACAAAATTACGAGAGGTCTCACGGGCGTGCCCAGCCCAGCTGTGCTTGCCGAACCTTCGGCCTCGCCGAGGATTGGTTTAAATGGGCACTAGTCAGTGAATTGCAGAGGTACCAGCATCACAGCGGGCTCACAGAGGATTCACCACATACTGTATCTTTGCTGTGAAAAACGTGATGTTTTTAACTTGAGCTAACTAGTAGAGTAGGTACAAAGTTAATGGGGAAAAGATAATTGCTCCATTAGCGTCAGGGACCAGCCTGGGCCACGGGCCGGCAGATGCCTGCAGGGCCATGCCCTCTTCTTCACAGTCCCACCGCGCTGCAGAGTGTGGATTGTGGCTGCGGCCAGGGGCCATGGCCCAGTGACACCCAGGCGAGGCAGTGGTGGCGGCCGCCATGCGGTGAGTACCAGGAAGAGACAGGCAGTCAGGGCAGGGAAGTCTGTGGCCGGTGCTGAGGGCTGGGGCTGCCGGGCGGCTCCCAAACATGGGGAGAGACCCCCACCAGGGCCTGTCCTGGCTCCTTCTCACCCGGCGCCGGGCTGGGCTGGGCCGAGAGGGCTGTGCAGGCCGCCAGACACCAACGAGGCCACTGACGTGAACCTTCAAAGTAAAGGTCAGTGCGCTTCCTCCATTGCATAGCCTGTATCGACCTCCGTGGTGTGCAACAGGGCAAGCTGAGCAGGTTTTGCTAGATTTTTGCCTCATGTAAATGCCTGTTAAAACTCTGCTCTTTTCTAAGTATAGATACATTTTCATCCAGTCCAAGTGCGAAATATCATACAAGAGATTGTGAAAGGGCATTCCCATTAGCATTGGGTACAAATTATACTGGTAGAAGCCAGTGAAGATTTCAGCCAAAGGAAATCAATATGGCAGTGCTGTTGTTCTTCGTCAGGCTTCAACTTTGACTGTATATTGCATTTAGTTGTGAACCTGATGGCAGTTTGAGCAACTTGAGGACCTTGTCACAGTTTGGGCAGTCAGCACAGTGATGATGAACTCTGTCATTATGTCTTTCATTTGGATTGTAAGGCAGATCTCTGCCCTTTCACCAATTTTTAGCATTTATTTACGGCTAAAAAGTGGTATAGACCTGTGAAATACTGTCACAGATGATTATTTTTGGTGTTAGATCACTGAAATAGCTAGCTTGTCCAGAACACCTTACATAAAACAATGCACTGGACAGGCTTTGCGCTAGTATAGGTAATAACTTACCTCTATTTCATCTGTAGCTATGCTAATATATATCAATCAAAGATCTTGATGAGGAAATACAGAAATACATAAACCCAAACTTTATCCCCTAAGCTGCCTCATGAGATCTTTCTGGATATTTATCTGTTTTCTCCTCAGGTCTGTGGTTTATCACTTGTATGGTATTTCTGCTTCTTAACTGGACAAGTGTCATTCTTTAAGGAGAACAGCTGTTTAAGAGGAAAAAATAAATAACAACATTGTCTTGATTTATGGACATAATGTTAAACTTTCCCCCAATTTGATCAGATAGTAATATTTTTAAGTCTCAAAATAGCAGTTATGCACATTGTTCAAGTGTACTGTACAGTCAAGAGGTCAGCTGGGCACAGTTGTGTGGTTGTGTCTTAGGGATTACCCCTTGTGCGTGGTTGGTGCTCATTAAAGAGGGACTGAAAAGTGTTCTTGAGAAAGAAGCAGATTCATGAACTTCATAATTTCTGGCATCTGAAACCAAAAGACAGTTGTCTTTATTAGAAGGTGAAGCTATTGTAAACTTGTCATTTCTAAAATGGAGCATAGCCTGTCCTAAAGGTGTGATGAGAATTAAATGGAAGTGAACTTCAGAAGAGATTTTTTTGTTGCCATTCTACTGATCTACTAAGAAAATAATAACAGTGCACATGAATGAGTGCATGCGTGTGTGCATGCACTAGGGCATGAGAAACAGACCAGGGCTGATGTAGCAGGTAGAGGATGTCCCCTCACACCTTCAACTGTTTGCCCAGGTCTCCACTGGCCAAGGGCTGCCAAGGGGATCGCACTGCGGGTACTGGGGCCTGGTTACAACAGTTTGGTGAAAGAATGTTTATTCCTCTTTTGTTACATCACAGACCAAATTAGCAGCTATGTATCTCTCCCTACATCTACTCCTAAAATGCACACTGCTCTGGAGAGAACTAGAATTTGGAAGACTCATTAGGGAAAGGTCTTGGAAATGTACTTGAATTGTAGTAGTAAGTTGTTTCAACAAAATGGACATTTTAAATGAGGCCATTACATAGGCTATGTGACATGTAATTTAATTTATCCTGAGTGTACAGTTGTTTAGAAAACAAAGATCTGCATATATCTTTCTTCTCTATCTGAAATTATTCCTCTTCTGTTTGACTGAGAAATTCACATGATTTTGAAGCTGTAGCAATAAATCTATAGTACTGGCAGAAACCTATTCATAAAATGTGGAGATTTTGCTATAAGTTCTGGAGGGAAGTCAATGCTGCAGAGTGAAGTGTAAAATTATTCCTGTCTCAATGTTATTTTTGAGTCATATATCTCTGCCTTTTATGAACAGCAGGCATATTTGGAAGAATTATGTCTGAGTCATAAATCCCGATTTGCCTGGGACATGACTAATAGGTGTCTTTAACACAGTAAGATGATATTACTGTCTTAGCTTGCAATTTTTTTAACCTCTGAAGCACATAGAACAGATGAAGTTTAAACAGCGCGGTGATATTAATCTATGGTCTGTCAGAGTATTGTTACTTCCCTCCTTTTCTGGTCCATTGGTTCCAGCCAGTAAATACTGTAATTTATATGAGTCCCCAAATTTATTATTTCAATATTTAGTGAGCGGAATTGACGTGGTTGCTTTCAGAACCCACCGGTTGCTGTGATCCATGGGCAAAAGGGAACAAGTGAATCAAGGGAGGGGAGGAGGGAGGAGATCCTCATTCAGGCACTCCCTCGTGTTGTGTCTGCTGGGGCTGTGACTGGGGAAAGCAAAAGTCTATTTAAATGAATAATGCTGCAAGATCGTTCTGCTGTAGCTACCAGTGGGGGCTTGTCTGTTGTCTGCATGCAGTTACCGACCCTTTGTGTTTTGAATAGCGATACATCTTGAGTGCAACAAAAAAAAAATCTTCATGAGTGGGTTTCTGTCATCCTCATTGTCTTGTGGAAAAGACAGAGACCAACTCTAACAACACATCTAAAATATTAATATTTAATATTGATGAATATCTATGCTAGTCAAAAGGCTGCCAAGCATTGCTTATGAGCAGGTTCTGAATTTTACAGAACAGCTTATTATTATAGTGGCAACAACACCATCTTCTCCGCATACTTTTACTAGCTGCCTACTTGTCATTATCACTATTATTAGCTATGTATTTATCTGTTGTATGTCAGACTGTGCACTCCTGTACAGCATTGTGCACAGTTACACTAGTTGCTGCAAAACTTATGCCTCCCAAAAGCCAAAGGCTCTTCATGTCTGTATATATGTATAATGCATTACATGATACGCTGATAAATGTTATAGTATGTAACAGTACTTGGAGTCTCCTGAACATCCTCAATTGTTCCTGACAGCGTGTTACCTGCAACAGTAATTTATCTTGGCTGTGCAATGTGAAAATACCATCTAGAAGTTTCTTTGTGAAATTTTGATGCAGTTATGTCTTTAATTGTTTGCTCTTCAATATTCCTGGTATGTGATTTGTCCCTTAAATCTCATGGCATTGTATTTGCACAGTCATTAAAGGGCCTTAATTCTTAGAAGAAAAATAACTGTTGAGGAATAATGAATGAGGAATAATATATAATACATCATTGATATGTAAATTAATAAAAATTTATGCAGAAATTCACAAGCCCTTCAGCAGTCATCAGCATTTTTTATAAATAAAATGGTAGCTGTCCAAGTATTTACAAACAAATAACAAGCCTTACCACTATTATGGAGCTAACTGATAAGATATATTTGCTAAAGCATCAACAAATTACAGTTTGTGCTGTTCGATCAGTTCTAATTAATTCTAGATGTTCCTCAGGGGAGGTTCAGTTCAAATGAACTGATTATTAGCAGTGATGAGAGCTGGATGGTGAAAACTGTATCCTTTCTTACAGCCTTCAGGAATATGAAAACAATTGCTTGGACATGAAATACAGAAGTGAGCTGTGTATTCAAATATGACACAAAAAAGAGATTTTCTCCTTCGGGTAGAAACAATGATCAGAGGCCTTGTGTATTTTAAACTTTTTTTTTTTCAATATTTGTTTCTTTTTTTAGCTAGAAACAGATAATGCAAGATAACACCACAGCACCCTAAAACATAGAAAGTGACTGGCTGCGGTTTAAATTCAACACATTAGCATCTACCTCCAGATGAAGCATGCTGGTGGTTATTTAGTTTAGCATCAGTTAGGAATTTATATTATTTACATTGGAGGATGACTTTGTGAGCTTTGGGCTCTGCTTGAAGAAGAAATGGCATCTTGAGGTACCAAAAAGTACACGTTTAAAGACAAACAGCTGAAATGACAGCAGCTGTTGCCCCCAGGCTTATCAAGCAGAGCACTGAAAAGGATGATTTTATCCCTGTGCTGTGGAGACTGTCACTTTCTGATGTAAACAACTAACATGTAACATTTCTTTTTAAGCAGTAATAATTGTAGGCAACATGCCACAAATGAAAGAGAAACTGTGCTAGTACATCTGCCAGCCCTTGAAGGCTACAAGTGGTGACACTGGCTGCAAAATTTAGACAATTATTTTTAATTCTTTTTAATTTAATTATGCTAAACTGTTTTCATGGAAGAATACAAAAAACAGCAGCTGTGAGAAAACCGCAAGGAAGAAGTTGATCTTTTTTGTTTTGTCTCCAAAGTAACAACTTCTCTGTTATTGTGCTTAAATTTAAATACATATTTAGACATGTTCGGAGTGTGGATTTCTAGCTCCAGAGTTCTAGGTTCCTCAGACACCATTACTTAATAAGTGGTGCATATTATCAAATATGCATCACAATTTCTTTGGATATTTGCCTTCACTACTATAACTTCATACAGCTTTTCTACATCAGTGATATCTTTTGTAATCATTCTGTGTTCTTAAAACAATATCTTTTTTTCACAGAATCCCACATTTTACACATTTTTCACGTTTTCATAGGACATATCACTATGTTATGTCACTTGTAATCAGGAATGGGATTTGGCTAAGACAAGAATTATTCAGTGCTTGAAATATACCTTATTTGGAAAGCTAATTTCCTATTTTAAGAGAAATTAAACTCCTGGAGTGACTGCAGATGTTACTTTATGCTACTTTTAATCAAGGATATTTGTTAAAGACTAAAAATATCTTTAGGACAGATATTATTTGTCAAATTTTTATGTTTTTATTAAAAAGGTTAATTTTTTTTCAGAAAAGTAACATCTCTGATCTCATCTCTGAAAATACATTGCACTTACCAAAGAACTGGCAGGTTGTAGCCTCTGGTCATAACCAAACTGAGTTACAAGTGAGCTGTGTTACTGAGTGCCTAGATCAGAAAGTTCACTACCAGGCTCCTAGGTTGCTGAAACCCACCTTCAGGAAGTCTGTTATTTTTATCATACATGTAATCACAAAGAAAAGCCGCAAACAAGCCTGTGGAAATTTAGCTTGCAGACGATTTCCAGATTCTTAATAGAAATGTGCTTCAAGAGTGGTCTAAAGCAATATCTCATGAAAGGTTTCTGAAGAACCACTGAAAAATTCAGAATGTGCTTTTCAAAACTTTAAGATATTAGATTATACTACTGAGGTAACAAGGAACAAGTATTTAAATTCAAATGTTTGCGTTCTAGTGGAGAGAGAGAGTAAATGCAGACTATTTGAAAAAAAAATAATCTTTTTATTTTGACATATGCTGTATATACTATTGTATCAGTGACCAGTAAGGGAGTGAAAAAAAGAGGAAAAATCTCTACCTTAGATAATATGGGTTTATATATGTACTACAGAGTACGTGAAATATCATAATCTTGCCAACAGCATCTGTCTGTTGGCAATATGTGCACTATGCGTTTTTTTGACAAAAGTTTATATAGGACCAATAAGCTATAGAAAGTACAAAGTTGTCTGCCTTATGTGTTATTAAAGATCTTTATAAAAAGGCAAGGTCACATGGTAGTAATGTGGGAAGCAGAAGACAAATGCAACTTTCTTGTAAAATTTTTGGTTTGGCTGGCATATAAAATCTTGAAACCCATAAATAACATGCCAGACCAGTAAAAGAGGTCTGAATTCCCGTAAGGTTATGTTATAGCATTTTTACTGATTCGAACTGATCTTTAAAGTCAGAGCAGAATTAGAGAACTTACCTTTTGTTTATGTTTTAAAATTCTTTGAAGCTATGTGAATATACTGAACTATGTACTTTTTTCATACCTTTCTGTCTGGATCTTCCCTAAAATGTGAGCATAACTTTGACAGTTTTAATTTTTGAGCTGGTTTTCTTATATGGTAGAAATTAAATAATTTTGCATATTACTGCCAGTTGCCTAATCAGCTGAAATTAACTCTGGAGCCTAGGAAGAACAGGAAATCCCATCATTATTTATTGTCACAATAGAAGAAATCAAACGTATTGGTTTAGTGAGGATTCAATTCTGAACCCAGTTCCTATGGAGGTTAATAGTCTGATGTAAGAGTACTCCTCTTCTGTAGTAATTCCAGTGGAATACCAACAGACATACTTTCCATACAACTTAAGTATTTTATTTATTGACGGTCTGGCCTACTAAAATTACTATTGTTTTCTCACCATAGGTTTTCTTCATATTCAGTCAAATATTGTAAGAATGTGTCTGCCTCACATCTCTAGCCAGCAATAGCAGCATGATATTTCTAAAATATTTCTGCCATTTCTAGGATAGAAAAGCTCAATGCTAGAATACTCCCTTTTATTTAGACAAATGGGTATCTTCCTGCATTTCTAAGAAAGTGGCAGTGAGTAGAGGAAGAGATTTTTGTTAGGAGCTGAATATTTTTTCTGGCAACAGATAGTTTTGATAGTTTGAAGAGGCATTGATGCTTACCCAAACAAAAAGCTTTTGAAATTCTTCTCCATTAGATTTATGTTTAATTTTACTGTTTGTATATCCATTTATGCCTGCTTACTACATGCTTGCAGTGGTGTGTCTGGCTTATTTGTATCCATAATAGCTTCTTTGTGCTTCCATTTTCCGAAGTTAAAAGATACATTTCTACTGAGAGTAATAAAACAAAACCAAAAAGCTGCTCAAGAGCTACTGTATTTCCTCTGTCTTAGATTGATATATAGTCCCTAGAGAGCCTTTACACGTATCTTGGACTAGACGTTTAGCAGAATCTAACCTCTTTCTGTAGAGAGACATAAGTCTTGCTTCTTTAACTGCCGCTGGCAAGAAGAACATCCTCCATTATCATCGGTGTATTTTTGAAAAAAATTATTTGCCTTTCTGGAGATGATGGTGGTCATCCAAATCTTAGTAGGCTTTTGTACTTTACTGTGTTTCTCTCCAGATTCAGTAAAGTGTGTAGTGAACTCCCCAAATCAGCATGATTTCACTGATTAAACACATATTTTACTAGAAGGATGTAGCTAAGAATTACTGTCAACCATTTTCTCCAGATTTTTCTCAGCTTCAAATTTCATTAAAACACTAAGAACATCATGACAGTAGAATTTTATGTTAGACATCTAATTTAATTGGATTTTTTTCTCACATACTTATTTAGAAAAATTAGAGAACATGAAAATTGTGAGGTCAGGCTTGAAGACAGAAAATTGTGCTTTGGGTGCAGCAACAACTTATATACTGTTTTAAGAAAAGTAGTTCATTACAGGTTGTCACTTACATACTATGGTATATTGTAGTTGGTGGGCTCATGTATATATAAAATATGATTTAAAAGTAAATTGCCTTTAAAAGATCAAATCATTGTACTCTATTCAGCTCTATACACTTGACTCAGTCAAGTTATTCTTAATGTTTTGCAGTTGCAGTGCAATCAAAATCAAAGCTTTCTAAATGAAACAACTGATAAATATTCCTGTATTTTAAATGGTATTGCTTTCCATTTCTTTTATTTTCTTTTTATTTTCTTTGCCCTGGAGGTTAATTTTTTTATCCTGAATACAGTCTCCCTGGTTTGTATTTGAATAGCTAAAGTGCTAAAACATATGAGAAATTCAAAATAAAACATTATCTTTTTCACCCAGAAAATTTCCACACTCCATCCATGCTTCCGAGTTGCCTGCTGTTTTCAGTTTTTCAGGTATTACTTATTAAATGTTATCATTATCTGGCACTAGTAAATTAATACTTCATAGTAGCATCTGTCTCTATCATCTGCTCACTTGTTCTCCTTGCTTGAAGGCTATGTTTTGAAGAAAAGTGGAATAAAACAAAAGGAGAGTAGAAGGAAACAGACAAACATTGAGATAGTCTACTGTGCAGTTGGGGAAAGAAGGAAAACAAATGGTTCACAGAATCACAAATCACATATTCTGTAATTTTCTCTGTATAGTAACAACCTTCCCAGAAATAAGCACATGCAGTAGCAGTTCCTTGTAAAAAGAAAATATGGATTGCCACCCACCAAGATACTGTTCAGCCCAATCAAATACTATGAGGTCTCAGCTTTCACTCGAGAAGTCACAGAGTAATGTCCGTGCATAAGGGGCATTAGAAAATGAGTTGCACATACATTTTTCTTCATCTTTGTAGAATCTAGTATTAGATTTTCTTGACTTATTCACTTAAAAACAACATAAGGATTTTTCCTCATTGTGCTCTTGACATAAAAGGAAGGAGTGGTTAGGACCCACTCTGTCCCAAGCAGGGGAAATTTCTTGCAGCAGCAGTAGCAGCAGTACTACATGTTGCTGGCTCAACTTTCTTTTGAAACTACAATGTTGGAAGAAATGACAAATATTTCAAGATTTTTCAACCTAAATTTTTAGACCTTTTTTTTTTTCAATATTCTCTTGGAAAAACAAATTGTTCAAGAATACGTTTAATTAAAAAATGGTATGAGAAAATTAATCATTTTCTACTGTTTGAGGCAGATAATCAGCTTGTTTCTTGCATTTCTATAGTGTGTGTGGAGAAAGAAAGAGTAAGGGAGGGAAGGACAGCATGCATCATTTTAGAAACAAATACAAATCCCACGTGTTTCTTTGATTTCTTAGTTACATGTAAAATAAACAATGTGTAGTAGTTTCCTATCTGTAGCTACTAATAGTACTTTAAATGATCTTCTATGGACAGCTGTCTTTTTAATGCTGCAACTTTCATCTAGACCATGTCTGTACAAGACACTAGCAGAATTTTTGTTCCATCTTATTTTTCAGTACTCTCTCTTCTAATGCAGTTGGAATCTGGATTAAGCAGTTAGTGTAAATATACAAAATTTGTGTGGACAGTATTGAAAGGTTCTTGAAACAAATTCCATAAAGCATTTTAAAAATGTAAATATCTAAGTTTAGATATAACAGTTTGCACATGCTAAGATACTATAAGCATATTGTTTAAGCTGAAAAATAGATAATTGTTTCCTTTCCTGTTTTCAATAATATTAATTTGATTCTGTTCTAAGCCTTATAAATGTTCATTATTTTTGGCAGGGACTGTGAAGGATCACTTGTGAATTTTGCTTTTATTTCCAACCCAGTATTTTCTTTTTCATCTAGCAGTAGTAGCCTATTTTCAGCAAGATAGATGGATGCACTAGCCTATGTACATCAGTAGTAAACAAGGTACAGAATCAAAGAAATAATTCCCAACTAATAGATGTTTTGTGGACTGTGAACACGTTTCGTGAACATAGGGGCTGGAGGTCCCTTGATGTTTCTCAGGCATCTTTGTGGAGAATACTGAATGAAATACTACTATGCTATATGCCGTATTCACTTATCCAGTAGCTGATAAATCTTCTACTTCCAAAAGCCTTAGGAGGAGAGGGTAATGAATTTCAGGGTGATGTAGAAGTATGCCATGGAAGAAAAAGGAAGGGCACTCTTGTTCAGGCTGACTGATGCTAGAACACAAACTGGATGTGAATAGACTAGAGGATGCAGAAACTCAGTTGAAATTGCTGCCCTTCAATGACAATGCCAGAATACACACTGAGGCAACACTTCATCCCAGTGTACATATGCCCAGGCTTGATGGGTTCTTAGTAAGCTGACTGCTAGGAGAAAAACTTTCATTGGTTCATATTATGTGGCACCTTTCAGTGCCCCAGTACCTAATACTTTACTATGAAACATGGCTAAGCTTCTCTCAGAATAGCTTCTCTTTTGATGAAAGTGTCTATTCACATTTCACACATTACTATACTGTGGTGGGTTGACCCTAGCAGGATGCCAGGTGCCCCCCAAAGCCGCTCTGTGACTCCCCTACTCAGCTGGGCAGTGGAGAGAAAATATAACAAAAGGCTCGTGGGTTGAGATAAGGACAGGGAGAGATCACTCACCAGTTACTGTCACGGGCAAAACAGACTCAAGAAATTAGTTTAATTTCTTACTGATGAAATCAGAATAGGGTAATGAGAATCAAAACCAAATCTTAAAACACCTCCCACTACCCCTTCCTTCTTCCCAGGCTCACCTTCACTCCCAATTTTCTCTACCTACTCCCCCTGAGCAGCATAGGGGTACAGGGAATGGGGGTTGTGGTCAGTTCATCAGACATTGTCTCTGCCGCTCCTTCCTCCTCATGGGAGGACTCCTCACACTCTTCCCCTGCTCCAGCATGAGGTCCCTCCCATGGGAGACAGTCCTTCACGAACTTCTCCAACATGAGTCCTTCCCATGGGCTGCAGTTCTTTACGAACTTCTCCAGTGTGGATCCCTTCCATGGGGTGCAGTCCTTCAGGACCAGACTGCTCCAGTGTGGGTCCCCCAGGGGGCCACAAGTCCAGCCAGAAAACCTGTGGGCTCCTCTCTCCACGGGGCAACAGGTCCTGCCAGGAGCTTGCTCCAGCATGGGCTTCCCATGGGGTCACAGCCTCCTTTGGGCATCTGCCTGCTCTGGCATGGTGTCCTCTATGGGCTGCAGGTGGATATCTGCTCCACCGTTAACGTCCATGGGCTGCAGGGGTACAGCCTGCCTCACCACAGTCTTCTCCAGGAGCTGCAGGGGAATCTCTGCTCCAGTGCCTGGAACACCTCCTCCGCCTCCTTTTTCACTGACTTTGGTGTCTGCAGAGCTGTTCCTCTCATATATTCTCACTCCTCTCTCCGACTGCAATTGCTCCTGGTGTTTCTTCCACGCTTCTTAATTATGTTATCGCAGAGGTGCTACCAGCGTCACTGATGGGCTCAGCCTTGCCCAGCAGTGAGTCCATCTTGGAGCTAGCTGGTATTGGTTCTGTTGGACATGGAGGAAGCTTCTAGCAGCCTCTCACAGAAGCCACCCCTGTAGACCCCCCCGCTACCAAAACCTTGCTGCACAAACCCAATACATGTACTGAGATGCACAAATGAGGGGACTTGTTAAAAGTTGCAAGAAACTTGTAAAACAGTGTTTATTTTGGAGGAGATAAGAATTGCATCCAGTTTCATCAGTAGATATTAAATCACTTTAAATAGTACATATGAAATTTATGCTGCTCTTTTTTAGAGGACTTGCAAACAGCTATGCTTTATGACTTTTTTAAGATCTAGACAGTTAGTGATAAATCTGAGGGTTGGTTGCTGTATCACGGTTCCAGTTCAGTGCTTTAACACTTATCTATACTTTGTCTATAGAAAATAAGTATTTCTTCAATATTTTTCCTCTGTTAGTTCCTTGTGAAAATAGTGCTGCTACTGCTATGAAAATTAATTTGAGATCTACATGTTTAAAATTGTTATTTGAGTATGAAGTATTAAACTTCATAAAATTGTTATTTGAGTATGAAGTCTGATATTAAACACATGTTGGGGATGAGGGCTCTTAAGTACAAAGTTGCAATCTTAGCCTAGGCAGACTCATACTTTTAGCAAGTGTAAAGAACTGCTGTTTATTTGGAAACAATTAAGTTTATTGTGTTCCTTGAGAGAAAACTAGTTGTCAGTCTCTGGCTGTATATGTAATCTAGGTAAGTATATAAATTCCATGGCAAGTTGTTTTGAATAGTTGCCTTAGAAATTAAAATAACTACAACAAAATGTAACATTGTTTTAAAGATAACGTCTATTGTTTAGAGAAGGTATTGTATTGGGATTTACAAAGAGTTTCTGAGTTGCAGGAAAATAAATTTATCTCTCAGTGAAATAAATTCACTGTCTTGTTAGAGATGCAGTAAAATAAGAAATGACTAAAAGTGGATGACATTAATATGTATGTATTTATAATTGCACTCCTGTGAAAAAGCTTGCAAGATTCTAAGGTTAGTGATAACAATTTACAGAGATGTACTTATCCCCAGAAGAAAACAATGATAACTTGCTGGAGCACAACAGTTTCAATAATAGTATCAAAACATATGATGTGGAAAACTTACCATTTAGGAAGTGTAAGTCAATATAATACATTATTTAAAAGCAAAGTTTGTATAGATATTAAAAATTTCTTAAATATTTTATGAAATACTGCCTATGTATCTTAGGGTTGATTTCCATTCTGTGATAACAACATAGTTATCATCTGTGCTAGTGACATAACTTGTTAGTATTTCTTAAAAACTACAATAGTCTTTGCAGTCCCTCTCATGTTGATAATCCATTTGGTGCTGTTCATGCTAATTAACAACCAGCTTGGATGGATGGACTTTAGCTGACATCAGTCTGACAGACATCATAACTGTATGATTTAGATATATGATTTTTTTCTGTTTTATTGCTTCCATGAATGCATCAAAACATGACTGTTTTACTGGAAAGTGAGATGAGTAGTTGTTTGTGTGTGTTGACAATGGTGGTAAGGAGCAAAACTAACTGAATTAGTAGGCAGGGGGTTAAATGAAGATAACCTCCTCAATAGAAGGATTCGAGAAGAGTGTCCTGATGCTTTGATTCACATTTTCAGCAGTAGGCCAGGCAAAGTGGGATGCAGTGCTGGTATCACCAGCAAATAAAACTATTCAACTCATGAAATCTACTCTCCCTTTCTTACCAGTACTTATGTCATTGTCTAAAATATAAGAGAAAAAAAATCAACAAATCCACAGAACAACAAATGTTCTCGATTGCAAAGTTAAAAAAATAGGTAAATAGATATTTTAAATTAAATAGTTTACAAATTAATTGTGTTGCAGGTTAGATTTTATGTCTTAAAGATTAATCTTCCAATGACTAGATGGATAAAACCCCCTATAATTTGTGGACATATAGACATTATGGAAAGGAGGCAGTTTGGATGAGACAAAGGTAGTGACAATGACATTGGCAAACTGAAAGCTTTGAGGAAGGGTGTAATAAGAAATATGAGAAGTTCAAAATGCCTTGTGCAAACACTACTGCATCCTGTTTTATCTGTCATTTCCTGTGTCATAGATGACTATTAAACAGTCAGTCATGCCTAGACCGTTACGTTCAGTGTGCTGCTGCACTGATTGCATCTGAGAGTTCTCTCATTTTTTATTTAAAATGCAAGTTCTTTGGAGAAAGGACTGATTATGAGTATAATAGCACAACAGAGAGAAGAATGGCATTGACCCTGCATAAAGCCAGCGCTCAAATTCGAAGGCATTACATTTCTAATAATCCTCAGGATGTGCCTTACCAGCACTGAGCACAGCAGCTGTACTGTATCCAGTATTAGGCATTTAATATTAGGAAACAGGATATCTATTGAATAGAAAGCAGAGCAGAAAGAATCATCAGAATCTAGAAAGCAAAAAGTCCTGTGAAGAGAGGTGGAAGGAATGGGAGTTGTTGGAGATGATATATCTGTATTTCATATCTGCATGATATGAAATATTATAGCAAAAAGGAGGAGATAATCCACATTATACTAAACCATAGTATATGTAGAGCAAAACCCAGAGGACTTAAATTTAAACCAGTTTTAAGTTAAACACCTGGAAAATCTTTCACTTGTAAACCTAGCTAAAATGTGAAGGAGGCTAGTTGAGAGACTGTTTTCCCTGTCCTCAGAAGTTTCTAGGGACAGAATAGACATCAGCTGGAAGTGACACCTCTGTTGCTGACTTTGCCTGTGATCTTACGGTGGGACTTCAAATCAGTATTGCTGGATCTCTGGTTGGTTTCTCTAGGTGTCACCATAACAATGTGTAATAATAACTCCAGTAAAATCAGAAGTCTAGTGGTTACATGGATAACTGATGAACAAGGTAGGGCACCACTTAAGAGGTAGGTTAGGTAATGTACTGGTTTAAATTTAAGTAGGTCTAACTGCTGAAGTTTCAGAAATTATACAAGTCATGATAGGTTGCTAGCAAGTGTACCAATAAAATTAAGCTTTCTCTTGGAATCTTGTCTAGAATAAGTTTGCCCAAACAAAAGCAAATTCTCATGAAAAGACTACTTTCTTGATCTTCTATAAACACACATGTAAATATTGATTGATTCAGAAGGTTCACCAGTGAAATCTCAGATCCCTTTTCCCTATGATATGCAGCATTTCAGCACTTGGGCTTTTAATCCTCATTTGACACTGTAGGTAAGCGCATTCTCCGTAGAAATTGCTAAACCTTAATTTCTGCCACCTACAAGTCAATAAGTATCTGCATAAATAAATCCAGTTATTCACATAAATGTGCTTCCATGAGGCTGCAAGGCTAAAAGACTCAGACTTTATTTTGGCTAGAGTGGGAAATCTCTTTTTTAGACTCCATAAAGGGTGTTTGTCCAGTCTGCATTTTCTTAACACAGATCTTTGAAGGACCCTAAGAGGACTCTGAGCATCTAGCCAGAGAAAGCAAGAGGCTTGAGTTATCTGGACAAATATTTAAACAATTTACAGGGGAGTTAGGAGCAGGATTCATTTGTGTTTACTTCTACTGTCATGCAAGGACCTTTTCAAAAAGGAGGAATTCCAGTTCCTCTGGATGCATTCTCTTCTATCCTACATACTGTGGACCATTTTCAGCTTTAATAAGTATTCTCTCATAAGTAAGTAGCCCTATCTCCACTTTAAAGTGAGACTAAGAAATGAGCTGTTCATGGTTCAGTGGGTTTTTTAAAAATATTTTTAAAAACAAATGGAATTTTAAAACACACACATACTTCTCTATGACAGATAAATAGCGCAGCATTGGAGATTAAAAATAGCAATTTAACTTTGTGGCTTTGCAAAGAGTCGTATGTCTCTATGTAAATGATACTGGTCCATTTTTTTAGGATTTCTTTTGAACTTTCAATTGCCAAACTTTAAATAAAACTGTAAAGCTGAAAAAAGATCATATAAAGCAAGCTTTTAAATGTTGCAGTGGTTATGCAGATAGTATGAGCTTTATTACTGGTATTTTCCATTTTAAGGAAATACCTAGAATAAATGAACTTTTTGAAGTTATCTTTATGTTATCTTGAAATGAAATGCAATAACAAAGTTTTCCTTTTCACCAATTAATAGGATTGACTACAATGAAAATTATATTTGCTGATGATCTCCTAGTTTAAATTATGGAATATTATAAACTTTTCTTCAGTCACTACACTTCTAAAGTACAATGACTTGAGGGCACTTTCATGTCTTATTCACATGATGGACAGGAAATGACATTGTTTGATTTGTTGAGTCTCTTAAGAGGTATTTGAATCTATTATGACATTCAGCTTTCTCCACACCAAAGATAAGACACCATTAGCTGTCTTTCTGAAGAACACTGTAAGAGAACTTAATGGCTTTGGTGATCTGTATAAACAACTCTTAGGGCATGCGTTTTTTTCTGGTTAACTGCCAGCATTTTCATGTACAACACAGTAACTGACTTTTTTGAGGAAGCTTGACTTTGATGAATATCTCACGTATTAGTTTTGAGCACACATTGTCTTCTTTATTTTAGCATATGTATCTGTAAGGGATGAGAAAGAGCTACAGGACAGGACAGTGCCTGGACTGAGAGAGCTGACCAACTGTTGAGAAGACCATTCCCCTACCACCGATATTAGAGTCTTTCCTCATAATGGGCTTGGTGCTTGCTGGGAGGAGAATGTTTTGCTTTTGTCAGGCTCCTTTAGCTATATGATAGCTCCCAAGGTATTAACTCTGGGAGAAGGGATGCCCTCTTTCCACATCATCCTAGAAATTTGTTTGTAGTTAAATGTGAAGTCAACAAGTATCAGAGCTACATGCAGTTTGACTTTGATAGTAAAATAGTGTCTAGCACGGGCAAAGATAGAGAATCTTCATTTGTTGTAGCTTAGCCAGAAAGTCAGACTTTCTGGCATGCTGGAAAGCCTACCTATCTCCTGCAACTGGAGACCAATATAAGGTCTTTTCCACAATATAGCCAGTTGTGTGTGTGTATATATGTATATATATACACACACATAGTATAATCAATCTGGCAATGGATCTTGTGCTTCTGGACTTGATGATGTTGGTATGCTTCAGATACTCTGCACACTTTTTACTTCTTGCAGCGTATATCCTTCATACTTACTACTTTCTGCAGCACGCTCTCTGACTTGATCTGAGAAGTACACATGGGCCAGACTGATACAGACTTTTCCAGGCTTCTCCAATGATGAAGTTTGGACCAGGCAGATTTTTCTGTTGGAGGTACCATGCTCAGAACTGGCATCACATTGAGGACGTAAATTCCTAAGAGCCAGGGAACTCAAAACTGTCTTGCAGCCACTACCAGAACAGCTCAGTATATCGTACACTCTTGCACAAGTTACTTTTGGAAACGAGGGCTACTGAAACTGAGCTTACAGGTCATATGGATTATCCTAACAGGCTGCAAATGGTCCATGAGTCAGAAGCCAAACCTTTCTGCACTATGTCATTGTAATGCAGGAGGAGGTATTTATTTTCAGCTTTGGCCATGGAAAGATGAGTGGACTGGGAGGAAGGCCTCATCTACCTCGTGATAGCTGCTTTGTGTTTTACAGTGCAGTTAGCCCCATTTCCCTATTCGACTAAAATTAATGAAGTTGCTGCCTGCCACTTTAAAATCCATCCATGTATCTGTAATTCATTTGCCTGTCTCTATCAAGTGAGTATTATGTTATATATAGCACTGCACTCTTATCAGCTAAATAGAGGAAACCTCAGTGCGTTTTTACTAGTCAGGCTATCTAATTTGCAAGTACCAACTTTAGGCTATTGAAATGTTACGAAGATTGCATTGTGCATGTGGAGGAGGCAGAGTTAAGGTTATATGGCTGACTTGCCTCCGTGTTTATGTATTTTATCTGGTGTGTGTGTTAAAAATTTAATGTAAATCCATTTAAAATGTTTTATTTTGCAGTAATCCATGTAGCGTACCTTTTGCTTTTATGTTAGAAAAACAAGCTCTCAGACTTAACGTATTTTACAGCTGTTCTTACCTGGAAATAAATGCCAATAAACAAATGAGAAGGTGGCGTATTTACTCTGAGGGTCTAAAAGTTAAGTTATTTCTTCAAATGTAAAGCATTCAACATCCTGGATGAAATGAAAAAGTCTTATCCATTAAATAAATTTCAGGACTAGCCAAACAAAGAATCTCTCTTCTCTAGGCATGTTATTGTGATTGCATATGCCACAATTTAAGTTCTTTTTTCTTGTTTGATTGTAGTTCAGACATGTTTTGTGGTCAGAAATACAGGAAAGCTGCGGGGAAAAAAAGTGATGATATCTGGATGATAGATTGCAATGTAGATTCTTTGGGTTTTTCTGTTTGTTTTTGTCATATGCTATATCTACTAGATTGCAAACACATCATCCTCACAGTCAGATGATTGCAGTCTGAGATATTTTAGTTTTCTCACTGAATGTTACCCAGCGTTAAAGAGTCCAGGTGGGGATATTTTGGTCAGTCAGAGCTTTTTCTAATGCAAAAAGAAAATGAGAGGTTATGTAGAGCTCCAAAAGCATAGGGTGGCTTTCAAGCAAGGGGTTAAAACTACTTTTCACAACTAATAAAATTTCAAACGCACGCTGTGTATTTTGGTGGGAGGGGGTTACAGAAAGGGAATCCTCAATACCAATTGGCTAGTCTCTATCAGCTGCAGTTGGGCTGAAGCTGCTGCTGAAGAGCAGTATTGATCTGAAGGGTAAATGTGTAGGGAACCACAGAGAGGGATTCAGTCGTTTCTGAGAAGGGAGCCAACCTCTTCCAGTAAGAAAGTGGTTTCTACCTGTCTTTCCTGCCTGTGAGATCCTTTGTGAATGAAGGGGAACACGAGAAAGGGCAGTTTGTTGCTACAGTGATTCAGAGAAAGAGGTATTGCCGCTGTGCATACCGCTGCTGCTGCTGATCTCGCTGCTGCTGCTGCTGCAGCTTCCTGTAGCAGGTAAGGCTGCTTTTTCTGGGGAGGGGGAGGAGGAAAAATTGGGATCGCATCGCTGTGGTCGCGGCGTGGGGGGTACCTGAAACACCGCACAAAAGGACGCTGGCTCCACGGAGGAGCTGCAGGGGCAGACGCGAGAAATCTGGCCGGGTGGATTAGCAGGCTGTATTTCCTGCTCATCCCGGTTTGGAATCACGAAACTTCAATAAGTTCGAAACAAAGTGTGCAAGTCCGCAGTGCCTCAAGGAAGAGGGGGCAGTGGCGGGAGAGGAAGGAGCTGCACCTTTCCCCTCCCGCTTTGCAGGCGTCCAGCCCTCCACCGGGTCGGGCAGTGGCTCTGAAATACCTGGGGAGGGTGCAACTCGTTTGGTTGTGATGGGCAGTAAGATCAGCGCTGATAAAAAGAAAATACGTCGTGCCAAATTTGAGACTTGTTTCAGCTGAAAGGAAAAGAAATAAGTGACACTGTGAAACTTGTGGGACTGAAAATGTATTTGCTATAGTCTTATGTCTTTTTTTTTTTTTTTTTAAGCACTCAGTCTTGTGTGTGAGAGAGAGAGAGAAGGCAGGAATATGGGGGGGTAGTGGGGGAGAATTTCTGCAGCATTGACCTTTAAAGTGATAAGGTTCAATTAAAAGAAAGAAGGTAGGGAATGAGAATTCGACTTGAAGCAACTTTGAAAACACCTGAGCAGCTTCATCCCTTAAAAAAAAAAAAAAAAAAAAAAAAGCACTGCAGAAATAATTTAATGGTGAGAAATAAAATTTAAACCTGATGCACAAGATTTTCGAATGCAAGCCAGGATTTATTATTGTAATGTTTCAAATTGATCTTGTACAAATTAGTCATGTGATGAGCAGTAGAACATACATAATCTTTATGCAAACACTTTAATGGCAAGTTTAACCCTGAATTATAAATCATGCGCAAGTGTGCCTATAACAGAGATGTGTGAAGGTACTTATCTTGATAAATATTTCACGTAATTTTTTACTGTGAATGGCTTTGTGGCTTTGGCATTTCAACTCTAAATATTTAGTCTAGATTAAGAAGGATATGTGTTTCCTGTATTTTAAATATTCCTTTCAAAGCACGCTATGGTGGTGATGGACTTTGTATTAATTTCTGTGTGTACTGAGTGATGGTGAACAGTGGGTTTTTTCTGTATCTGCAAATATCTATACAGAGCTAAATAGCAAGGCAGACTATTGCTGAATAGCATCTACAAACAGTTGAGGTTATTGGTATTTTTTCCCTATTTTCAAGTTCAAATATAAATCACAGAAACCCTAGCAATTCAGGAATACTAAGTAGGTCTTATGATAATGTAGCCTTTGCTTTGTATGTGATTACATTTGATATAGAAAATAAATTGGGATTAAAATGTTTCCATGAAACCATGCTTTTAGGAAATTCACAAATTGGTCAGGAGGTCTTTATTTCAGTTCTCTGAACATCTTGTTAGACCTTCCATTGATTACAGCGTATTTTTAAGAGGTTTCAAGGCTTCTTACAAAATATTTTCCCAGATCTGAAAGCCAGATGGTTACATTGCAGAAGTCATAAGCAGTTAATTGCTGAACTGATTTGAGTGCTCCGGAACATATCAGCATGCAGACCAAAGGCTTCATCTCGGCTGATCAAACTAGTTACCTGACGTTGCTTTTTGCTGAAATTGGGGTCCCTGATAGAGATGATAGGAAAAACAGATTCTCTTTTTGGGAAGCAAGAAACAAAATGCTTTAGTTTGAAAAGACTTCTTTAAAAAGTGATTTATTTGTCTTTCTCACATCTATCATATCTGTCACATTTCTCCTCAAGATTACTTTGTTTAGATTAATTTGCTCCCCCCCCCGCCCCGTTCTGAATGTCAGGTCTATGGCATTTGTTTACCTACTGTGTTGAATGATATACCAGATAAGATATAATACAATCTCCCACAATTTCCTTTCTACTCCCAATATATAGACAGAATTCTCTCACAATGTTCGATACTTTGTACTTTTTACCAAATATGTAAGAAATACTGTTTCAATTGCAATATAGTTGCATATAGAATAGATAACAGAATGGCAAATGTAAATGTTATGGTTGTCTTGCTATATGCAGTTTCTCATTTTGTACCCATCAGTTGGAGTTTTGTTCTGAAGAAAAAGATGACTAGTAATCAGTATTCAGAAGGAAAGCAAATGCTTATTTTGCTTTCTTTCAATCTTAAATAACCCATTAGTTCAATAGTAGTGCTTGAGATGATTTAAAAATTTTATAGGCTAGCAAATTCCTAAATTGCTTTTCCTTAAGTAATTTTTAGGCTAACAGCTTTTCAGTATTCAAATTATTTTAAATACTTTCCTGTATAAGAATGTTTTAGTTATTGTTGACACCTGTGTGATATGAAAATAACATGTTTATAACATGATATGGTTATAAATGCTTTATAACAGGTTAAGAAGTTGTGTTTAAGTATTTAAGTGGTTATCACAGAATTAGAGAAATCGGTAAGTTACAAGTAACTGTGCAAAGCATCATTATAAAATTTTTCAAATATTTTTATAATCATCCAGAGCTCAGGTAAACTGTCTTTAACGTGCTCATAGGACCTATTAGTGCCTTATTAATCTTTCTAAACTATTCAGACATGCACTTTGCAATGTAAAATGTTACCGTAAAACAGAGAGGATAAAGTCAGGGTAAAAACTTGCACTGTCTCCTTGTACTGAAGCACACAGGCAAGGGGGTGGGTGCACAGACTTGTATCTGCTGTGCGTGCACCCGTCTCATTGGTAGGGAGTGGGGCTTTTCTTCCCACAGGTGCCCTACTGCAAAACCGATCCCAGCGCTCATAGTTTCCTGTGCATTAACTGACTCTTAAAATATGAAAACGGAGATTATTTGGAACACATTTTTCTCGGTAGCCATAACTGATCGTAAATGTCAGCTTTCCTGAGGAGGGTATATAAAAAGAATTTCTGCACATACGTCATTCTGAAGATGACAGTATCTGCCCAGGGGGACATCATACCTTTTGCTCTTGAATATATCACTTATGCTTATCTTTATGCTTTTGAAGACCATAAGATAGTTCATGTGATCTTTGCATCTGTATTCTTATTTTCTAGATATAATATAATTACTAGAAACTGTTACAGCAAAGAAACAGAATATGTTTTAAGTTTGGATATATTTACTTTAAAAGCTGTATTTTGGTCATGCATTCTATTACTGATTCTAACAATATATATTAATTTTTATGTAACAGTATTCAAAGTTTGATAAAAGCTTTGCTTCTATCGCTTATACTTTAATACCACACAACATAGTTAATAGTATAGATAGGAGTATAGCGTGACATAATTTTGTGATGGCAACTTAAATTTTGACTAAGTTACTACAGTTGTCCAATTCACAGTCATGAGGTTCTGAAAAATAATTACTTATATGGTTTTCTATTAGATGATTCTATTTTCTTCTTTTAGGAATACTAAAATGTTTTCTGAATAATTTCCATAAGTGTGTATATGTACTGATCTATAAACTATAAATAAAAAAGTAAAGATAAACAAATTGTTGAATAAGTCCAGCAGAAGTGTCATCGTCTTCTGAAAGTCTGGAAAGAAAACATGGTCAGTTAAGTTATAGTGTAAATACATAAAGAATAATATTTCTACAAGATCTAAGTTGTGCCATTTTAAACAATAAAATATACTGGTATTTTTTCAGTATGCTGCTGAGTAAAATGGCCACATTTTAATCTCATTTCCACATTGTCATTCATATCTGGCAGCTGATATGTTTGAGCCTGTAAATTAAAGAATGTTAATAGAGGCAGGTGAGAAACACAGAACAAGAAAAAATTAATGCTGATTGCACAGTGTCTTTGGTTTTTCTTAATTTGACGATGTCTTTTCTATTTGTGTGTTAAGAGAAGAAACTGTAGTACCTCTGCATTTATCTGCTCCACTTCAAATCATATGTATTTACCTACAGCATCAGTATATTGGTTGGTTTCCAGGCTATTCATTTGCAAAGCACTTGAGGGATCTTGAATGTGAAAATTCTTACATGAAGCCAAATGCTATTCTGCTTTTAAATGACTCATAAAAAATGCCTTCACTTAAAGCATTTGTATGTATACACAAGTTTGGGTGTGTTTATGCATACCCTTTAACCAGAGACATTTTTATGAGACATTTTAAAAGGTGAGCAGAATTTAAGTTTATATAGCACTTATCGAGTTTAAGGTATCACAAAGACATGAATTATGGTGCATGGTGGCAACAGAGACTTAATAGACAAATGCTACTAAGAAGGGATGTGGTTTGAAGTCTTATGTGTTATAACACTGTATTATGAAATATACTATGTGATTTTGCTTTTTCTTAGGCTACTGACTGTTCACTAAAGGGACTGAAATATAACATCTTACATGAAAGATGGCCCCTCTTCTTTTCCACTCTAGATTTCACTTTCCTAACAGTCCTTGATGGGGAGGGAGGGCTAGGCTCTGCTGTGGGACATTCATTTGCCTCAGTATATTCATTCCTACTGGCTTACAATTAGGAGCTATATGATATTTGTAAGTGGTCGTGCCATAGTAGTAGAAATAATGTTGGGGTGTATTGAAAAAAAAAAATTATTTGTATTGTGATAACATTGGATTCCACAGAGGAAACCTGACAGCGTATTTTTTAAGGTAAAAACTAGAGTAATGGAGTACAGATTCCATCATCCCATGTTAATACAAGTTGCTGTTCAGAGACCTCAATTTAAGAAAGACGGTTAAGTCCATCTCTGTTCAGAATGCCAGTTAAGAGTCTGCCTAATATTAATTTGATTGATTTTTCATGATTGATTTTTCTTAATTTGATGATTTCCATATATGGCAGCATGGTTTTAAGAAGCTGTCTGCTAAAGAAAGTACTCTTTTTCCCTGAGATGTACTACAAGATATTAATCCTCTCTCATTACTGAAAAGCCTACATTGTTATCAAATAAAACAGGGGTAAAACATAGTGTCTCGGGCACTTTATTTTATTGGATCCTCTTTTCTAATTTCATTGTTCTTTATTGTTTTACCTTGACTGATTTGTTTTCTTTTATCCAGTGAAACCCATTGTGAGGGTCTCTGAAATAATTGCTTTGCTAAACACCGCTTCTGAGTTGCATTTCCCTGACAGATCAAGTGAACTTTGTATCATAGCTTATTATAGCTATATACTTTTTTAAAATCTTGCTTCATTTTTTGCTTTGCATTATGTTTCTTATCTGCTTTGTGTCAGTATGTAGATTCTGACTATCTAGAGCAAAATTTAGTTATAAACTGAGTTTTGAGGTGCCCTGACCACAGCTTCAAAGTAGACTCTCCTGTTACACTTACTGTCTTTTAGTTACCATTGTCACTTACCAAATGACAGATATTCTCCAAACATCTGTCCTCTGGTAGTGGAGTCAGAGGTGGCAGACTATACAATGCTTTCACCCACAGAAGTGGTCTCTTTTTCACTTCTATTTTGTACGTTATGTATTATAAACCACTGAAAACGTTGATAACAGCATGAAGTATGATGGGACTTGTGTGGAATTAAGAGATGCACCTTGAAAATTACTTCAGCTAAAGGAAAACACTTCAAAATAACAAAATGAGTCTCACAGATGATGTGTTAATGATCTGATGGATTGAACTGCATATTAAAAAATAATGATAGGGAAATGATAGCACTGAAAACCATTCTTTGTTTAAAATACTTAGCAAGAAAAAGAGAAATTAAACCTAGCTAAAGTTAAATAAAACCTCTTTGCTTCAGCTTTCCTGGCATTGATGGAAATACCCCTGGTTCTGGTCTTTGTCAGAGAAATAAAGCTGCGTGATTCACTGAAGAGACAGCTCAATGAACAGGCATGACAGGCTTGATTCATCAGCATCTCTCATGTTGCATTCCAGTAGTAATTATTTATTCCTGTAGAAATTGTTTTCAATTTTGGTTAATTCTAGCCTGTTCAGGAGCACAGAGTGGGAATAAAGCTGGCTTAACTTTGGTTGGAGACTCAGTCGCAAAGATAATACTGTTCTGTTATTGGCAAATAGTGGGCATTTGGCCAGGCAGAGAGTACTGCTGCCATGTTGCTGCCCTGCTCATTACTTACCTGCTGGTAAAGCTCCTTGTGGGAGCTGCGGTTAGTACGATTTAGGGAAGATGCGAAACTGCACTGTGGATTTCTTTGGAAATGGACCAACAGTCAGCAGAATAGCTTGGGTCTAACCCTCTTCCTTCATGTGGCAGACTTTGTCAGGACAGATTCTCCTATGAAATTTTTGCTGTCTGACATCTGCACTTGGTTGGGCTGATATAGGAAAATGAGGAACTAATTACGCACTAATTAATAGTAGCATGTAAACTTAATGAAGATTCACATAAAGTATAAGGGTGATTTGTTTCATACCAGTTGCCACTTTCTTACCACCTGTCTTTCCTCTTTACTAATTTATAAGCTATATTTTAGGTCAAAGATTTGGCCTTCCTATCATGTATTTTCTGTCTCTAACCACTCACAAACATTAGGTAATGTACTTCAGGCCTAAAGCCGTGCTTTTGGTCCACTATCGGAAGAAGAATACGGATGAAAGAGAAAGCAAGTCTGTGAGTGCATCTAAAGAAGGCCACTGTGTGACTCAAAAGTACATGATGTTTCAAGCACTTCATTTAATATATACGTTCACGGAAAGGGATATCTCACTCCAGTGGATAAGACCTACAGTAGCCACTTAAACTAGGCAGAAAGAAGTAGTTGGGAGAGTGCCTATATTTCTCCAATAGCTGTTTCTGGAAGATGTGTCAAGTATCTTTCCCTGTTAAAATATAGACACTTTTCACCACATACCATTTAATGAGGGTGCATTTTCCCATTTGAAACTTCAGAAGTCTTTCAGATTGTGTCTTAGTGTCCTGAAACCTAGGTTTTTACCTATTGAAGTAGTTGAACTCTGATAACTCATGAAAACTGGCTACTGTCACAAGCTGCAAAGTTGGCCAAAGGCTATTATTGACTGCACATACAGATGGATTTCTGATGTATGTAGATGGATGTTTATAAAGAGGAATGATGTCTATAGAAAATGTACTACATAAAAAATATTGCTGTTCATTCTCTATTTTTTTTATGATAGCATGGCATCTGTTCTCAGGGATAAGAGCAGATACTAATTCTATCTGTTTAAAAACTAGTATCAGTAATAGAGAAAAGAACCAAACCAAACATATATATATATAAATTTTGCTAATGTTGGCTTCTAAGAACTCATCCAGATAGTTCAGGAGACAAGAATGAACTTTTTGAGTCAATGTAACTATTATTTCTACAGTGTGTAACTCAAAAGAAGAAGAAATTATCAGTGTCATTTTTTTTGACTGTGACAGAGAGAGAAGGTGATCAAAGAATAGATTGCAGGGGTTTTGTCCTGTATATCTAAGTTTTGTCATAAGCAGTTATGTTGATTTCTGTGTGCTCTTCTCTAATTTATCAGTTGCCCCCTTACACTGAGAAAATGCATTTTGATTCAACTACTAGATTCAAATAGAAATCAGGAAGAAGAACTCATCAGTGGCCTGCATACAGTCCTAACTGTTTAAGGGTAAAAAAACTTCTACTTATAAAAGTTGGTATGCTATTTAAATTTTATAGACAATCATATTAAATCATCAGGTACATGCCAGAAACACAAGTGTAAGACAGACTTCAAAGTTAGAGAAGCATCTGATACAGTAGCTTACTCAAGTGTGTAACATTCAGCAAAAGCTGTGTGTAGTTCATGGGGACTTCGTTATTATGCACAAGAAAGGTATTTCACTGGATTTGGTTCTCAAGGCCGTAGAGTGAATTGAGTTGTTTCAACATGAATATGAATGTCCTTCTTGCAGCCGTGACTGGAGAAAAAAAAAATTGACTACCCTTATACTCAGGCTCTTGTCAGTAAAAGCAGTATGCCGTAGTGAATTTCAATCCAGCAGGTAAAAGTCTCAGAGGGTCTTGAGGAAGTATGAAGGAGAAGAGTATATAATTTGAGTATATCAAAAGCGAAGTACGCCCCAACAAAGAAATTAGCAAAACAGCCTGTATAGTAATATTTAGTAGCTTATTCTGGTACACTTTTAGAAATGTAATCAAAGTTATTCTGTGTGGATGCTCTGGAATTCACAAAAAGTACAAGGCAGACTCCCTTAAAACACCTTAAGTATACTCAGAACAACTATATAACAGTGTCATATGGGAAGTAGTCACAGATATTTTTTAGTTTTTCAAGATGAAAGTGAAGAAGGTGGAAGCAAATCCTCTGTCCTTTCTAGAAGCAAATAAAAGGGCTTTCAGGTGTTAGGATTACTGATTTCTCTTCTATTTAGCATGTTCTGCTGCAAAGGCTTCTCCCAGATTACCCATGCAGTTCCTGGAGAAGATGTCTTCCTCTCAACTGCTAAGCTCATTACTACTTTTGTCAGGCAAAACTGGTTTGCTAGGGTATAACAATTTGCTTAATAGACTCATTTATTTACTCCTCTTTTTGCAAAGAATTGCTATAGGCTTTATAGTTGTAAAGATAAAAAGAAAACTTTTTTTTCAAGAAAAAAATTATTCTTGATTTAAACTTTATTTCCAGAAAATTTAGGAGGAAAATTATTTCTTCTTCATTTATGATTCAGCAGTCTCAAAGGATGGTATCTGTAATTCATTATTGCATTCACAATTAAATCAAGCTGCCAGGTTGCAGCAAAAAGGTGGAGGGGAATCTTTGAAAGGTTTGTCTTAACTGGTTCTGAAGCTGAGTCCTGTTATCTAAACGGAACAGTGAAGGACTGGTATTAACACCTGGACTTATATCTATACAAAGTCCAGAGTTCCTAAAGTAGCAATTAAATGGTTTAATGTTGAAAACCTCCTAAGCTGAATTCTGAAGCTCTCTTCTGAAGGGTAATGTTAATTTGTTATGTAGTGCTGATTCTGATTAACTGGAAGTGCATTAATTTTCACACAGTCCCAAAGTCTTAACTCCTTGTGCTATAAACGTTTGTGAGGAATAAAACATTTTGAAATAAGTGATTATTTTCTCCCTTCTTTAAGACAAAAGTTAAATTGAGACACATAGAAAAATACCTTTCTATATATCTGTAAATAAGTATGTTTCAATGGAACATTCTAAAATTATTCTTGTCTAAATCTTAGGTTTTCCCTTCTTTCTTACCTATCCTTTAAGAGCATACTTACAATCTCAGTTATACTCAAGCTGTAAGTTCTAATAGAATATAAGTCCTTGGAGCATTAACAAATCTCTCGGCTTTTAAATAGACTGTGACCTATTCATTTACAGGGCTACTTCAATGAAGCAATAGCTCACTTAGGTTAATGATGGATCATGGTGTGATTCGATTTGCAGAGTGCAGACTTGCCCATTATCCCCTAATGTTTGTATGGGTCATGTTATCACATCCAAATAATGATTCATGCCACCCCGTGTTCCTGGAGATATCGCAGTGATTACAGGAAAGCTCAGCATGCTAGTACACAAAGTCTTTAGGGTTCTCTTGGCTGCTGTTGAATTATTATTTTTGGCTAAAGTATGATAAAACAGGAAAGGCTCAGGTTTCTCAGTGACTATGACACCTTCCTCTTGTGATTCAGTTGGCCATCTGGCTGAGCAGACGGGCTGGACATTAGCAGAAATCAGATCTGCCTCTCTCTGTCTTTTGCTACTTGCTTTTTTCTTTTTTTTTTTTTTTTTTTTTTTTTTGTGAGGAAAGTTAGCTGCCCCTGACCTGCTGTGAGAGATTATTTGCAAGTCGAGTGCCTTGTGATGTTGTTGTTTTTTCCTCTCAGCTTGAGTATCTAACATGAAGATGGAGCAATTTCCAATGAGAAGAAAACATATCGATACTTTTGTACTGACTGTAGATATCACACAGGAGAGACTCAGGCTGGTAGCCACACTGAGAAGGGAAAAAAAGAATGTTTTCTAGTTATGAATACACTGCAAGTATCAACATAATAATTTCTTTTTCCAGTGCTGCCACACTGTCATTTACTCTGAAGGATTGTCCTCACATAGGCACAGCAATTCAAAACAGTCTAAGTGATAGGATAAGAAGTGAAATCTTGAATATGCTTGTAAATGTTTGTAAAATACTCTTACAGTTTATTTTTACTTCTCATTTTTGGGGATGATCTGGGTTTTCTTGCCTACCACTGCACTTATACTCAGTGACCATCAGGCTGCTCACTGGTCCAGCTGCTGACAAACACTGAATCTTATTAAATGCTTCCAAAAAGCTGTCATAAACCTCGCTAGCACTGAACCCTCCTAAACACAAACCACTCTTAGTCAATATATAATACAGCTAAAACATGAATGGGCAGAGGAATAGTTTCCTATATTTTCTTATACAAAAATATAAGACCTAGGGAAATAGGAAAAATTAACTACTTTGCTACCAACTGCACATGCAACCTAGATAGAGAAGAAATTGCTGTAAGAAATAGTGCTGTTCAAGTGAATTAGTTTTTTTATAGCTGAATTTAAAGATTCTCCAACTGCTTCTGTCACTAGGGAGAGAGAATAGTTGTACATGGTTCAAGAACACTTTTCTAAGGAAAGCCACTAAGTAGTGAAAAATCCAAATAGAAAGCACCTGTTAACATTGTTTTTTTCCACTTTCTCTGCTTCTAGACAATGACAAATACAACCACAGTCAACAGTGTCAAGTAGCAATTAAATATTTTAAAATATCCTTTTTTTAACCCTTTTAACTTCTTTTCTCACCCACTCACACATAAAAATTACATTTCCTAAATAGTTTGAACAGTATAGAGGGGGTTGGTTGCTTAAATCAGACATTGGAAATAGAATTGTATGTGATTGAAATAATATTGCTGGTTTTGACCTGCTGGTATGGAATAAGGGAAAAGTTGGGCACTTGCAATAAATGAGTAAAGCCATTTCATTACCTTACAATAGATTTGGCTCTCATTATACAATATTTTTATTCTGTTCTAAAAGCATTATACAAGGACCTCCCCAGAAATAGTGCCAAGGATCTCAAAACTGTAAGCAGATTTCAAACCTAAATTAGATTTCCCAGCTGCTTAGTGGTATATACTCACAGTGAAACAGTGAAAAATGGCTTTTGAAATGTTTATCACAGTAAAACTCTGAAAAGTTTTGCATATTTTAATTTGCTGAGAGTTGCAGCAAATTTAAGACTCAGAAGTCCCTTGTGATAGTTGTCTGAAGCATTAATAGAAAGTGGTTTTCTTCCTTTTCCCTCCCCTCACATCAACAGTATAATGATTTTTGAGGATCGATATTATATTCCTGTGTTTGGAAGCTTAAAACCGTGCAGTCTTACTTCTCTCAAGTGTTTTCTTCCTTAAGCATATAAAGCTTACTGAAATTTGAAAGGGTATTCAGACTCACCATTTCCAAGACCAAAATCCAAGGTCTTGCTTCCTCCTTCCCAGCTTCTATTTCCACTGATAAATGTTTCAAAAAAAAATCTGTTGTTTTGATTATATCTAAGAAACATTCAGAATTAGTTCATATTTTGAATACAATGACCCATCTTTCAAACTCTGCAGACTAATACCAGGGAACATGTGAACTACGGGCACTTTTTGCAAGCAAAGCAAAGGTTGACATTCAAACCATAACCATAGTTGTAACTATTACCGAGTAATTTTACAGTAAAGGCTTAACATTTCAAGATTTCAGTTTCTGTTAATGTTGATAATTGTAGATTAAGTTGTCTGCCAGGTATAATGCAAGAGCACGGCATTTCTCCATTTTGTTATTATTTTTATCTTCATCTTCAATATGTAAATATAACATGGTATTTCTGTATCACTATGTCCTTATTTTCTTTGTCCTGAAAACAATACAGTGAAAAAGATGGCCTGAAAGAAATTGTTGCTTCTGTTGTTGTTTTTCATAAAGACTGGTGGAATCCATCCCTAGAAAGAAGAAGTTGTAAATGTCACCATGACAAAATATCTACACAGAAATTTGTGAACTATTTTATTTATTTGCTATGTGAAGATATGTGGTGAGAATACAAACAAGTAAAGATGATAAAAAGAATAATGACTTAAGTCATTATTCTTTTTATCATCTTGGAGATGACAGTTAGGGTTCTTGTTCATGTCTTGATATTTGAAATGGAAAAAGAAGATCCTCAGAGGACTTTAGGGCCATAACTTCCTTCTGCTGAATTCTAATTCTCAAGTAGGAGCTAAGTGCTCAGATGTCCTTGAGGATTTAATTTAAAGCCTTATATAGAGACTGAACCTAGATGAGAAGCAATGCAAGCAAGAAATGATACTTTTTATGTGAAATGCAAAGCTTTTTTTATTTGGAAGCTATCAAATATCCCTTGTCTATGTCTTACCTAAATACCCATAGACATGCAAACTTATCCCTGTCATGAGTATTAAGAAGCTCATTAGATCTACTGTACAACAGAAACACCTGGCAGAAAAAAAAAATAAATCTTCCTCTCACAGCCTCTCCCAGAGTTTGCTTTATGTCATGTACTTTTTCCTCTGTGAAGAGAAGACTTTTCAAACTTTTGTGAACTTTAGAATTATAACGTGGAGATTTCTTGTCCAATTAATTTCAAATTACAAGGACAATGTTTATTTCTGCTTCAAGTATAGTTTAACAATTCCAAGAAAAACTTGGTACCGTGGTATCTTGGTAAACGGAGTGGATAAGAGAGAAAAAATTTACTTAATTTCAGTAGCAGTAGTGGTTTTCTGAATACTGCTGTCACTATATCATTTCACTTCAATTTACTTATTTAAGTAACGTAGGAGTCTTGTCAGCAGCTAATGCTGTAGGTAATGTAAATTAAGTTATACAAATCAGTTTATTTTTGACAGTAGGCAGCTAGTCCTGATGCCCTTTGCATCCATATTGCATGTGACAATTTCTACATTTGAAATTTTTATTGTTATTTTTTATCCCCTCGTTAAAGTTAAGTCACTTAACTGCAGCAGTAACTATTGGCATGATGAGATAATTATTCAAAAGAATAAAACCATGAAATCATAAACCCAGGAAGTTTGAATCTTACCTAATAATACTAAGAGAGGTGCTGTGAATTACTGAGAATGAGGCAGTTTTGTCAGCCTCAGGGTGAGGTGTAGAAGCTCTGGTCAAAACCTTCCTGGTGGAAATATTTTTCTAGTGAGATTTTGATTTTCAGCTGAAGAAAACATTTTGCAAACAGAATTTGCTTTTATGAAGGAAAATTTAAAATAAATAAATAGTTGAAACAAAATGTTTCTGTGTTCTCCAAATGCATGAAAACGGAAAACATTTAAGTCAGAAAGCTTGCATGATGTTGAACTTGTAGTTGTTGCCTCATTTGCTCCTTCTCACTGAAAGACAGAAACGCTGTTTGCATTTCCCCCCACATAATGCTTCATGGTCTTGACAGTCTTATTCACTAAGGTAAGTGTTGGTCTGTGTGACAGCATGGGGAATACAGTAAACAGGAACAGAGAGAAGTCCCATTAAAACAAGAGGAAAACTATAAATCTTGAACTCCCTCTGTCAGGTGGCATCAAGGAAATATTCCAACTGAGCATTTTGGCTAAATTTGTATTTTGTATTTTGACCCTTTTTTTCTCTGAAAAGCTGAAAGTTTTCAACAGCAAATCCCTATATTTTCAACATCCCTAAACTGTCTTATTTACTACTTCTTAACTCCACATTTTCTGCATAAGATTTAAGCCCCCAAAGTATGTTTTATCTGTTGCTTGTGAACTTAATAATGTGGAAAGCTGTGTTTATCCATCTTCTTTATAGAGGTTTTCACCTCTAATTTATTCAGCACTCAGTTTATTCTATCACTTCTTCACTCCAGATCAAGACTTACAGAAGGACAAATGACACCACAGACTAAATTGTAGAAGGTTAAGAGCTTGGGAGAATTATTAGGCCTTAGTTGTTGTCTGACAACCTAAATAATTATCTTAACATCAAACTCTGACTCTCTTCTACACTTAGTAGAAACACTGCACACTGTTCCAGCATTCTTGTAAAAGCTATGGCTGGTTATTTTCCATCTTTCCTTGAGGACATTTATCAGATAGATAGCTTAATGTTGGTATCTTATGATTTCTTGACAGCTGGCCATAAAACCTGATAAATGCTCCTGCCAACAAAGCAACACGTGGGTTCCAAAAAAAGTTTGCAAATTCTAATAATGTAGATTATTTGATTGATGCGCAGTATGCAATTTAATTACAAAAATAAATGAGGAAGAGGAAATTTGTCACTTCCCCATTCATTATTCCTTAATTAGACTACAACTAATCAGGGTTTATGATTGGCTAAAATAACCTCAGACATAATTTACTGCACTGCCATTGCAGTTGGATAAAAAGGAAAGCATGAATTATCCCTCACTGCCAAAACAGCACAAAAGAACAAGGAAACAGGATGAACCTTAAAATATTGTAAACATTACTCTGTCTGCAATCTGTCAGATTAGTATTTTATTGCAACAAATGAAATGCTTCTATTGTGAAATGACAGAGTACATTTTTTTTTCAGTATGCACCATTTATGTATATTCTATTTCTGAGTACCAGAGTAGATCAATACTGCACCTGAGACCAATGTATTTATTTTGGTTTTGGCTTGTGTAAATGCATTCTGCATACTTTGCTTAACATCAAAACACAGCAAATGGGCCAAATGGATGGTGATAATAACACAGCTCTGAGATTGTTATAGCTTCATTGCCAAGTCTAAATGTGGAGCACAAAATTTAATTTAGGTGGGGTTTTTTCCTAAGTCAATTATTGTTACCAGTCTGATTATGCTGTGAGGTCTGTTGTGTGCTTCTACTACCTGCATTGCAGGTTTATGTTTTAATGCATGTGTATTAGGGGAAGAAGACAGGACAGAGAGAGACAGTAAACTTTACTTATTATGTACTCATACATGCTATTTTCTTGCAAGGGTGACATCAAGTTTACTTATATGTCCATGATACCTTCATGCCCATATGAAAAGAGTATATTATTTGTTTATGGGAATCTGATAACTATGCAGGAAAACAGATCAGGTGCGTATGGTGCAGGGGATGGAAAATTCTGATTACTCAAAGTTTGTTCTTCTGAAGTAATTCATTGCTTCAAGGCATTTTGTATGCCCAAGTTGGAGGAAAAGAGAGATAGGACGAAAGATGTCAAAGCAGAAGTTAGCACAGTGGTTAAGGAATACTTTGGGGATGTAAGAAAAAAGTTTAAATCCCTATTTGCCTTGGCTGCAACCCAGCTCTCATTTTAAGTAACTTCACCTCCATACTACTATAGCTTGAGTATCTTCAAGCAAGTTATTTAAATTTTTATAAAAAATTAAAAGATCGTTGGTAGAGACAGGAATTCTAAATGACTCAGTAGCGCAGTGGTGGAATACTTACCCACACTTTCAGAGGCAGGTCGGGTTTCTGTACTGAATTGGGCCAAGCAGGGACTTCAAACCTCAATCTCCCTAAATCTTGGGTGAGTTACCTTCTGCAATATTAGCTGGTCTAAAATATATCTTCAGGCCCTTTACAGATGATTCAATATTGTCTGTGAGGAGTGGGAACACTCGAAGTCTGAAAAAGTGTAATGGACAAAAGGTACATTTTAACCATCTCTTCATGCAACTTTTTTTTTTTCTTTTTTTTTTCCTCCCCCCCCTTCCCCCCAGGTTCTAATCTAGGGAATGTGTTTTGGCTGCATCTATTTCCTCCTCTATTAGTGTAGACCCAAACTGGTCCAAGAAAAAAGGCAGACAATGGGAAACAAGCATCTATGAAGAAAGATCTGTAATCTTGAATCTCTCTCACAGTGCAAAAACTCTTGAGGTTATGGCTAAAAAATAAGTAATTCATTGAAAAGTGCTTATCTCCTTGTAATACAGCTGCACACAAGAGCAGCTTATGTACCTTGCTGAGGACTCAAGCAACAATCCACAGAGTCATTTTTATTTCCTTTGATTCTATGGCTTGTAATTAAGCAGGTGCAATGTGTAAGACTGAGTCATGTACAGCCACCTTTTATTATTACCGCTTCAAATAACACATAAAAAATGACCAATTCACTATTCTATCATTGGCAAGGAATCACTGAAAATGGCAGAAAACTATATACTTGCCTCTGTTTATTTCTGCAGTAAGATTGTTTCTTGCGTTCTTTTTTTGGGGAGAGCTTGTCCATGACGTGCAGGGCATCTTCTCTATGTGTGTGTACATGTGTGTGGTCTCAGCATCCTGATAGTGTCCTTATTATCCCTTCTTTTTTCTCCTAAGCTTTTGATTATTTTTTTTTTAATTGTGCTTTTTCTTTCTTTTGCATATTTTTTTTCTTCTGATAATTTCTACCTCTTTTGGTCTTTCCGTCTTTGGCCTTCTCTCATTCAAAAGAGGTAATGTAGCTCAGTCATGCTACTGTATTAGGTTTAAGGAGCCTTCTGCTTCATTCCAAGAAAGCTGGGTCACATCTGCAGCAAACAACAGCTCTCAAATGCATCAGATATAGAGAAAGAAGCCTGAGGATTTATATAGCGCAAAAAAAGCTGTAATATTTTTGTAGTTACGTGCATTTGCATCATATCTGTACCTTAGTAGATGTCTCTGCTATTTTATTGCACCTTTATTTTTACTTCTCTATTTTGTAAAAATACACATTGCACCATGGAACTGAGGATGTGAAGACACATCCAATATCTCTGCATCTTTGTCTGTAAATACAAGAAAATCTCCATATTGTATGGTCTGATCTATGAGAAGATTATTTAAAGGAGCAAGGTGGAAACTCTTAGGTATATGTATTCAATATAACTGGATTTCTGCAAAGATTCTGATAGGATTTCATTGTGCAAAGCTGAGCCTTAATCCAGATAACTATCAAAGCATTACATATTATGATGTTTCCTTCACGACATGAGCAATACTTCACTAAGAATTTTTTATTTTTTTTTGCTGTAGAGGCACTTGAATAATTAAGCAACCAGAATAGGTGAAATAAGACAGCCTGTGATCTAGACTTTTCATATACTTTTTAAAAAGGTGCAAAAATATTTTTATTACAATTGTTCACCCTCAGGCACCTCCTGTCTGACCTTGGCAAGACTTGAGCAAGGGCTTTTACAAAATGTTTCTAAGGAAAACTCGTGTGTTTGAAATTTCCACACAGATTCAGACATCTCAACAATCTTTAAAAAACATGCAATGTTTTATTTGTTGAAGTACTTATTTCTGTCAAACACACAGGCTCTGCATTTATCCTCTTTGATGGTAACTTTTGAATGCTCTCCAGGTGCTGCTCTGTCTCATGACAAACTAAAACAATAGCTTTGCAAGTGATGCCATCTGCCTGCGTCCCTTGAAATATGTTAACTGAAAACCAGTAGCCTTGGAAAAGGATTAACTGTTTCAAAGCCAAATGTATGAGCTTCAATTGTACTCCTAATACTGTGAAAGCCCTGGCTATAACTGGGGCTACAGAGTCACACAGGATCTCCTGTGTCACTTCACTGAGACCATGACTGTCACAGCAGGTGGATTCCGCCAAGGTCTGCAGCCTTCTCAGCCAAGTAAATCACACAGAATGACAGAAGGGTAGGGGTTGGAAGGGACCTCTGAGGTCTCTGGAGCATCATTTAGTCTAACCCCCCTGCTAAAGAAGGTTCACCTAGAGCATGTTGCATAGGATTGTGTCCAGGTGGGTTTTGAATATCTCCAGAGAAGGAGACTCCACAACCTCTCTGGGCAGCCTGTTCCAGTGCTCTGTCACCCTCAAACTGAAGAAGTTTTTCCCCTGGTCCTGTCACTGGGTACCATTGAGAAAAGTCTGGCCCCTTCCTGTAGACATCCATTCATCTGGACCAAATAGTGTGTAGCTAACAAGTGGTTCCAGTACGCTGGCCATTTCATTGTTTGTTAGTTTAGGGAGGCTTTGTATAGGCGAACAAACAAATGCTGCTTCCTGTATTGCTAAATGGGAAGGGGCAAGAAGACTTTAAATAAGGAAGAGAGAAGGGGATTCTGGTTCTGAACACTTGGCTATGTGAATGGAGGCTGTGCAGAAGTAATTTGCAAGTTTAAAATTGCTAACTGAGTGTTCCAGCAGATACTTCAATGAAATTTTCTCCCCAAGAAAAACTATCATCACTCTATTTTTCTCCAAATCCTAGTTTTCTGAATGAAGCTTGATCATTATGTGGAATATGTTTATATTTTGACCTTTATAATATTTCATTTGCTTATATGGATACAATCTCTCTACAGTAACTTCAAATATAAGGTGTTATTCAGTCAGAGGAAGGAGCATATTTTATTGGTGATAACTTAAAAAAAGCTGGAATATATTTTTGAAAATTTATTTGACTCTGTATTGAGTTAAATGAATTGTGTAAAACTGCATCTATTAGTTCCATCTGGCATAACTACTCTTAACACTACATACTCTTACTATTTTTCCATATGCTGAAAATCAGATTTTGTCCAGTTTCAGTTTAATCCAAAGACTGCAACTGATTAACTTCCTTGTGCCTATGAGTTCTTCCATAGTGGAGTCGCTGTGACATCAAACAAAAAATATCTAGTTGAGCCATCTGCCACTTACCACGTCTTCCTGTAAAGTGTGTTATTCACAAAATGCTGCTCCATAGCCTGAGGCAGAAGCCTGAGACATGTAAGCAGTTAAGGATAATAAAGCTGCAGGGCAAGGTGATGAGGCCATATAGATGGGGATAGTGTCACAGAAAGTAGGTCCCCTGTGTTCTTTATGTGGCTTGATTTTATTTAAAATCTTATTTACAAATACAGTAAAGAGGAAAGCAATACAGATAAGATGTCATGAACGTGGATGGATACAGATGATATTACTTAGAGTATATATAATAGAAAGCTAAAAGGATAGAAACCCATAGCGTTGATAACATTAGCAAATGGTTTGCTTACTAGGGATTATATATAATGTCACATACGTGCATTTCCTAGATCATGTTCTTCCTGAAAATTGGTGTAGTCATCAGGATCCATGACATCTGTGTATCTGCAGGTGAGAGCCTATGTGGAACCTGTGAGTTCGAAGAAGGCAGAATGTTGTCTCAGAGGACTCTTTGATTACTTTTCATTAATAGAGAATTATCCTGTCCTAAATAGAGCAAGCAGATAAGTCTATTTTATTATTTGTTGTTACATAATCTATGCTTTTGGAAATACAGCAAATTTATTGTTTCAAGATGTCTTGTTTCTGTGTGTTTTATATGATTATTTGTTCATCTCCAAATATCCGATGTCCCTTAAATTATATTTTACTTAATTTGCTGCCTTACATAAGACTGAAATGACAAAGATCTCAGGCCTTGTCTACAGATGAATCGGATCAGTCCTTTTATCTAATTCCCTGTGGATCTATGCGCAGGTAAAAACTATTAATTCCACCTAGATGGAAGGCCCAAGAGAAGAATACAGACTGATGTGAAGAGAAAGAAGAGGTGCCACATAGGTTTCACAGTGTCCTGAAAGCTAAAGAATGTGTTAATAGTAAATCTGACATGTAGAGCAGTAGCCTCAAACAATTTGCCCTTTTGAGTTCCCCAAAAAATTTCCCTGTTAGCCTAGGCTTTTAATGCAACTTCAGTTCAGCCCAATGTCTTTGAGCAGTAAAATAATACATCACAATCTTTAAGATACCTCCATGGTGGCTCTCTCTGGTCTTGATACATTGAAAGAGCATTGTTTTTGTCCTCTGAGACCTAAACATTGTGTTGCTCCAAGTATTCTTTCAGAAGTGAATGTCTTCCACCACCTCTAGGGAGACCTACCTTAGTGACTTCTTCAAACTTTTGAGATCATGTTTTCCTATGAAGCAAAAGATTTGGCTTGGAAGTAAAAATTCGATATATGAAAAGGAAATATAAAGTGTGCTCTGCAGAACAAAACTAACCATCCAGTAATCTTTTTACTGTTGAAATAACTGAGACATTAACGATTTAAAGAATTTAAGCAACAGTAATATGCTGGCTCTCAATTATAAACTCAGTGTAATTTTTATGCCTTTACCTTCTTCCCTAATGAATTCAAATACCTATGATGAAATCAGCATTGTTCCTTAAAAAGCTATGCCTGGACTCCTTAGAAAATGAGATTTATTTTTGTCTTTGTATATCCATCTACGTATTTCACTATTATGTTTGAGCTTACCTAGCATCTTCAGCATGATTTAACAGAGAGGTAGGAATAAAAACAAAATTCTTACAATGGGGAGAAAAAAAAAAATTAGTTAGAGGCAGCATGCAGCTTCCAAGTCCAGTTACTAGGCCTTCCAACAGCTAGGAGCTTGTTCTTTTTGGCTTGTCCAAAAGCTGAGACCAGCCAGCTGACAGCTCAGTTTACGCTGAGTCTGTGGCAACTGTTTCCTGCCTGTCTGAGTAAGAGGCCAAGCAAAAGTGGGTTAGGTCACAGGGAAGGCTCAAAAAGGTGATGGGAGTATGCCACAGTGGTTGTTACGTACTAGAAAGTGAACACATCGGGCACACTGACAAATCACTGAGCATCAAACTTTTGTAAATTCCAAAATTTAAGGAAAAACATAGAAGTGGTACTGTGATATTTCCTTCTACCTTTCTGTTCCTATAATTATCATAGTTATTACCACCTTTTCTTGGTTACAAGAACATTTAATTCCCACAAAACCACTTTTCTGTACTAACAGATTTCTGTTTCCATTTTACATTGACTTCATTCATTACATGTTGCATTTAATTAGATCTTCCCAACTCCTAAAAAAGCATCATCCATTTTTTCTGTAAGGAATACATTTAAGGCTACCTTCCTTATCCCATCCTACTTGACTTGTTCATTTATAGATGGTAGAGTTATCCTCTGTACAACAGAATAAGGCTTTTATGGGTAATTCAGTTTGTGTTGCCGTGCAAATGTTCAGGTATTTAAAATAACTTTTGTAGTATGCTTTTTATTAGCAGTAGACAAATGGAAAATCTATCTTTGGTTCTTGTTATTGTATTTGGTATGATATCCTTCTTTCTAGGGGGGGCCAACTGCTGAGAAAAAGAGAAGTAGCCATGAAACAGAGCAAATGGTGTGGCAGCTAGAGAGTAACTGGGAGGGTGTTTTTGCAGGCATAATATCTCAGTTAGCAAATACTGTACCACAGCTGTCCTCAAAACACTATTTGACTGTGTGCTCCTTGAAGCTTTACATCTGAAAGGGCAGCAGTAGAATAAAGACAGGCCAAGATGATAATAAACCAACAGCAAAAGTGCTGCTTCCTACAAAAGTTCCTGTTCCCTTAACTCACGTAGGGATGCAAGCCTCAATGAGCAGAATAAATGGAAAGCGGAGAAAATTGTCAGTATTTTATTATCTTTCTCAATCTTTAATTTGTGTTCAAGCCATCCTAATGATTAAATTGTCTTGCTAGTGGTTGGTGGGGATTTTGGTTTTTTTTTGTTTGGTTGTTTTGTTTTGTTTTTTTTGGGGATTTTTTAAGCAGCAATGTTAACTATTTGATTTTAATTATCAGTTATTATGGAACTTGTTATAGGGAGGACTAAGATGCATTTTACTCCTGTGAACAGTAACTTCTGCACACATTCAGTCAGTACATTTGTGCAATATTGTCTCTGGTTAAAATGTCCAGTTTTAGAAAGAAATAACAGTAGAGCAATTAGCATAAAAACATTTTAAGGCAATTTACCGTACAATTCTTAAGAATTTCTCCCATTTCTGGAGCAATGCTTTCTAAAAAACATCAGGTCAGAAAGCAAAGCCACGTAAAAGAAACTGGTAACTTCTGTACATCTATTGGGCATAAATATATTAGATAAAATCCTTTTCTTACACTGTTTAATAAGCTACTACACATCTTCACAAGCAGATCAAATTTATTGTATGGATTTACATGTCTAACATTGTCTTTTTCACTCATTTAAGAGTGCTTAAAATGCAGTTAATTTGCAGTTTAAATACCCAGTTGTTGTCAGGCCCTGCATTGATATGTGCTTACCCTGTTATTTAGCATTTCAGAGTTTAGAATTTGTGGATTGCTAAGCTGAAGTAATAGAACTAGTACTCAGTTTGCCTTATAACTCCATGTACTTTATATTGTTACTTGGGAAGAGAAGAATTAAAATATATCTGGCACTGCACTGGGCAGATAAATGTGACCACTGCTCAATGGTATTACAAATCATAAAAAAAAAAAAAATTATTTCTAAAAGCCTTTTTTTTTCTTTTCTTTAGTATTACATGTTATTTTTAAATTCATTAGATCACCTTACCAGAATTTCAGTTACCTTGAAACAACTGCTGCTAAATGACCACTTAAGCTTAGCATTATTAGAAGTTATGGCTTTGAAAGCTTTTGGATGACTGAAAATACGGAGTTTGATTCTGTGTTTATTTGCATTAGTTTTTCAGTAGTGTCACCTGATGGTTTTAAGAAAGTAAGGTTTCAGTTTTGAGCAGTGCAGATGACAGCAAACCAAATCTGAGGTCATTCTTACTTTGAATATGACTGGTTAAAAAATGAAAAGTAAACATTTTCATCAGACAGGCAATCTGGGCTGTGTTTTACTGTGCTTTTATATGGCAGTTCCTAGCATAAGGAATTATCTTGCTTGTTATGATAGGTTATCCACTAGCCCTACGGTAAAGCCCCTAATAAATAAGTGAATCCACAATGCAGGGAAGCTTTCTTGGAGGAGAACATATAAAGAGTTTTTTGAGCTCAGTTTAAATCTGTCTTCCCTACAGAGATAACAAAGGTGAGATACACTGTCTATGTACACTTTCATTAAGATCTTAAAACACCTGAATGTCCCTGCCTCTCAGAGTTACACATCTCACTTCCCTAGGTTCTCCTTAGGAAGATGCCAAAGACGAGGGATAATTACCCTACAAAACTGTCTAAAACAGTTGGCATACAATTTTTCATACAGCAATACATGTCGCTTTATTCACTGATACCCGCACACCTATTGCTCAGATGCGAAAGAATTTCAAGTGGCAGCTAGTACATGATTTGTCCATTGATCAATCTTGGCCCACTGGGCTTTAGTGTATTAAATGTATAACATTGTTGGAATCAGCTGCTGGAAACTCTGCTACTGGTTTTATATCCACATCTCTGAATTGCACTTTTTTCTGTGTTCACATGGCTCTTTTGTGACACCCAAACCCTGAGAATTCACTTAATATAAATGCTAATTGTTCACTAGTATTTTCAATTGCTTATATTTTCCCCTTTCGACCAATTCTGTAGAACTTTCCCTCAGCTTTTTCTTTAACATAAGCAATCTTTTTCCTTCTTCCCCAAAGATCTCTATCAGTTTCTCCACCACATATAGCAGTGCTTCCCAGTTTTTGATGTGGCGTATATTGTTCAAGATGTGTTCATATATAGGACAGGGACCAAGGAACCTGGTAGACCTCAGAGAAAGAGAAACTAAGGAGGGCTTATCCAGTAATGAGTAAGAAAATGAGCAAGGAAAGCAGAACAAATTGTTTCCTCAACTGCAGAAATTACTAAAGACTGTTTTGGGGCAACTGCACTAAGTTTTCACTGTCACAGATTCTTGGCAGTAGCTGTCCTAGTTTCAAGCAGCATGAAGTGTCTGAATTTATAGCTGGTGTGAAATTATGTTCTGGTATCAGCAAACAAAAATATTGAGTTCATATCATTCCTAAGTGCTTCAAAATCTAGAGCTCTGAAATAGATATTTAAGTACCTAATTTTAGGCAGTCTGATTTCAAACTGGACCTGTTATTTGTACATGTTTTGAAGACCAGCTGACAGTTTATCACACCACTTTAAAGCTCCAACATTTCAGACAGTTTCACAGGGCTAGAAGGTATGATATTTGAAAGGCACTTTACTGTGTAAGAAAAGCATTCATTCTTATTTCAATGAAAGCTGCAATAAATTTGATAGAAGTAAACAGATTTGAAATGTAATAAACTGACAGTTCACTAGTTATATCTGAAATATCTGACCATGAGCAGTCTAAATTACAAAACAGACACAGTTTTTCAGTGTCAGAGAATGTATTCATTTGTTAGCTGAAGGGCAACTAAAGGGTTCTCCGTCCTGCTCAGGTCAAACTGCATTATTTTCTGATACAGCAAGGACCAGTATAAAAGTCAGTACTAACTCAATTTTCAGATAAACAACAACAACACTATTGAATGTTATTGATTGTTATATTAAAAATTAATAAAAATTGTCTTCTCAACTATAGCATTCAAAAGCAGCAACAGTAAAAATAGGCGTATTCATTTTTAATACGTATGCCAATGTTGAAGCTACCACATCATGAATTAACTTGGAGCATTTTGGGAAACAGAACTTGCAGTGTACAGTAGTTCACACAGATTCAGCACACTGCAAATGATTGAAGAATTCATGCAACACACAAGAATTTCAATCAAAGACTTTTTTTTCTTGAATAATATATTCAGCTTTAAATTTGAAAAATATAGTGAACTATTTACAATTTGTCCAAATTAAAACTTCCACAAAAAAAGTATTTTGAAATTGTTTCAAAGAAGGAATCAAGTTGACAGGATTTTTTTTTTTTGCTTTAACTCCACAATGAATTGCAGAGTTGAGGTTGATGTAACATTAAAAGAAAACTGTTTAGCAAGATGGTGTTTGCCTTATGCTGTAACTCTCTAATAGCATGCATAAATATTTGCTCTAAAAGGAGTCATCTTATTAAGAAAAAACAATGACCTTTAAAAAGAATCCTATAAATGTCAAGGCAGAGGCAGTCTCAGGGAAAACAATAATTTCTTGTGAACTGGTACAATCACAAATAAAATAAAATTATTAGAATGGAAACTAATTAAAACACGCTGATTTGTTTGATGAGTGTTCAAAGTGTGAATAGTATGAGAACTTTTGGCAGAATGGCCATACTGAGAAGATAGGTTTTTTATTAGAACAATATAATGGCATGGTCAAAATCCTTTCCTTCTCTGCTTAACAAGCTCTTCTTTTCCATACTTGCATAACAGACTCTTTTGGTAGAAAATGTTTACAATAAGAGAATATGGCTAGTCAGGAAATGCTGGCTTGGTTTGGGTTTTTTTAATAGCTTTTTTTCCCAAAACTATTATATTTCAACAAGGAATTTCTCAGGAAGCATTGTCAGCTGTAGGATAGCCTCTGAGTGTTACAGTACAGGCTGAAATCTCAGTTCCAGTTGACAGAGCAGGGATTTGCATTTGCATCAGTCTCCTGAAATAGGATACTTGTAAGGGACAATCATAAACAGCAGAAAACATAAAATACTTCTTTACAAGAGGTAGTATTTAATTGTTTTTAAAAGGTAGAATAACATAAATTATTAAACAAGGCATTTACTTTCAAGCTCTGTGGTCACAGGCCTTATAGTATATAAAATCAACAGATTAAATTCTCTAATTGAATAAGGCAGACATTCACCTGTGTCTTCTGTGGCCCAGGTGAGCATTCTAACCACTGTGCGCTTAGCCATACAGGGACAGGGCAACACTTTGTCAACAGGAAACATCTCCTTGTGTTGTTGGGAGAAAGCAAAAATGACTGTAGAAAGTACTGACTCATCTGTGTTGAGCAATGGAAGGAAACAAGTCGCAGAGTTACATATGGTCAAACCTGTTTGTAGATCCATTGTGGTTCTGAAGCAACATCTTTTGAATAAAAGTTCCTTGGATCCAATGTTTTTATCCTTCTTCACTAACGTTTCAAAAGATCTATTTCATTCCAAAATCTCGCAATTCCCATGAAGCATCTTGTATTTTGATTAGGTATACTCAATAGTTTCTATTTTTCTCCTCCAAGTATAGATGTGGAACAGTTATTCCAGACTGAAATTATGTTTCTATATTAAAAACAAAACAAAACAAAAAAACCCCAAACCACACAAAACCCAAAACCCCTCCTTTAAAAAAAAAATAATAAAAAATTACAATTGCTTTTTGTCTGATCTTCCTTATCAGTGGGTTGCAGCTCTGTGCCAACATCAATAAGGTGTTCTGCTTAGAGATGCAGCTATGACATATTAGGACATAAATTAGTAACGCAGAAGAAAACTTACCCAGATATCTCAATACATGTGTTAATACACTATATTAATGTATCCAAATTAAAAACAAAAACAAAACTTTTACAATTGGTAAGATAATTTAACCTGAGAAGAAATTTTCAATAACTGCTATATGTACAATATCACTCATCCAATAGACCTTGCTGAATTACTACATTGCCAATAAAGCTACATTCAGCTTTAATTTTTTACTCTGTGTATTATTCATGGGACAGTCATGAATTCTACATCTGTATTAACTGTCTACTATACTTGTGAGAATACAAGCACTGACAGAGTACTTGGACAAAAACCAGTGTTTGTCATTTGGCTGATCTGTGGAAGATTCAATCAGTTTTTTCCCTTTTGCTATTTACTGCTTGTGATGTTTGGCTGCATAAGTCAGGTGACACTGTTTCAGCTTCCTGATTAGGGAACTGAAGTTTTTTTTAGAAAAAAGAAAAATGAACAACAAATTCTTTAGTTTGTATGTGTATGTACTCATTACTCAGAGGTTTTTGGTATGAACCACTCTCAGTCCTCATGCATTTCATATATGATCCTTTGTAGATGAAAGTATAGAGAAAGGAAAACAAATCCTGTCCTGACTAGTGGAGCAAGTTTTTTAAGCAGGAATTTTCCAAATGCTTTTTTTTTTTGTGGCAGAAAAAAATCTTCAGGTTTAGTAACAGAAAATCTCACATCAGACTCAGGGAAGGCCTGATGCACAAATTGTCGAAGGGTGGGAGGTGGGAGGATGTTCTCAGGAAAAATCAAGAGGTGCTTGCCATATTCTTCCACTCTTCCCCCAGGCACACTTTGTTGATCACTGGAGGACACAGGATACTGACATAGATGAATATTTTATTTGACCCAACTATGTTTTCCAAAGTAACTACTCCCACAATTTCCCAGTCCTCCTATAATAAGGAAACTGCTGACCTATATTATTCCAACCACCCATCCTCTATACATGTGTTCAGCCTGACAGTGACCTTCGTCAAAACTTTTAACACTTGCATGTTTTCATGAGATTGATTTAAAAATTTCTCATGAATGAGATATGCTATAAAATTACAAGCACCTGTAGAATCAGAACTGAGAGTACACAGACCTTTTGGAATAAAATATGAATAAAATTAAAATTGACCTATGTCTTTATACAAAAACAGAGTCACTTGAAAATTAGAAATATTTAATGGAAAAAAATATAATTAAAACGTGTGCTTTCTGGTTTTAGAAGAAAATTTTGAATTGCTACTCAGTTTCTCTTACTGTAATTGACATTAGTCTCACTGATTTGAATGAAAGTAGAAAACTCTGCAAACTTCTTAGCAGCTTGTTTCTCAAGCCTTCTAAAGTAATATATCATCCAGTAAGTATTTTGGCAATTTTGACCTTGGGGCTTTACGTGCAACCAGTCCAAATCAACATACCCATCCTATGTGTACTGATAATAGCTTATACATTGTTGGAGTTTGAAGATATCTGAATTTCACATACATTCGTCCAGGAAAACACTGTTGCATGTTTATCAGGGTTACTACAAGAAGGATTTGGAAGTATTTTGCCCTGCTAGGTTTGCTGCTTCTCTGTCTTCATCTTTATATTGAATATGTCTTCATTGTACAACATCATAAATTAACTGGAAACATTTGTTTGAAGTAGGTTTGTTAAGTTCTTTTATTTTGGAATAATATATCAGAAATTTTACTGTTGCTACTGATGACCTCCTGGTTAAACAGAATTGGAGATGGAATGCATTGAAATGTTTCGATGTTAATGAAGTTCAGAGTATGTTATTTGTAATAAAAAATTAATTATGAGGTTTTATCCAACTTCTCAGATATATGCACTGATAATGCCAGTGGATTAAGTTGACTGTACTCCTAAATCATCCTTAGATGTGCACTGTGCAATGTAAGTTTACACCTTTTCAAATGCTGCAAATCTGTCCTATTGAATAAAAGCAATGTCGGCAAAACTAACAGCAGCCACTAAAGGTAACAAAAACGGTGAAGAATTGAAAAGAAATATTATAGAACTCCTTTTTTTCTAATTAGGGTGAGGGCATTTTGACTTTTAAAACCCAAAAAAGACATTTTTAAAGTTAGGATTAATTTGTACATAGTTGTCTCAATGGGTTTCATTGGCAATACAATAAAAAATGAATTAAACTTTGAAATATTTATTACTTTAATTTTGTTTGGTTCCTCGTTTACAAGCATATGTCTGTTTGCTCTCTCTTTTCTTTCTAATGACATCTGGATCATAGGTATTCCACAGATCATGGTTGAGGTACAGTGCCCTGTAATATGGTTATAGGGCTATTTTGAGCTAGACAAAAAAACTATTAATAAGATATATGTTGTTAGTTCTAGCTATACATGAAACATGTGTCCTGTTATGGAAAGAACTGAAACCTGCATGAAAGAACCATTTGTTCTGTGGTCTTAATATTCACTGTATTTTCTTAATCTAGTAGCATTTTTTAAAAAAATTTTGACATTTATTTGAGGGACTACGCCTTATTGAATTATTCTGCAATTTGAATGTACCTTCATGCAAAATGTAATAAATGTAGACTATACTGAAAATGTAGTGTTAGGCTTCATAAATGAAAGTTTTTGTGCAACTGTGTTGAACTAAAGATCAACAAAGATCTTTGTAGACATCTAGACAGCAAAAAACCTGGAGGAACAGTAATTTTTTTCTTTATAGAATCATAGAGTGGTTTGGGTTGGAATGGACCTTAAAGATCATCTAGTTCTAACCCCCCTGACATGAGGAGGGACACCCTCCACTAGAACAGGTTGCCCAAAGCCCCATCCTTGTGGACGTGGCCTTGAACACTTCCAGGGATGGGGCCTCCACAACCTCTCTGGGCAACCTGTTCCAGTGCCTCACCACCCTCACAGTAAAGAATTTCTTTCTAATATCTAATCTAAATCTACCCTTGTTTAGTTTAAAGCCATTACCCTTTGTCCTGTCACTACTTGCCTTTGTAACCAGTCCCTCTCCAGCTTTCCTGTAGGGCCCCTTCAGGTACTGGAAGGCTACAATAAGGTCTCCCCAGAGCCTTCTCCTCTCCAGGCTGAACAATGCCAGCTCTCTCAGCCTGTCCTCGTAGGAGAGGTGCTCCAGCCCCCTGATCATCTTTGTGGCCCTCCTCTGGACTCACTCCAACAGCTCCATGTCCTTATGTTGGGGACCCCAGAGCTAAACACACTACTCCAGGTGGGGTGTCACAAGAGTGGAGTAGAGGGGGAGAATCACCTCCTTCTACCTGCTGGTCACACTTCTTCTGATGCAGCCCAGGACATGGTTGGACTTCTGGGCTGCAAGCCCATATTGCTGGTTCATGTTGAGCTCTTTGTCCACCATCACCCCAAGTCCTTCTCCTCAGGGCTGCTCTCAATCCATTCTCTGCCCAGCCTGTAGTTGAACTTGGGATTGCCCTGACTCAGGTTCAGGATCTTGCACTTGGCCTTGTTGAACTTCATGAGATTCACACAGGCCCACTCTTCAAGCCTGTCAAGGTCCCTCTGGATGGCATCACTTCCCTCCAGCATGTTGACCACACCACACAGCTTGGTGTCATCAGCAAGGGTGCACTTGCTGAGGGTGCACTCGAACCCACTGTCTATGTTGCCAACAACGGTGCTAAGCAAAGCAGCGCCAGTCCCAGTACTGACCCCTGAAGAATGCCAGTCATCACTGATCTTATCTTTTCTGATGTTAAAATGAAAGCAAAATCTAATCAGATCCCCTTAATACTAGATTACACACTGAACATTTATAATAGTTTCAAAAGAAATTATACATAATGTGAACTTTCCAACCATTAAAGGACCAAAAAATAAAGTATATGCTGTATTATTCCCTTAAAACTATATTGTGGAAGAGTTGCTAGAAATTAACGTTATGTATACGTCTGCTGATATATTCATAAACAAATCTGATTCCAATTGACTATATGAAGAAATATCAAAGGTGTCTGATGTAATAAATATTGTATGTTAAACAAGGTCTGTTAGGAAGGGATTTCTTTGTAGCACAATAAAGTGGATCTAATTTACTGTTGATTAACAGGAGGAGATAAGCCCCACTTTACCATTGTTTACAAAGATAATAAATTGCATAACTTCCTCCAAGGCAAAGATCTGTCAGAATCATAGTCTGTCTTATAACATGTCACTATGTTATCTGACTTTTTGTTTTGTTTTGTTTTATCTTTATCTTTTCTGCATCACTTACATTTGTGATACACTACTTATTTATCCCTTTTGTAATCTAAATTCCATCTCCATTTGTATCTTCTTCCTTACGAGATTAAGCTTAACGATACGCTGTGATTAATGTGCCAATTGTGCTTGTTCTTTTATAGCATGTAGTTGCACTAGGGCATATGGCATGAAAGGTCAGTGATACCTGAACTGAAACATTGATTAAAGTGCTGAAAATCATCTCTGGACAGAGATGTTTCCTCTGAAAATCAAGAGAACAGGCTGTCATTAAGCTGTCCTTTTCCGTTCTTGTGACTGAACTATTTGTTAACCCGCTAACACTTAAACCTAGGTTATTTTAGATTGAAATATAAATTTAAAGAAACAAATACAGAGAGTTAATTCCTTAAGATCTTGTCTGGTCCACAATCCATTTCATATATTACAATAAAACAGAATTATGTGAAGGTGGTCTCTTCAGCCAAGAGAACTATCTGGACTAATATTGTTACACTCTGTTGTATAGCATTTTAGCACATTTACATGTTACAGAAATTGAAATTGTGTCCATTACAATAATTATAAATGCAATCACTTTCTTTTCCCGAAGAATTCTGGGAAAAGTATCATAAAATCCCTGAGAATAATATTTGTTTACTGCTTTCAGATGACAAGTTATTAGATTCAGATGTTCATTAAAGATTCAGGTATGACCAAAAATTAGGGCTATGTGGGTATTAAGAGAATGAAAGTAGTACATCTTTTTTTCCCTCTGGGATGAAAACTATTGGGTGGAAAAATTATTTTGCCATCTTCCTAATTCTTTCCCAAGTGAACTGTGGAAAGCCAGTAAGTGGACAGTCATTTTCTACCTTAGATCTATATTTACCAGTTTGATTTAGAACATAATAATTATTTTTTATGAAATCTCCTGAGAAACAGTATACCTTTTTTATTATTGGACATAGCAGTGTCTCATTATTGGATATTTTAGTAATGTTATAGAAATTCACACCTTATATTAACTTCCTTGGGTTTCTTAGGGCTACTTGGTTAGAACTCTATATTTTTCACTGACTTTTTTTTCACTAACATTTACTGTGGTTGTATGTTCTTGGTAATTTTTCTGTCTAGAAGCTCTGATTTTCAGTTGGGATAGAGTTAATTTTCACAAGAAGCTGGGAGGGGACACAGCCAGGACAGGTGACCCAGACTAGCCAAAGGGATATTCAATACCATGACATCATGCTTAGTTTATAAGGGCAGAGCTGTCCAGGGAGGAGGGATCACTGCTCAAGGATGGGCTGGGCATTGGGCCCTCGGGGTGAGCAAATTGCATTGTGTATCACCTGCTTTGTATATTCTTTTATTAGTATTGTTGTTGTTATTTTTCCTCTTCCTTTGCTGTCCTAGTAAACCCACAAGTTTTACTGTTTTCTTCCTATTGTCCTCCCCATCCCACCGGGATGGGGCAGGGGAGGGGTGGCGGGAGTGACTGAGCAGCCACGGGGTGCTCAGCTGCCAGCTGGGGCTAAACCACAACAGTCCCTTTTGGCACCCACCATGGGGCTTGAAGGGTTGAGGTAATGACAGATTTGACCAGAGCATGTTAAAACAAATGCTGTTATATGCATTTATTATATGAGTTAAATAGTCGCTGGTCACAGTGGTGCTTTGTTTGTTCATGTGGTTGTGTTATGTAAAGCCTTATTTGCTGTATGTATTCCCTGTGGTGCTGGTTATCACCTCTGGGAGAGAAGTCAGGATTCTCATTTTGCTGTACTGTGTAATACTGATTTATGATATGATAATTTCACTGGTCGTGAGGTTAAGCTGATGTTTGTACGTGTCATTGCTGTCATGTCCGTACCTCAGACGACATCTCTCAGAATTGATTAATAATCACATCCAATCTATGCAGAAGACAGAGAAGGATACTTTCTCCTGCTCTTTCACCTCCCTTTTGTCCTTCAGGCTGGTTACAATAGCTTTTCAGAATTTTGAATATCCTTGGGATGTTCAGGCCAGCATGTTCCTATTGCTAGGTCTCCTGAATGTGTTTCAAGTCCTGTTCAGGTCCTGTTCAGAGTTACAAAAAATTATTTTAAGAATACGACTCAGAGATCTGCCCCAAAGCTCTGTAGTCATGGGTGGCATGGCATGTGGGAGAATATGGACAGGTATCTAGAGACCTTTTTACCCCAATGGTTTGGAACTTCACTCCCGAACAACTACAGGACTCTGATCAAGTGATAGAATATTTGAAAGGAAAATGCTGTGGCTATTCCAAAGAGGCCCAGCTTACCCCACTGTGCTGGGCCTTGACCAATATCTACCAAACACTGGTTGATAGTAAGCAGCACCCTCAGTGGGAAGAGAGAGAAAACAGACCAACAGGCACTGTGGCTACTCCAACACTAGTGACAGGCACTGTGGCTACTCAGACCTCAGTGACAGGCACAGTAGCTGAACCAAAAAGCCAATCCATACCGGTATCAGTTGTCCCTATATAGAAAAAGAAGTACACAAAAAAATGAGCTCACTTAGTAAGGGTTGGCGATGAACCAGGGCCATCACCAGAACAGGAGGAAGAGGCAGAACTAGACGTAATCACATGATCCCTGTCCCTGAGTGAGCTGTAAGATATGTGAAAAGTTTTCAGTTGCCATCCACCTGAACATGTTGTTACCTTGCTGCTCCAATGCTGGGATAACAGGGCTAGTAGCCTGGAATTAGAGGGTAGGGAAGCCAAGCAGCTGGGAACCCTGTCTAGGGAAGGGGGCATTGACAAAGCAATTGGAAAAAATGCACAAGCCCTCTGGAGGTGACTTATGTCAGGCATGAGGGAAAGGTATCCCTTCAGAGAAGATGTTGTATGCCATCCAGGCAAGTGGCCCACCATAGAGAGAGATATTCGGTACCTGAGGGAATTAGTCGTGCAGAAAATGGTTTATTATGACCTAGACAACATGCAGTTACCCACAGATCCAGATGAAGTCCAATGTACCCGACTCATGTGGTGGAGGTTTGTATGGAGCACATCGTTCTACGCCAACTCATTGGCAGTAATGGACTGGAGAGGCAAAGAGGCACCAATGGTGGATTAAGTGGCTGGTTTACTCCAGCAATAAGAAAGGCTCTCTTCCTCCCTCATCTCAGCTATGGAGAAACTGTCCTGGAAGGTCCAGCAACTCAAAGACAGTATGTCCTATTCACCACATGCATGGACCAGTATCTCAGCTATCAGGAGTAAGTCTGCTCAAGAGAGAGGATATAGAGGGTACACACCACGAGGCATCCTGTAGTTTTACCTGCATGACCATGGAGAGGACATGAGGAAGTGGGATGGAAAACCCACCTTGACCCTAAAGGCATGAGTACATGAGTTGCAAGGAAAAACAACCACAAAAGGGGATTCTTCCAGGAAAAATGCCATTCCAGTTTCCAGCGGAAAGTTCCCCGGAGTGGAAGGCCTGATTGTACTCATGATCCTCTTGAAGGAACTTCTAAGTCATTATACGAAGACCAGGCTTAGAAGGGCCCTGCATCCAGCCAGGTGGAGGAAAGGGACAACCAGGTTTATTGGACTGTGTGGATGCGATGGCCTGGCATATCAGACCCCCAGGAGTATAAGGCTCTAGTAAACACTGGTGCATGGTGTACCCTAAAGCCGTCAAGCTATAAAGGGGCAGAACCCCTCTGTATTTCTGACAGGGGGATCCCAACAGTTTACCTTAGGTTGAAGTGAGTCTAACTGGGAATAAGTGGCAAAAGCACCCCATTGTGACTGGCCCAGAAGCTCTGTGCTTCCTGGCCATAGACTACTTCAAGGTATTTCGAGGGTATTTCAAGGACCTGAAAGGGTACCGGTGGGCTTTTGGCATAGCTGCCTTAGAGACAGAGGAAATTAAAAGCTGTCTACTTTGCCTGGTTTCTTGGAGGACTTTTCTGTTGCGGGGTTACTGAAGGTTGAAGAACAACAGGTGCTAATTGCTGCCACAGTGAAGCACCGGTGCCAATACTGCACGAACCAAGACTCCCTGGTTCCCATCCATAAGCTGATTTGTCAACTGGAGAGCCAAGGAGTGATCAGCAGAACCTGCTCACCCTTTAACAGTCCCATATGGCCAGTGCGGAAGTCCAATGGAGAATGGAGGCTGACAGTAGACNTGGAGGCTGACAGTAGACTATCGTGGCCTGAATGAAGTCATACCGCCAATGAGTGCTGCCGTGCCAGACATGCTGCAGCTTCAGTATGAACTGGAGTCAAAGGCAGCCAAGTGGTACTCCACAATTGATACAGCTAATGCATTTTTCTCGATCCCTTTGGCAGCAGAGTGCAGGCCACAGTTTGCCTTCACTTGGAGGGGCATCCAATATACCTGGAATCAACTGCCCCAGGTTTGGAGACACAGCCCCACCATTTGCCATGGACTGATCCAGAGTGCACTGGAACAGGGTGAAGCCCCAGAGCACCTGCAGTGCAGTGGTGACATCATTGTACTGCAGGTGCAACACAGCAGAAGTTGTTTCTCAGAAAGGGACGAAAATAATCCAAATCCTTCTGAAAACTTAATTACTATTTCCGGTCAAACACCATTCTTGATTTACAAATTCCTTGGTTTGGATAGTTCTCTGCAATGCTTGACCAATGGATCTAATGGCTAATTACTGCCATTATGAAAACAAGTGTGTGCTACATTCAGGTCACATTAGCTTCCAGACACTTGTTGTTTTGTCTTTTTTTAATAACTTTATCTGCTAGAACAAATATTCTTATATTTTCAGATGGAGAATTGAAAGTTACAATGATATCAGAGATCCATGTCAACAGTAAAATAAAACAGTAAATAAAATAATAAAATCTGGTCCAGTAGAATATCAAAAGCCATGTGTGGTAACATTGTTTTAAGATTATTTCCTCTCTGAATCTCCTTACTTCTATGCACGTTTTAACACTGCAGCTATAAATATGCCAATATGAAGCTAAGTGTTTAAAATATTTTAATGAGAAGGACAAAGAAGTGTTAAATGTCTGTATAAAATGACTGAAAATTGAATGGAAAATGGAAAATCAAAATAGATTGTGTTTTGGATTTGGGACATATAATCTCCGTTGCATCTTATCCTTAACTGCCATTGTCTAGATCAGTCAAAATTAACATGTAAAAGTGACATTTTGAAAAAAGCTAAACTAATAGAGAAACTTTAGACTTGTAGCATAGCTTTCCCCTTCTCCAGAAACATAGGCTTGAGTGTCTTATTATTGGCTGATACTCATGAATATAACCAACATTCATATTATACAATGAAACCACTAGGTTGTGAACTTATGCCTCACACAAAAATCTTCTTATAGCATGTAAAATATTAGCAATGCTTTGTTTTCTTATCAGATGTGACTTATAGCCTTACATAAATCAGGGATATTATGAAATCAAACCCATGAAATGTTGTGTCAGCCGTGAAGTTAATGATTTTGAATCTCTTTTAGCTCAAAACTATTTTCTGCAACAGAATACTAGGTAGTTTCCAGGAAGATGTCTATAATTTTTCATTAATTTTCTTTTACGAAATATAAAATTCATGCTCTTTTCTGAAGTTGAACTTAACTGCACAGTAGTCTTTTCCCATATAGGTCATCAGTACTTTGTGTTGTTACATTATTCCTTTAGTCTTTCTTCCCCTATCTCCCCCATTAGTTACAGAATCATTTTTCTGACTATGAAGTCACATGTAAACTCTCTGTGGTACTGCCCTCCTGTCTAGGCTTTCTGTAATCTTAAATTCATAAAGTCCTCAGTTACAGTGCTTTGCTTTGCAACTAGAGCATCTGGCATATCCAAGTGGTCTCATGCATGAACCAGGGACAGGATGTGTTCAGCGTAGTTTCTCTCTCTCTCTCTCAGGCTTTGGCAATCATAGAGCCCTGGTTCTTATAGTTTCATCTGTTTTTGCTCTTTGATGAATTAATACACCATTCTTTTGAGGTACCGGGGAAGTACTGCTGTTCACATTTTATAGGTGTGTGTTGAAGTATCGTAAAAGAAGTGATATATTTTGAAAGATAATTTTTTTTTCTCTCTTTTGCATTATGTGAGTTTCAACACTTATATCTCTGAAGTCAATATTCAGATAAACTCCTCCTAATTCTCTAGGCCTACTGTTCCTTAATGACTGGCTGGGAAGTTGAGTAACACAAAAGCTGATGTGGCTGATGGCCTCAGCTTGCAGTCTGGATTAGGTCAGCTCTTTCCTCATCAGTTGGCCACAGTCACTCCCTGCCTGGGAGGAAACATGAGTCATCAGTAGACACAACTTCCTATCTGCACACCAATATCAGGCTTAGGCTGCCTTGACTTTAAATAATACCTTTCCATGCCATGTATTTCCTTATAGACTCATCTTTTGTATTTAGACCTTTGTCTTCTTGATAGACGGAGATTTTCCAGCCCTTTAATGGTTCAGTGGACCTTAGCCAGATTCTCTTTTCCCTATTACCATTTTTAAATTTATGCCTAACTAATAAAAATATTAGAATTTGGTGAAATTCTGCTCATTAGTGCACAGGTGACTGCTAAGGAGATGTTTTACACTGTTAAGGAGATATTTTACTAAATCTCTTAGACTTTGCAAAGTTGAGCATTTAAATACTTTAAACAATCTGGGAGCAAGTATCTTTCCCAAGACCAAATAGGAGTGTGGTGTCATGTTTCAAATTGGTCACCTTTGGGACTTTATCTTTCTCTCTTTTTATGCATCCATGTCTGGAATACTTTGTATGGATTCACAAATACCAGTGTATTCATCTTTTATTGTAAGAAAAGAACTGTTACAAGATGAGGTATTGAAAATAAATTACCTCTTCCACTAAATTCAGGTGTTCTGAGAGCCAGATGAGTTTCTCAAATGTTAAGTCTATGTTTTCTCCTTACTTTCACACCCTAGTTTTCCTAACTCTACCTATTAAGAGTGAATTAAGGTGAAGTACAATGATTTTCTTAAAAATAAGCCTGTAAATGGAAAAAATATACCTGTAGGTGTTTTTAAAAATACTTCTGCTGTGAGAATCTGATTCTCTAGCACACTTTACGTATTCTCTTTGATGTAAAAAAGAAAAATGAAAGAAAATTTGATGTTGGATTAGAATGAATGTCAATCTTATGTTTCTGATATGACTTGTTTTGAAGAAGAAACCAAAATGTACACCCAGCATTTGCAATATATTAAATAAGTAGTAATTGTCTTATTTAGTTAAATTACAAATGGTTAATTTTTAATTAATGCAATGAAATTGCATTAGTCTTAACAGTAAGAAAAGCTTTTTTCGGGGGAAAAATTTTCAGAAGGGGATTTGCATTACAGACATCTTTTTATATGTTCAGTTCATCCTTGCACAGTACTAAGAACTCACTTTTTATTTCAATTTGCAGCATCCGATTTTCATTCTGACTATAGTTAATTAATTTTCTAGCAAGAATAAGAGGGGGTAAAAAATATTTGTCATCCTGAAATGCAATTTGAGTGCCTTAGGGAAAGCTGAATATCTGTCTGATATAGGCAGAACCCAGAGTGAAATGATTGCTAGAGAGTTACATGGCTGAATGGGGAGAGGTGAGAGTCCTGTAGGTGCTGTGGGGAAAGCGTGCAGGCTACCGTGACTGGTTTATGAACTATAGACCACTTCCCACTAAGTCTGAGGATCACATTTTTGTTTCCAGTAATAACAATGGTTCCAAAATACTCAGTTTCTCTTTATGACTCGCACTGCACTTGTGTGAGGATTCTCAAAATCAGATTTTGAATGTTCTAGCTGAATCCTTGTATTTAAGCTGAAACTCTTCTTAAATTATCAAAGAATGTAAAAAAATGACCAGATTCTTACATAACTTATGGAGTGTATAATTAGTTTAACCAGGCATGTGCATTTCCCCATAGAGGTTAATCTATCCTTTATATTAATTAAATTTTATTTTATATGAGGAATGTTTGTTGTTGCTACATAGGTCCCTATTTATGCAACATAAAGACAATTGTCAGGGTTATTGAAGGAAATATCAATGGCTTATTTAGTATGTTTAGGAAAAAAGAACATTATCAATTTCAATGCCTTGCATTCGGTAGAGTTAATATAAATGAAGCATTCATAGTTAAGTACTGTCTCCTTCTTGCATTTTCAATGGTATGTCCTTTTTCAAGCCACTGCATGAGAACCCAAACTCTGCTGGAGGTTAACCTGGTGCTGATGGGTATATCTTACCTGAAATAATCTTTCGTTTCTATATGTATTTCCACAGACATGATAGCTACTGGTAACAACACTGAATCTGTTCAAAGAAATCAGTTATTCAAGAAACAAAAAGAGAGAGAGGTGAGGAAAACCAGTGCCACCAAGCATAGCAATCTGCTTCAATAGTTCATATCAGCAAAGCACTTATCTTTGGGCATTTAAGTATATGCTAATTTAAAGCTAGCACTTAAGAGTTTTGCTGAATTTAGACTTCAGAAAGTAGGGTGAGTAAAATGACTATCTTACCTATTGCTTTTGACTCTGATAGAATCACTTCCAAGTGTAAAAAAAAAATATCCATTTTTTTACCACTAGGAATCATTTCTGGCAGAATTGTGGGCTTTCAGAATTAAAAAAACCCCGAACACCCAAACCCCTTATATGTATGCAAGAGCGGAGGAGAGAGAACACTACCAGATGTAATTTTGAGAAATGAGATTTGCATAAGGTCTTGGTTCACAATGTTTGCAGATGTTGTGACAAGGGCAAAATAAATTATTTAGACATGCCAAGGTGAGGAAAGGACCCACATTTATATTAGAATACTTAACATAGAGGATGGAAAACCCAACCGGGGAAAAGAAGAAGGTGCCCTTTCAGGGCAAGAGAGTCTAAACATGAAAAAAGTACAGTAAAGGCTATGGAGGAAAAAGGCACTGAAAAGAAGGAAATTCTTTTGGGTGAGTGGGGAACAGCTATAAAAACACAGAATCAAAAAAGACTAAAGGATCTCTAAATTTATGAGAGCAAGTTAAAATAAAATGTTATACTGTGAAGAAGAAACAGGAAGCTACGATGAAGACATTGGATTCAATGGCAAAGATTAGAAATAGGTAGAAAATATATGTGTAAGCAAATTCTGTGAAGATTAAAACCTTGCACAAATAATAATAATTTAAAAAGTAAATTAATAATAAAATTACTCAAAATTACATATGCCTCTTAATGGTTCTGAAAACAAGACATTTGTTATACCAGGAGATTGTAAATGGAATAGCCTTTAAAATTGGAATTTGCCAGAGAATGATGAAACCAGTTCAGGATAGTAACACTGCTCTGTTAGCAGCGATCAAGAGAGTGTTACCTATTGAGATTTCACTCATTTAATGCTTTGTGCCTTCTCAAGGATACAATAGTATTATAATTTCAGGATCTCAGAGTGCTGATTGCTGGACTGAATGAAAATTAGTCAGGCTGGTCACGACCAAGAGTTGTACTTGTTTAGCCCCATATTGAGATCCCATAAGGCCTGATGATCCGGGAGGATCAGAACTCTGTTCATGTGTGGTGCAGAATTCTTGAAGTATTTATGATGAGCTCAGAATGCAGCTGGCAACCTGGTGCCAGCTTTCAAACTCAAGGGTTGGGTTATAGGCTTGATAAGACTCTACCTAAATTAAATAGAAGTGAATTGTATCTCTCTGATCACATCAACAATTGCTTCAGAACTACACTAAACATTCAAATGCAAGTCTGCATCCATATAATGAGACATTTTAAAGGGTGTTCTTACATAGCCACCTATAATGTGATTTTTCAATTGACATAGGAGTAATCATTTTACAGTTGAAATATTTGTCCCATTGAAAAGAATAGAATGAAGGAGAAGAAATTTTAACAAAAGAATGGGAAGTAAAAATAGTATTAAAATTCCCTCTCCAAGAACTTCACAATATTTCAGATGCATCTCAGTGCTCTATGCCTTTTAACTAAGAAGAAATATAAATTGGCAGAAAAAACGTTCATAGGTGAGCCTGGAGCAAAATGTTCTTAATTTTCTGAATCTTCCACTGCATTGGAGAAGATGGCCAGAAGTACGGTTTCTATTTATCTGACAGATCTGCTTTTCTCTTCTGCCTAAAGCGAAACAAAAGTGTAGGCAAGAAGGAACTGTAGAATTCTCTACTAATCTTTCAAAAAATGCTGGAAGCTTGCTGCTTCTCAAACTGGAATATTTCAAAGGACAATTAATAGTTTCTGACTCTAGACTAAAATCTTAGTTAAATCTGAATCAAGATTTAACCTAGAAGTTTTGGGTCTTGTCTTATCAGGGTGGGGGAGCTCTATTTAGTGGGGTGGAAACAGACTTCCACTTCTTTAAAATATAGGACTGTCATATAGATAAAAAGAGCCACATCAGTTCCTGTATAAACAATTCTGTTATACAGTATTATTGACACATTAAAGAATTCAGAAGTGCACTGAAAATCCTTACATCATGATTCACAGAAGAATTTCAAATCATTACTTTTACTTCACAGAATAGCTGTATTCATTCTTTGAGAAAATACCAAATACTTCACATGATCTATGTGGATAAAGCAGATATACTGAGTGGATATTAAAGAGTACTACGACCATGAAACAACAGCCAATAAAAAATAAATTACATGTAATTGTTAATTATTGTGTTTAAGAGTTTTAAATTTGTGGCATTTTGGACTCATGTTGAAATGGATTTCAAGGTTTGCAAGGATGGGCATGGGGAAAATACTGTACATCTAGTTTCCAAATGAGATCAAAATCTCTGTGCATACAAAAAAACCCCAAACAACAAACTTGTATAACAGAACCAATGATAATACAATCTTGTGTTGAATTTTCTTCTTTCCAATCAAAGAATTTTAGAGTTTCACAAATTGCACTATAAGCCCATTCAGTCAACTAATGTGAACTCCATCTAGAGAGAAATAATATGATTTTCCAGCACTTAAAATAGCCTGTCAAAAATAATTTACCTATTTAAAGCTATAAAAGGTATTTGAGGTTAAATTAAGAGAAATATAATTATTACAAGTGGAATTTTGTTTGGGACATTCTGGTTTATGTAATCAGGAGAAGTGCCCTGCAAGCTTTTCTGTACATAACTGGTAAAAATGTATCTAAAGGATGTTATTTGCTTCAGCATGATGCTTCCCCACACTCAGCTGTGGGAAGTATGGTACAGTTTACTAGATGTTCTTTTGACTGAATTACCAGCACAATTTGCTGGATGTACCAGGGATATTTCCCTCATTCAAATATTTCTTCATCAGGACTTCCTCATCATTCAACTAGTGTGAAAGGATATGGCTGCAAGCCAAGACAAAAAGAAATACTGAAACATACAGATCCAGGAAGCACTGGGTTTAGACTCAAGTCTATAGGTACACATATGCAGCAAAAATACCAACACCTGAGATACAGCAGTAATTTCAATATATACTTTATTAGGACACTAAGCGACAATACTCAGTATATTCAGTTTTAGTGAGTAGCAGGCATAATTTATCAATTTCTTATAAACTGAATATACAAATAATTTTGCTTTAGTACTGATGCTTATCATTTGTTTACTATGATCTGTTTCAGGAACTGGATGTAGTTCATTTATTTTATTTGTTTTCAAAATGAAGGTATTTCACAAGTCTATTATCTAGCTGCATAAAGGAAATGCTTGATAGAACTAGTATTAATCAGCCTACATCTTATCTAAGTGTGTACGTATATACATGTAGGCATAATTTACATGTGTAAATCTGTATATGTAGAATTCATATTTGTGTAGAGCGTGCAAATTTGAACACATATATGTATCCATGTATTTATATATATTACATATATATCTTCAAGGGCAATAACTGTAGATGAGTAATATGAGCAATTATGGCTATGAATTTGTCTACAAAGCATTGGCATTCAGACATTAAAGTAGCTTCCTGGTAGTTAAACTATTCTAATATTCCAAACTTGCAAAAAATGTCTGGTCTTTTTTTTCCCAGTGATGTGCCAGTTTCCTAGCTTAGGTAAAATTTATAGCCAAGCGTGGTAACTTTTCAGTTCAGTTTATGCATAAATTTAGTTGACCTAAGCTTGAATGTCAAATTTTCCCGTTATCTCTTTACTTCTCTAGAACTTGAGAGCTTCATCCATCTTGATGATCTTCTATTATCCGCTGGGAGGTAAGATGGAAATGTTAGGGTGTTTGGGTTACTTCAGCTTTGTCACTAACCAGTTATTTCTTTGAACCTATTAGCTGCATATTGAAGTTTTTGTAATACCAAGATATACTTCATACCATGTAGACAGGCAGAAAAGAAATATGGAAATATTTCGGAGAAAGGAGGTAACTATGGTTTCCCAGGGCTTACTCTACTCTGCTGAAGAATGAGACGTGGTTGGATTGCTCCAGACATTAAGTGCAAATGTTTAGCCTACAGCCAGGGCAGTAGGCAGTTTGGCTATCAGCAGCCATTGCTGGCTCATTTCTCTCACAGCTGGATGACCCAGTTCCCTTTTGCCTGTACACCGCTTTCCTTGTCTGCTATTGTAGCCTTGGCGCACAACTGAGCTACTTGAGCTGCATGCAGCCCACAGCCACTGGATATTCACCTCTGACCTGGTGTTACATAGATTAAAGGGAAAGAATTGTCTGTAGACAGAGCTTCTTTTCAGAGCAGTCATACCTGGGAAGACTAAACATTGATCCAACATGGTATATCATCTCTAACAACGGCTGAAGCCTGAAATAGTATAAACTAGGCAAACACATAGAATCAAACAGAATGAATGAGGTCGGAAGGCACCTCTGGAGATCATATGGTCCAATCTCCCTGCTCAGAGCAGGGTCAGCTAAAGCAGGTTGCCCAGGACTGTATGTCATTGGGTTTTGAATGTTTCCAAGGATGGAGACTCCACAACCTCTCTGGGAAACCTGTTCCACTGTTTGACCACCTTCACAGTAAAAGAGTGTTTTCTGGTTTTGTTTGTGTGTTTTGTTTTTGGTTTTGTTTTGTTTTTTTAAGGTTTGAATGGGCTTTCTCACACTTCTTTTTGTGCCAAATGCCTCTTGTCCTGTCACTGGATACTACTGAGGACAGTCTAGCTCTTTCTTCTTGACTCTCCCTATCAGGTATAGACATTGATAAGATCCCCCTGAGCCTTCTCTTCTCCAGGCTGAACAGTCTCAGCTCCCTCAGCATCCTTTTCTATGTCAGATGTCCCAGTCCCTTAATCATCTCTGTGGCTCTTTGCTGGACTTGCTTCAGAAAATCCCTATCTGTCTTGTACTGGGGAGCCCAGTCCTAGACACAGTACTGTAGATGTGTCTCAGCATGGCTGAGCAGGAGGGAAGGATCACCTCCCCTGAGCTGCTGGCAATGCACTTCCATATACTGCCCAGATGCTGTTCGTCTTCATCTCAAGCACACAATTGCTGGCTCATGGTCAACTGGTTGTCCACCAGAACCCCCAGGTCTGCCAGAAAACACTGCTTTCCAGACAGTTGTCCTCTAGCGTGTACTGATGCAGGGGCTTATTCCCCCCAGGTGCAGGACTTGGCAATTTCCATTATTGAACTTCATGAGCTTCCTGTCAGCCCATGTCTCCAGCCTGGCAAGGTCCATCTGAATGGCAGCATGACCCTTGGGTGTATCAACCACTCCTCCCAGTTTTGTATCTTCTCCAAACTTGCACCCATTGCCCAGGTCACTGATGAAGATGATCAACAGTTTTGGTCCTGGTATCAGCCCCTGGGGCGCATGCTGCTCCATCCTCACATTGCAGCTCATTGACTTCCTGAGGCATATGTGCTTCCTACAAATTTGGTAGTTCTGTGTGCGTGTCTCTGTTGTGAACTTTTCGTCACCACTTTTAAGCAAGGCACTTACTAGAAGAGTTAACTTGCCAAGATGTCAGTGATACTCAGGATTTTAGACCTGTCAACATAAAAACACAGGGTCAATAGGGTGCTTTCACTGCCCAATAGTCACATTATTTTTCCTACGAGCCATTTAGTTGCTGAATTTTCATAATATATTTGGTGACAGACATGTAGTCACAGTTGGTAGATCTATTAAAGTTTCTATTTATAAGGTGAAAATGTGATAGCTTGGATATTGTGGGATATATTTGACAAATACGGTCACAAATAGCATCTACTCTATCAGTTCATGAGAGTCCCACTTAATTGTTAGCTTTTGTAAAAATGATTGCACCAAGTTTAAATAAGATTTACATTTTTAATATACCAGTTATGAAGAAAATTGCCTCTGGGAACCAGAAAAAATACAAGAATTCCCTAATTATAAAATAACTTAGTTTGTGTTTCACTGATGCTTTTTCCAAGAGACTGACAAAACAATAGACATCAAAATCATGGTTTTTGGCTGAATAATTTTGAAGCTCAAATTTCAACTAAATGGTCTAAGTGGAATTAAGTTTATCAGATTTTTTTTAAACTGATTGAAGTGCCTGCTTGACTGTTATTTCCCCATTTAGAATCTGAGAATTTACTTCCCTTTCTCGAGTTTTGGGAGGAAAAATACATTACATTAGTACAGGAGCACTTTGCAATGTGGAGGAAGCATATAATTATCCATGATAAATACAGATGACTGTGATGGCTTGTGGGACTTCCTTATTAAAATTTTGCCAATGACATCAAAACCAAAGTGATAGAAATTACAACTCTAAACGTACAATTATAGAATGGTCAGCATTTTTCTAGAAAATAAAACAAAAATTATCTGAAAAAAGTACTCTATGCCCCATTATTTTTCTANTTATAGAATGGTCAGCATTTTTCTCGAAAATAAAACAAAAATTATCTATGCCCCATTATTTTTCTGCATTTTCATCAGCTTTTTTTTTAAATCATTGAGCAATTTTTAGAAACACAGTAATATTATATGTTTTTATAGAATCTGTCTCTTTCATTGTGTCCTGTTTAAAAATTGTTTATAGAGTTGTCACTCTGTGGACTTGATACTATATTACTGAAATTTTTGATTTGACCTCAGGGATTTGAAATCATACTGTATCAGAGAAAACACTCCTGTTGGGACTTTTGATGGGTAGAGACAAGGGAAAGTGACAAGGAAAGTCTAATTTATTAAGAGCCCTTTAAAAAATACTGACAGAAAGCCGCTAATTTCCTAAATACTTTCACACATTTGTTCTTATTGATATATGATGTGATGTTATGTGATATGATATGATATTGGTGATTTGGAATGCATTTCCCATGGCAGTGATACATGGCATGCAACAATGACACAAATCACAGTTAGCCTGTGATATCTCTTAACCTGCACCTTTTTTTGAAATATGGTAAATTTTATGGATAAATCATAACATTCTGTGTGCTAGAACCTGATGCTGATCTGAGTTCATCATAAAATAAAGAAACATTCTTTACCTTGAACCCTTTAAAAAAAATATTACTGCAGCAGATTCAGTGGCCCATAATCTTTAATAGTCATGATTAAATAGCAACCGTTACAGAAGTCCTTAATGCTCTGCTAGTACAGTATTTAGAGACTACTGTTATACAGACAAAACTAGCAGGCATACCAATCCTTAAAAGAAAAAAAGAAAAAAAAAAAAGCAAAAATTTTAAGAATTTAAAAATGTATACAGATTGGGAACCAGTCAGTACCTTTTTACACTTACATTATGTAATGTCTTGTTTTACTGTTTTTCTTAGAATTTCTTTCATAGATATAGCTGGATATAAGACAGTTTTATTTGCTTTGTTTTTCTGTAAGTCTAAAAGCAAGATCACACCTTTTAGGTGTGCTATTTTAGCAATATTTCTACATAGGCTGTGGACTAACCAATGCAGGAGATAACTATGTTTTTCGTGAGTATTTGAAAATGAATGGCAAGACTTATGGCCGATTTAATATTTTGGAAAGAATGTACCATATTCATATATATAATCTAATAGATACAGACATTTCTACCTCTGCCCAGATTTCTACTCCAGCTCCCTTGCCTCTCACTCCAGTTCCCCCACCCCACTCTGCACCACACTGGTACCTCCAGGTCCTGTCTCCAGTGCTGATACGTTGTGGTTGCTCACTAGACTAATTGGTTCAGGGCAAAGGGTACTTGTTCACTCGGCCATGGTTCCTGATACTCACCTTCTGTCCTTCCCCTTCTGGCCCACCAGTTAGGAGCAACTACACTGCTCCTGCCATCCAATCTTTAGATCGTGCCATTCCTTCTTTTAAGGAAATGCAATTTTTTCCCAGAACCTTCCCAGTCCATCATCTGAAAAATATACAAAGAAATATATACAAAAAAATTTTGATGAGCTACCCTTACCTGTGCCTTTGAGACCAAATAAGATATGAAGTGATTTTAGTGTCTTTATGAACTAGTTCCCCAGAAGCTGAGATAGATGAAAAACTCCACGTATCCTTATTTCTGGATGAGGAAACAGTGTTTTAACTAATACTTTGCCTGTTGTTGAGCAATGTTGCTATAGTGTTTCGAGGTGCTTTGTAAACAAAATTGTGTGTTGTACACTTAGCTACGTGTACTTGCAACAATAGTAAAGTGCTGAAACTCAGCAGAGTGTGTTTTATTTGTCAATTAATATACAATTCAGGTGCATTGTATGGCCGAGTGCTTTTAACACCTGAAGTTTGTATTAATAGACTAATAAAACATGCCCCGGAGTGTCTTAGTACTATTACCATATGGCTCTTTAAGCATCGATTAATTTGTTCAAACTATCTTTTTAAAACAATTTTTCTCTTTAGATTACTTTTTTACTACATAGAATGAAAATCATCTTAGTAGTAAAAGGATAGAATAGGAAAAACACTATTTTACTGCTATAGTGTGGGGTTTGTTGTTGTTTTTTTTTTTTCATTCATTACATATTATTTTAAAAATCTTTTCATTTGTATTCCCTGTTCTGTGTTATATTTCAGTCTTACTGTCTTTTTCCTTTCCTGCAGCTTAGCTCTGCTTTTGCCTTTCATTGCTTTTCCAGTCCTTCACATGCTTTTCTTCATTTACATTAAAGCAAATGTATCTAATGCACAATTTTCCCTGTTTTAATTTTTTACCAGTAACTGCAATTACCCCCATCTATCTTTTAAGCCAATGAATTGCTTTGATGGCTGGGTTTTCAATGTTTTTCTTTCTCCCCCCTTCCCTTTTTTGTCTAAAATATTTTTTTTCCTCCCTCTTTTTTGTCTAAACTCCATCCTTCCACATATTTGTAAGAGGTAGATTGAAGTTAGTGTATATGTGACATATGGACTTATATCTTGTGCTAAACTGTTAGTTTATAAGATTACAGTTCTGGTAATTGGAGGGATGGAAGTCTCAGTCAGCAAGACGAGATGTCCAAGCTAGTCATTCATTCATTGAATTTCTGAATATTTCACTTAATTCTCCATAGCTCTTTTCTTAAAGATGTCCTCTAAGAGATATCTTAAGCTTTCCAGAACCTACAGGGCATGTTTGAGAGACACTTCATAAAAATGCCCTAAATGAAAACGGTAGTTACAGAAAGATGAAAACTCAGTACTGAATCCTATATAGACAACTTTTTACTTTGTGGGTTGCCAGGCCCCTCATAGGTTGAAGAGATATGCTGGTTATTTCAAGCCCCTGCAGACCATATGAGCTGTGCCCTTTAAATTCTGTGAAAGTCAATTGTAAAAATGTATAATGTATCTAGGAAAAATATTCCACTTAGGAAATTGTTATGCAGCAGAATTCTGGTATGTCTGACCTTTTCCTTAGTTGTGTAGATGTCATCATACAGATACAATGAAGCGCAAACTGCCAACTACTTTAAACAAAGTAACAATACTGGGCAAATTTTAATCCTTATATACTTCAAAGAAGCATTGGATTTTTTTCATCATCTCTGTAGGATCAGTCTTATCAGGATTAAGACTCTCGACTTCTTACAAATAGTTTCTGTCCACTTCTGTTAGACAGATATTGATGTTGTCGCTTGTGGATGGCAACTAGGTATTGCAGAAATGCAAAAATTGAGTGCCTCTACCATGCATGTCAAAAAACTTTATGATGCCATCCAAGAATCTTAAAGCCTTTTAAAGTCCAGCTACAACTTTAAGAGCTAAGTTGGGAACTTCCATTTAGCTTTCTACATGAAATCAAAATGGAAAGTAAATCATTTCAACATGTCTGAAATGCTAATGAGATGAGCAGCCAAACTTCAAAGAAAATTTTCACCTAATTCCAGAGTCCACCAGCTACATCATTTTTTAGGCAGCTTGGCTGCTGAGAGACCTGCCTTTCACCAGAGAGGTAAATTAGCTCTCTCTGAAGTGCTGCAGCCAGGTACGAAGGGCAATTTCTCTTTGAAGTTTGGCCACTAGCGCTTCTTTCTCAAGGAACTGAACTTCAAAGAGAAATACTGTTTCTCTTCCTGTTGGATGTTGTATTCAGTAGCATATGAGACACTGCTGCTCTGTGTAGTGGGGGGAAAAACATTATTTTAAACAATATTTCTGTATACATATTAAATTGAAATTTCCAATTAGTTTCTCTATGATAGGATAAGCTGAATAGTGATTAGGAAGAGCTACTAGAGACTTTTAACTGTATACTTTACAGGATTCTGAAAAGAAGTTCAAAGAATGAGTAAGAAAGAGAGAAAAGATCAAGATGCTGATTTTCCTTACTAGCTTTCCATTTTATTGACATGAAGGATCAACCCCCTGTCAAAGGAAACCCCAAATCCAATGATTAGGCATCTGGTCTAACTTTTACATGTTTTACTCCATACTGTTTTGGAGTTTGTGATAGAAATGTGGCTAGAAGCACCTCTGGAGGCCATCCAAACTCCTGCTCTCAGCAGGACTATCACTAACAAATCACATCAGTGGTGACTTTCATAGAATCATAGAATGGCTTGGGTTGGAAGGGACCTTACAGATCATCTAGTTCCAACCCCCCTGCCATGGGCAGGGACACCCTCCACTAGACCAGGTTGCCCAAAGCCTTGTCCAGCCTGGCCTTAAACACTTCCAGGGATGGGGCCTCCACTTTGTCTAACAAGGTCTTGGAAGTTGCCAATGATGGAGACTATGCTGCCTCCCTAGGTGACATGTTCTAGATCTGCAGTATCCTCTTTTTTTTTTTTTTTTTTTATTTTAGTTTTTATTTCAAAATACCTAATCTGAACCTCTCAGGCTGCTATTTAGCCACTTTCCCTTTAACTTGGTTGTCTGCCATTGCTGGGAAGAGCTAGGCTCAGTCATCTTTGTAACTTCCTTTCATGTACTTGTAGTTTGTTCTTAGATTGCACCTTTACCTTGATTTCTCCAGATTAAAAAAGCCCATCTCTCTCAACCTCACTTGGAGGTCACAAGCTGACCATCTTGATAACCTTCCATGTTTTTCAACTGTAGGGCCCAAAACTGGTCACAATATTCCAGATGTGGCTTCATTATCACTAGGTAGAGTGGGATAATAGTCTGCTAGCCCTAGTCCTCATAATGTGATTTAATGTGCTGGTTGCTTTATCTGTGATGAGAGAACACTGTTGTATTATACTCAGTTTTGTGTCAACTATAACATCCACTTTCTCTTCAGCTGGTTTCCATGAAGCAGTAAAACTATCATAACTGCAGCTGGTCTGATTCATACCAAGCAACCCCAATACCATGTACCACTGCAGTTGGGGAAAGAGGAGTTTGTCAATAATACAGCAAGCTGGAACATGTCAATTTAGGCAAAGCTTAAGTAAAGCTCATAAGCTTCACACTTTTCCTTTGTGTGAAGGTGTTTCTTAGCCATTAATAATAACCTGAAATTCAGAAGAATGAACACCAATTGTGATGATGGAGAGAGCACTAGTGTCTTGAAGACCTTGTGAATTATCTTTAGATCATTTTTCTCTCATGATTAAGCAGTTATAATCTACAGTCACAAGGAGCAGACTTACATCCCTGAAATATTTAAGGGTTTTGTATAGAGTAGATGATCTGTAAAATTACATAAAATCTTTCACAATTGACCATTTTCAATTAACTTCATGGAGAGATGTTAGGAGTAACTTGAAATTTTAGTACTTGTGGTAGCACTTAGGAACATCAATAGGAAACTCTCTTTGAATTCAATAGGTCTGGAGAGAAAGCTAAAATATTGATATATACAATTGCAAATGAAGATGAAGAATGGTACAGCCCCATGTCCCATTGTTTCTTTCAAGACTAACGTGATACAAAACCAAAACAATAGCAGCACATTTCAAATACTGAAATAAAATATAACTAATTTGGTTCCAAATAATGTCTCAGAGAGTTTCTTTTTGATTGTGTTCCACACTGATGATGAGAGACTTATAGCTGTGTTCTATTTTTGCAATAAAATATCTCTGACATTAGTTAAGAGTCCCTTTCATCTCCATTATTCTTGTTCCTCTTTTCCTACCTGAGTTGTTCAGATTGATTTATCAGAACTCACTGTTATCAAGAGCCCCTGTACTCTTCAGAGGCCAGTATGGGTCTCCTGGATTTGAGGGCACTTCAGGAAATTCCAACAGTAAAAAAGACTGCAATCATGTTCATTGCAAATGTGAAGATGGTAATTGGAATGGGTGCATCTGTGCCAGTAAAATGAAAAAAAAAAAAAAAAAAAAAAAGGACTGCTCTGTACTGAACAGCCCACATCCATGTTGTTAAGTTTTCTTATCCACCAAAATAGAGTGGCCACAGCCAAACTGCTATTGGTAATGGTCCTTAGTCTGTGTTAACTTCTGTTCCATGTCTTCTATTCCATCTCAAGGAATGGCTTGAGAAAGTGTTTGCTTAGCCTATACAAAAACTCGGATTGAAACCATTATAATGATTCAGCAGGCTAGATAAATGCATGGGAATACTCCTTGGCATTGTTTAATTTAGTAGAATAGATATGCCTAATATTTTCAAGTACATATAGGTTTTCTTTGTTTTTACTTAATTGTAATAATCCTAATTTACACAAACATTTTGATCTTAGGCTAGGTGCTTTTGAATTTTACTTGTTATGTGTAGGACAGGTAAAAGCTGCCTTGTTTGGCCTCAGAATTACCCTGAAATCTTGTATAGCAAAAGAATGCAATTAGATATTCTGATAGGAATCTTCTCACTTTTATTTTTTTAAATTGTATTTTATTATTAGGGAGTGTGTAGGTTTTGTTTTGTTTTTATTTTAATTCTGAATATGCCAGTGTTGTAGCTAAAGGAACCTAGACAAAAGAAGAAAACAAAATGTTCTGCAAGGCTGACCATTTGATTACAGCAGTCAAATATAGTACTTTGTTTTCTTCCAGTGTTTAGGTTTTGTATGCAGTGTTTCATGACAGATAAGAGTTCTGACTTACTACATCTCTTATGGACATACACATTGTTCACTGAGGTAATTGCTGATATAGGAACAGGTTCCTGTGGCAGTATCCAAGGTTTTCTGTACATCATCCCTGTAAGCAGAACTGTAGAATTTCCTGGGGAACTGAAAAGATTCTGAATTCATATTTTCACCCACTGGAGTTAACAGTTTAAATGAAAGAGCTGAACAATCTAGCAACACAGTAGTTTGTTTAAAATAATAATAATAATAATAATAATAAAATCTTCAAATTAAAATGTTATTTTCCCACCAGTGTGTAAGAAAAAGGAAATGAAAACAGTAGAGCTGGCTGTTCTGGCAGATGCAGCTGTAAAGATAAATGTAGGGAGATATATATGAAGTTTACCCAGTTCTTGTAAAAATGTGGTGGGTTAGCCTTGGCTAACAGCCAAATGCCCACTCAGCTGCTCATTCACTCCCTTTCCTTTGCAGGATAGATGGAGAAAATAAAATGAGAAAGCTCATGGGTTGAGATAAAGATAGGGAGATCACCTACCAGTTCTTCTTACAGGCAAACCAGACTCTATTTTGGGGAAATTAATTTAATTTATTGCCAATTGAAATAGATTAGAGCAGTTGGAAACCAAAGGCAAACATTAAAACAATACCTTTTATCCCCCCTTTATCATGCCCAACTTCGCTCCTTCCGTTCCAAGCCCTCCCCAAGCAGCACTGGGAGGGATGGGGGAGGGAAGAGTGTTACTGTCAGTGCTTAGCAGTTTTCTCTCTGCTTCTCCTTCATTCTCACACTTTTCCCCTGTTCCCAAGTGGGTACTGTCCACAGGCTGCAGTCTTTCTAGATAAATCTACTCCAGCAGGTTGGAACCAGCTGTTTCCAGCAAAGGACAGCCCTGGTCTCTTCCCTCAGCAGCCACCCCTGGAGTCCCTCTCACTGCCAAAACCTTGACGCCTAGTACATAAAGAGATTCTGATTTAGCAAAGTAAAACATGTTATCAGTTTCAGTCTAAATGGCAGGCACTACTTGTATGTCAAAGCACTTGTAACATTTTGGAAGAGATGTGAATGAAGCCACTTGAAATTGAATGTAATATTTTATTGTTATTTAAGTGGAAATCACAATGCCATCATTGTTGCAAAGAGTTTGTGTTCTAACACTGGTTTTGTATCACCACTAACTGTGCACACAGTGAACTATCAGTAGAGATTTGACCATGAACATGGAGTCACATTTCTCTTAAATTAACCAGAAGAGAAATTTCAATTTTTATTTAATTTAGCTTTTCCTGTCATCTGTAGAGATAACACCTGCTTTGACAAAATATTTTTTCAAAAATATTTGAATTGCACATTGAATTTGTAACAAATAAATGTTTTGTATGATATGATCCACATAATTTATCTTAACCCGAATCTGAATCTGATTCTTCCAGAACCTATATGCCAGTTTATCCCTCAATTATCATGAAAAGATACTGAAAAAGACAGACTTTATATATAGACACCAGATTGGTAATCTGTTTTTTAATGACAATTTTAGATAATATTTTTAAGTTCTTGTTAATTATTTTGCATTTGATTGCTCTACCATTTCTGTATGGCAGTAGCTTGAGATAGTTACCCTAAAAAATACTCAAAGTTAGATCAGTTTACTCTTAGTAATGTCAACATTTTATTATTGGTGTAGTATGTTGTACCATTCTATCAAGTGCCTTACTAGGAAATGAGGCAATGTAATGTAACAGAGATGTTGTTTCTGAAAAGTACTCTACAGTAGGTGGCTTGAAATGTGTGCCAAGTAGCATGAAAAACAAACCAGAACAAAACAATGCTTCATAAGCTTGTGCTTCCTAGGATGAACTTTATAGCTCTGACACACTGGGTTTTCATTGTCAGTAATCTTACGTTGAAACAGTCTCTGCCTCGTAACATTGAAGTTGTTTGTCAGAAGTTCTCTCTCATTAATTCTTGCTTGAAGCCATATAATTAAAACCTCACAAGGTGTTCCTTGGTAAAAGATGAGTATTTTTTACATGAAGATAGAACACAAATCCCACTCCTAATACAATGGACCTTCTAACCTGGCACTCTCATAAAACCAAGATGTTGCCAAGTAAATTGGCCACTAGGCTATCAGCGCCCTGCAGTGCTTCTGTTAATTATCTTACCATAGTGCCTGATGCAGATAGCAATCTTTCCAAAAGAGCAGGCAGATTTAAAGAGGCAGAATTAATTAAAATTGATTTGTGCAGTCTGTCATGTTGAGCTCTGCTGGGAGAATTTTCTTTCCCCTCGTCTCTCTAATTCGTGCTGTAGTAGTACATGAAACAGGTAGTCGCCTCACCTTGGAGTACTAATTATGGTGAATGAATGGGATTTGTCCGCCATGATAGGTAATTCACAGGATGAGACGACATCAAAATTTTGTTCATTTGAGTACCACCCAGAGGGAATACCTCTTTCTTCCAACTCTCTGGGTTCATAAGAAAGGGAACTGGAAAGCAGACTTCTAGGTCATAATTTTGCAGATGAGGATGTCCTTTGATTTACTAAGTCCAAAGATATAGGGCTGTAAACCTTTGTTGCAGATAGGATAGAAAATGGTGATGCAAGACTAGTGCAAGAATGAAAATACTCCAAGATCATACAGATAAATCCCAATGTGAACAGTGAATTTATTTTCTACGTACAAGCTTCATTAGCAAGGAATACTACTCAAGAATTACTGAGCTCCTTTATCCAGCTCAAATTTTATGTAAGATTCTTTTTGTATTTATAAAACTCAAAACATTGAGTGTTATAAATAACCTTGAAGATGACAACTGTTTCTTTTATAGAAATTTGCCTATCATACAGGCAAATGTGGGCAGAATTAATGATTTTTAGGTATTTAAATCAAGTCAGTCCAAGCTGAATTTTCAAGAACTTGCTTTTTGAAAAATCCATATCTTTAAATGTTTTAGATTCAGTATATGTTTTGCAGTCAGATTTGTAAACTTTGATTTATGTGCATGAAAGTAATTTTATTATTGACCAAGGTGAGATAGGGCTATGATGAAGGCATAATCCACAGAAACAAGTTTCTCCTTATATTAAACATCTTTTCCCAAAGTTATGTAAAAAAAGGAAATATTTATTTAAAACAAGAACCAGTTTGTTTATTAATGAAGGTGTTATTGAGCAGGAATCAGTACTTTTTGTAGATTTTTTTTTTTTTTAATTATTCCTTTCCTGGATTTTTTTAACTTCAGAAATTTATGCCTGGGTTTCTGATGCTGAAGCTGCTACTTGGAAAGATATCTTGATCTAATTTTGAAGAAGGATTATAATTTGTATTTAATGTGAGAATTTTGATAACGTATTTTCGGCAAAAAACTGCTTTCATGCAGCAACTCGTTACTGAATCAGAAGTTGAAAAATGTATTTCAGGTGCCCACAACAGTGAAAAACTGAGACAGCAACAGCTGAAATACTAGGTGGTGAAAGAAATACATCAGGCAAAAGGCTTACCTTGACAATGATGTATTGGATACATTTGCATAATGAACTTGCTATCCAGCATCTTCTCAGCACTTTATTCGCTATTGAGACTGCCTCTTTCCCTTATTCTAGTTTCCTCCTCTGCCCTTTTTCCCTAGCATAAAATGTATAAATGCGATTCAACATGAGGCAAATTCTGTTCTTGAATAGCTGTGATTTCAATGGAAACAGCGTGTTTGTTAGACTAAAATATGGAAATAGAAATAATAATTGAAGCATATTGGGCCTGATTCTTCTCTGATTTTCATCCACTCAGAGGACTATAGGAATTCATGAAAGTGCAAGACAAATTAGAATGTTATTACTTCATATCCATATATATGTTTCAAGTATGAATTTTTATACAAGGTGCAAAGCAATAAAAATATTTCACTTGCCTTAAGAAATAAATGTTCATTAAAATAACACATTTTCCTAAGTAGTAAAATGATATATGTTGTAAATTTTATGACCATAGAACGTGGAATTGTGCTACCGTATGAATTTATCTCTATTTTCCAAGTATACTTAATGAGGTTTTCCTAGTTATTCTGCTTCAGAAGTTAATACATTCATTACAGAAGCTCTCAGTGGAAAAACCTCTGTAGTGCATTGAATGCATGCAGTCAATGTTTGACTCTAAAAAAACCTAGGATGACACAGAACAAGAATTAGACCTAACTGATAGTGTTCTACTACATATATTTCTAATAACTGTGAAATCATATTGTCCTGTAAACCCATTATACATTGTTTGATAATTCACTCAAACTCAGTTTCACTATTTCTAAAGTAGGAAAATAATTCTGAAAGGAGAAAGAGTTTTATAAATATGGGTCATTATTTGCTATAGGAGGTGTAGTACAAATCTTATACTGATATATATGGGATTTAGCAAAAAAATACCTGATATGTTTTTGAACCTAGTAAACTTGGCTTTAGCTTGTTCTGGATCTCTGTTTTCAGCGTATGTGCAGAAGGGGAATGCAATGAATAGTTAAAAACAGAACTCTGCTTACTTATAGTTAATCTGGTGTCTAGTCATTTACATAATGTCTCCATCTTTTCTTTTTCCCTCTCTCAAACTTGCTGCTTTTCTTGAAAAAATAATGCTTTGATTGCAAAAAACCCCAAAGTGCTCATCAAAATCCTCATGGAAAAAGTGCTTACAGCTACTCCAAAGATATTTGATGTTAATTTCATTTTTTTGCTCTCTCTCAATGTCATATAAATTATGTGAGAATTTCACTTTCCTCTTCCTCTTTTTTTTTAGCTGTAGCCATGAACAATTTGAAAATACAAAACCTTGCAGATATCATGTAAAAAAAAAATAAAAAATTTAAACATAATCTCCTGAGAGTACTTGTGAAATACCACTCTCATTTCAGACCCAAATTTGCTCCCAACTCAGAGAATGCATGACAATATGCTTTACTACTTGTATCTGTTCCCATAACAATAATAACAGGAATGATACCCGACTATTCTGTGATGGATTTCTTTAGAAGCTATCTATCTAAGTCATTTACAAAGATAGTCAGTAAAAAGCTGCAGAAATTATTTGCATTCTGGGAAACATGTCAGATAGGGAAAAAACCTCCTCATTTATTTAGCATTTTTCCAAGAAGAGGTCATGTACAACTTTTACACACTTTATGACTATCTAAACATAGGAAAGAGGGATTTGAAATATGGTTTTCCTTTGTTTATATTGAGAAAAGTGTTGTGATTTAACCCCAGCTGGTAACTAAGCACCATGCAGTCACTTGCTCACCCATGGGCTGAGATAAAGACAGTTGAATAGGATAACAAAGAAAGAGAATAACAATAATAACAGTAATAACAGCAATAACAATAATAACAATAATACAAGTGATGCACAAGTGCAATTGCTCACCACATGAGAAAAGTAAAAAACCCAAACTGATGCCCAGTCTGTTTCCAAGCAGTGATTCCACCTCCCGGCTCACATCGAGCTTTTCGTCAACCAACATACCCAAGTCCTTCTCCTCAGGACTGCTGTCAATCCATTCTCCACCCAGCCTGTGTTTGTGCTTGGAACTGCGCTGACCCACATGCAGGACCTTGCACTTGGCCTTGTTGAACTTCATGCGGTTCGCACGAGCCCACCTCTCAAGCCTGTCAAGGTCCCTCTGCATCCCTTCCCTCCAGTGCATTGACTGTACAACACAGCTTGGTGTCATTAGCAAACTTGCTGAGGGTGCACTCGATCCCACTGTCCATGTCCATGACAAAGATGTTAAACAGTTCTGGTCCTAATACTGACCCATGAGGAATGCCATTTGTCACCTCACGCAGCCATTCTCACTACTGCCATCCATTCCCAGTGACAGGCTCTGGCACTCCCTTCAGCATGAGACCTGGGGGGCTGCAAGTTTTTGTGGGAGCTCTGTTGAGGTTGCCACATCCATTCTGGCAAGTGCAGAGGACAGAGCTTTCTGCCAGGTGGATACTATAGCTAAGCTCCTTCCCAGAGGGTGATGACCGCCAATGGAACTCATGTCTTGAGCTGGTAGGGGGACTAGGACCTCCCACACAAACTGCCATGCACTGCTCCAGGTCACTCACGCTCCCTAGGCAGCTTTTGATTGGCGTGGGGCTGGCCGTAGTTGCTCTGGCAGTGCTGAGGCCTCACCAGCGGCTCCCGCAAGAGCTGCCATCTCCTGGCAGGTCTTTCCGCTCCCCTGGCCTTTCCCTGACTCAGGAAAACCTCCCATGTGCCAAGATCTACCACTCTGTTGTGGGTCAGGCTGGCACTGGAGCAGCTCCTCTCAGCAACTGACTATAAGGAGCATGATGTTCTATGTTAGGGAATATCCCTCTGGCCAGCCTGGGCCAGCTGTCCTGGCTGTGCTCTCCCAGCTTCTCGTGCACCTGGCAGGGCATGGGAAGCTGAAAGGTCCTTGACTTAGTGTAGGCACTAAAACTACCCAGCAACAACTAAAAACATCAGTGTTTTATAAACATTATTCTTATCCTAAATCCAAACCACAGCATTATATCAGCTACTAGGTAGAAAATTAAGTCTATCTGAGCCAAAACCAGGACAATAAGTCAGAATGTATATTAATAGCTGGAATACAACTTTTTAAAAATCAAATTATACTTAAATTAAGGTGTGAAGTACTAAAGTGAAGTTACTTTTATATTGCAACAATTTGCCTAGGGTGGCGGGGATTTCTTTCTCACTTCTGTTGAGCCTAGGTGTTCTTCCTAATGATATTACAACTCAAATAGAAATTACAGCCTTGATGCAGAAATTGCTGTGTGAGGTTCTGATTAGGAATGTTTTAATCTAACCTCCAAATCATAGAAAAATTTTGGCTGAAAGTGAGCTCAGAAGTTCATCTTATCCAATTTCCTGCCCAAAGCAGAACTAAGCGTGAAGGTAAACAGGTTGAATACCTCCAGCAATGAAGACTGAACGAGCTCCCCGTGCATACTGATCCAGTGTTATCGACCCATAATCCTACATAATTTTATGTTTCTTGTTGCTTATTTATTAAATATCTATGTGAATTTTCTTCCTTGCTAAGGCACAACTCAGTGGTCAAAAAAAGGTACAAATTTATTCAGAAGATACATTCAAACAATAGAAAGGTATTTTTTAATAAAATAAAATATTTTTTTAGAAAATAAAATGGTTTGGTAAATAGAGATAATTTTTTTCTTGAGAAGATAACATTTTCAGCATAAATTTTAAGAAAAAAAAAAAGAGACAAGTGTGTGATTTGGATTTTTTAAAAAATGCTTCACTCAAACCAGGATAGATGTGTGGTAAGCTCTTGTTGGTTATTGCACTTATGTTTTATCTTTTTTTTTTTTTTTTTAACCAGTCCTTTACAAAAGTGAATAACTATGTACTTTGAAGTCTTCACATTTTATAAAAAGCATTGATGACTGACAAAATGATTCGGAGAAATTGCTGATTGTTCTAACAAGGTATTGTTTCCTTTCAGGATAATAGGTACTAGCAATAATTGAGACGCTTAGTATGGATAATTTTTTATGAAATGAAAAGTTGATAATATAATAAATTTAATGACATATATGTATAGGCTGAATGAGGTTGAAAGGGGCCTCTAGACATTATTTAGTCTGATCCCAGTACTCCAAGTAGGGTTAGCTAAAGCAAGTTGCCAAGGATGGTGTCCAGTCGGGGTTTGAATATCTCCAAGATATTTCAATTCTCCTATATTTCCATTTGTATCTATTGTCTGTTGTTCTGTCACTGGATACCGCTGAGAAGTCTGGCTGCTTCTTCTTGACTCCCTCCCATCAGGTGTATATACACGTTGATCTCCTAAGTCTTCTCTTCTCCAGGCTGAACAGACCCACCACTCTCAGCCTCTTGTGATGTGACAGATGCACGAGTCCCTTAATCTTCTTTGTGGTCCTTTGCTGGATTTGCTCCAGTAAGCCCATGTCTGTCTTTGACTGGGGTGGACATAGCACTCCAGATGTATCTCACCATGACTGAGCAGAGGAGAAAGATCACCTCTTTTGAGCTGCTAGCAACACTTTTTACTTCTGCAGACCAGTTATGTTGTTAGCTGCAAGGGCACGCTGATGACTCATGGTCAACTAGTTGTCCACCAAAACCCTGAAGTCTTTTTCTGCCAAGCAGTTTTACAGCTATTTGGCCCCTAGCATCTGCTGGTGCATGGGTTGCTCCTCCCCAGGTGCCAGACTTGGTAGGTTCTGTTATTGAACTTCATGAGGTTTCCATCAGTACAATTTTTCCAGCACAAGCCTCTGGCATATCAGCACTCTGTCCCATCATTCAGGTCATTAATGAAGACGTTGAACAGTATTTGCCCCACTGTTGACCCTTGAGGTACTCCACTAGTGACTGGCCTTGATCTGGAGGCTGATCATACTGTATGCCATTGAACACAGTCTTTTGAGCCTGGCAGTTTAGCCAGCTCTTAGTCCACTGTCCATTTATCTAGTCTGTACTTCATCAGTTTGTCTATGAGGACAATACTGGAGACAATGCTGAAAGTATTGGTAAGGTCTAGCTAAGCAACATCCACTGCTTTCCCTTGAATTACTATCTTGACATAGTAGTTTTCTATTACTCCTTTTAAGTAAATGGTGAGATGTATCAAGATTGTTTAAGACAACTTTTAATCTGAAAAATCCATGAAATTAGTTGGTAATCCAAGAAAATATTACTGTGTTTAATAATAATAATTGGAGAGCTTAGAAGTTATCTTGTATTGCCAAAGCAACATTTTAACTGAACTTAGAGAATCTCTGACAATTTTTAAGTATTTTCAAAGTCTTCTTGAGGTTTACAAACTTTCTTCAAGAATTAAGTTTGAAAAGTCTTTTTTGAATCTGACAAAACCTTTCAGTAGTATAGATAAGTGTTTCAAAGTGTCTGAAACACAATTTCAATTCCTGATAGAGCCCAATGAAACCAAAAAGAAACCTCAAAGAGTTAACTTCATGGAAGAATTAATTCAACCTTAAAAGAAGATAGAAGTACTTTTTACAAGCTGAGAAGAAATCACAGCACCATTACATTTATAGTAAATTTCCTGTTCCAATTTCTAAAAACTTAACCAATGGCAATACTGAGATAATGCAATCTCATTTTACTCAGATCAAGCCTATAAGAAGAGGGGATTTTTATTTTCATCAACCATCTTCCACTGGTAGAAGGAATTACAACAAACCTTCTAACTGAATAACTTAATTGATACTAAGGTAGAAGTCAGCAGATGTAAGTATCTTGATGGCAAATAACTTTAAACTACAGATCTATTTAAATTGTCTTGAACTGTATTTGCTTAAAATATTTCTATCTTGATAATTTAAAATACTTTTTAAGTGTGGGAGAATCTGATTGTTTAAATAGGGATGAGAAAAAGAGGTTTCACAGGGAGCTTACTAGTGAGTAGGTGTTGCTATGTGTTACCTTTATCTAAGACATGAAGCATTTTCAGGTGAAGGTGATTTCCAGGTTTCTGAATAGTCCTTTAATTATTTGTCTTTTGAGTTAGAGCAAGCATATACAAGGTTAAAACAGTGAAAAAGAAATGACGTTTTAATTATTTTTCAACAAGTAGCTGCAAACTACTCAAAGAGAAGGGATTAAGTTAAAAAATGAAAACTGTGCTATCTACACAGTAATAGAGTACTAGAAACAACCATCAACCAGATTTTTCAGATGATATAGATCAGTATTGACCCTTTAAAATCAGCAAAGTTACACTGACCTACATCAGCTGATAATTAGGATTTCTTTATTTTTAGGAAAATAACACTGAAATGTTCCTATGAAATGTATGGTACTTTCCTAGATCCCAGATTAGCAGCAGTTTTTCAACCAACCTTGACGAGATGAGTTCTGGAAAACCTGTACTTTGTATCTTTGCTGGCACTTAGGAAAAAGTTAAGAATCAAAAATGAAAGGAATGGTGTCTTCAGAGTTTCAAATATGGAAACTATACTGGAGTTTTTTTCTTTCCTAGCAGTGCTAGAAACTGAATCCAAATCTAGTGAGTGGCTTTGGATAAATGAACTCTACCAGGAAGGCACAACCAAGCAGTGAGCAATTGTTCCACACTGAAATCTCTTAATCATAGCTTTATATGAACAGCTTTTAACTGAGGTTATAATTGTGAGTGGGACTTAGCTACATAAAGTAAATATGAAGTATATTATTCCATATGTCAATAACTAAATTAAGTTCTTATACATACATTTATAATTCATCTTCTGGACAAGATCACCTCTAGAGGTCCATTCCAACCTACACCATTTTGTGGTTGTGTGATTCTCTGAAATAGCCAAGAATATTTAAAAATTATCAGGAGAGTTCCCTTTAAAGATTAAAAGGAATAGTGAATACTATTTAGTCCTCTCTGTTACCTTACAGTATAGCTACGTTAACTTAACTACATCTTGTGAAAACTAATTCAAAATTCCATCAATTCACTTTAAAACAATATCTTTAACAACATCAACTACAAAATAATAATAATAATAAATTAGTAAATTTTAGGCTTTCTGCATTCCAGAATAAGTCTCGTTGTTTCTTTTAGCTAAGTAAGTTTGAGTTTATAACACCTCTTCATGAATGTATATAGCCATAACAATCTGATGCTTAACAGAAGAAGCTGTTACATGGTATATACAATGGCTTTCAGAATTCTTACAGGAAAAATTCAAGCTTAGTCTTTGGCAATGCTTCTACTTACATCCTCTACTTAGTCATGTCAGTTTGTGCATAAAATGTGCCAAAGTAGAAGTTTAATGATTCTTGAGTTATCAATAATGCTGACAAATTTTAAATTATCTGTTATTAATGATGATGTTGTTATGTTAACAAAGTTTTCAACTAGTGCAAGTATTGAGGGAATCATTAATGATAAAAAGATCATTGACAGTGAGCACTCTGGGTCACTTGTAAAAAGGACTGTAAGAAATATGCAAAACAGATTTTCAGATTTTTTTCATAGATTTGAAGAATGTATCATTTTCTTTTCCTATGTTGGTCATCCTGGTCTTTGAGAATACCCTCCTGAGACTTTGTTTCTTTTACAGACAGTACCCAAAACTGCAAAGGGCAACGCTCTGAAGCACAGTTCACAATTATAGTTCTGTGCAATCAAGAAACCCGAAACCCCACAAAAAGTATCTTAACTTTTAGATAAACTTTTATAACATCAAATAAAAATATATGAACCATTAAAGCAGAATAGAAATCTAAAAGCTGAACTTCCAAGTCCATACAGTGGACCTCAAGATGATATGTGCAAATTTATGACCCAGCAAGGGGTAGTTATCTAGAAGCTTTTCATGCCTGTATCTACTGAAGGAGAACTGAGATCTACCTTAAAGCAGAGCCTTATTTAATTAGCCTGAACTCTTTATTTAATAAAACAAGTAACCAAAGACATGAACATGTGAATTATTATATTCTTCCAGCATCATGTCTGAGGAGTAAATGTGTCTCCTGCATATCAGTAAAGGCAAAGGCCATTTTACAATACCTAATATATTTTTTTTTCTCTGTATTAAAGTTTATTACACCAAATTACACCTAATTGTCCTACTGTAGGCTTTAGTATCAGACCTGTGCTGATAAATCCCCTCTTCTGCAGATTTTTTGTGTTTTACTAATATTGGGCATTAGGGTAGACATTTGTACTTTTAGATTCAGGCAGTTTCAATTAATTCCTTTTTCTGAATATCTAAAAGTATAATGATGTGAATAGTCATCCGATGAAAACTTACACTCAGGACCTCTTTTTACAAGCTTTTTTCTGAGCTACATAACCAGCTCTGTTAGTTCACACCCTGAAGCGGATTTAACGTCCCATAATCAAATTGTCTTATCGGAAATAAGATCCAGAGAAATGAAGTGTGGATTCTTTGGTCCTCATTCACCTTTATCCAAGGAGATTTGCCATGAGCTTCAGAGAGTCTCCTGCCTGAATTGCATCTAAAATACTAATTTAGACCATTGGTCATTCACACTAAGGTTTAAACATGGAACTGCTGAAGTCCTTGTGTAGCTAATGAGTGCGGTGCTCTTCAAAGACATTATGTGAAGTCCCAAAAGCATTACCACTGCACTGATGTGCTGTCCCAATATGCATGAACTACAACTCATGGTAGTTAACATGGTTATTCTACTTACTGTTCTGCATTTAACTCTTCACATTTTCTGCAGATTGCTTCATTGCATAACATAGACATACATTATGCTATTTAATCATTTAAAGGGGAAAGAAAACTACCCTAAGCAGCACTGTTTACGTTAGTAGTCTGTCTTTCTGTCCTCATCCATTTCATCCAATTTGTAAAACGGTTTGACTGACCAGCTAAATGTGAGTACTTCTGCTGTCCTTAGCAGTATTCTACTAAGGAATTGATATTACGCACAATGCTTTACATACCTTGCATGCTAAAGAGTTTGCAGGACAGCACTCTTACTACTCATCAGATTCTTGCATTAATGAATAAAGAGAAGGCTGGTTAGAAGAGACTAATCTTCCATTAATTGTATACTCTGAATATTCTTCCTGGTAAAAATTGCTATTTTTCCCCCCCAATAACAAGGAAAATTTGTAAAAACAGCTTGACTTTTAAGACAAAGCCAATTGTAAGCTCATGTACCTAGATATGAAGTATCCTGATTGTAAATACAAGGGGAACTGTACGAGATTGTATTATTAACAACACTTTTATTCTGAAGAGATGAAAATTAAAATCTTGTACGTAAACACATTTCATTTTGTAAGAATTCCTATTGACTGTATAGAGAGAGTGTGGAATTTTTTCTTTTTTCCTTTACTTTTTTCTTAAAATAAATATTTATACTATTATGATAGGACAACTTTTACTAATTTTTAAAAATGTAAAATCATGTCAGATTGAGTGTGTTATTTAAGTTCTTTTTCTATGATCTAAGGAAAGTTTTAGTGTTTAATGAATAGTGGCTGTTAGTTCACAAGTGGTGTTTTGAAAGGTGAAATATATTACTACATATTACAAAGATTTTTTTATTCCTGTGTCTTAAATTTGGAGTGAGTGCTAAACATTTTCGTTTCCCTTTTCCAAGTTTAAATAATTTGTAACAGAATATATAGCTGATTGCTTGTACTGAAAAATGTTTCTAATTAGCTCTTAAAGTCATCTTCTCTGAAGGGGGTTAGGACTCACACAGATCACTTGTTGCTTTATTTCTCTCATCCATCTTCTTCAGGCATCTTGACATTTTACAGTGCATTATTTTTTACACGACCTAAATTGAGGCTCTTAACCTGATCCTAGAAAGAATATTTTTCACTGAAGAGGGAAAAAAATTACTTTTGGTTTCAATCAGACAATCTTTAGGCCGCCTGCCTTAGTGGTACATGAACAACTGCTGTGCCATACTTCTGTTCAAGTCTGTGTCCAAAGACAATGCCACATAGTCTTCCATTTTTTAAAAAAACTGACACTTTTTTCTTGGTGCTTATTAATGAAAAGGCAAGGTGACCTTATTATTTTCTCTCCTTTTAAAAAATTTTTGTTGTTTTGGGACTGGGGCTAGAGATAATTGGCATACTTCTTAACAGTCTCTAAAGACCAATTAACAACAGGGAGCCGTGTACTCTGCCAGTCTGAGTTGGAATTAAATGTCTGCTCCAGGAGGAGCTAAACTAACACAGCTATTGAACAGCAGTTAAACTATTGATATAGCTGAGTCCACTGCTGAGGACAAAGACTCTTGCTTCATGACAGATGGCCTAATGCTCTGGCAATTAATACATTTTTATGACTTTTAAATCTTTCTGACCTTTTGCTTTTGTCTGCCTGAATTAGTAGGGCACAGTTTTATTAGTGGAATAGAAGTTTAAGGACATATTTATGTGACATCTTTGCAGGAACTCCCTTCTTTTTAAAAAACGTTAAATGTATTCTGTTGACAAGATTTAACAGCCCCATTTTAATTGCTCCGGACTGCAATGTACTAATTCTGACTGTAGGGAAGGTGATGATTTCTGATGAGATCCTGTTGTTACTATAGCTGGTCTGCCAAGGTAGTTAGAGATTAGAGAATAGTAATAATTAATAAGTATTAATAAGAACTCAGTGACCAGGACAAATGTAATGGAATTCAATAATACTTTTATCCTAACTCATCATACCCTAGAATTGTATCTTTAAAATATAATTTTCCAAAAATAGAAATTCAAGAATCAAATCAATATGGCATAGATTGCCATGTAAACATTGTCTTTCAAATTAGAGGAGTATCTTTAAATTTTGGTTAACTAATAAAATAAGTTGGAATCTAAGAAAATGCAGACAACCTAACATTATCTTAAATCTTTCAAGTATTAAAAATGTACGAGAGTTTCCTTCATTTATTTCTTCCCCCCAAAATATAATCAATATAAAGTAATAATAATAATAATAATAATAATAATAATAATAATAATAATAATAGTAAAAAAGTAAAGTAATATATCTCCTTAGGCATACTTCATTCCGAGTCAGTTTTTCAAACATGGCTAGGTAAATTTAGATATCTCACCATTTTTTCCCCTTAGTAGAAGCGCCATGAGTTTCTGAAATAATAAACACTCATAAATCTAGTAAAAAAATAATGGAAATTATAAGTGCTCGGTATTAATGAAAAAACAACTCGCATCTAAAATCATGGAAAAAGGATTAAAGATGCAAATTATTAAGAGCCTAGCAGACACTGACAATGGTTTCAAGCATTACTTACTTACTCTTGTCATTTTTTTAATAGAATAAGGATTGGATTATTTGTGTATGCATTTCCTTTTTGCACAGGATACAATATTTCAATGGGTCATTATATTACCTTTTTTCCCTATTTCTATCCAATGTACATCATCCAAACAACAAATTCACTTGAAAGAAAAGAAAGAACACTCAAAGTTATAGATTGACTTTATAGATTACAGAAATGTTATTAGTCTGTTTAAACCTATATTTGTATTCTAAGAACATAAATGATGAAGGCAAAGCCTTTTCATTTAAAGTCCATCTACTGTTTGTGTTTTTCCTCTAATATCTGAATATTAAGATGATCTGAAATGAATTTCTCATATTAATACATAAAAAGGTTTTGATATTATCTTGACTACAGGTAACTTCAATGATAAACATTTATTAATGATAACAATTAAGTGACACTCAGAAAATGTGGAATATATTTTTTGTTCTATAAAATATGAAGTTAAAGAATTCACATACTTTAAAAAAAACCCACATCCTTAGAAACTGAGATATTATTTCTCCCCAAATTTGTGAAAAATCTTAAGAAAATAGCAACACTGAAGTGTGAAAATAAACCTCTGTCATGCATAGCAGCCTCTTGTGGATGTCTTATATATATGTTTCAGACATCAATAGATAATTAGACAACTCAATCAAGCTCCTAGTTAAACCAGCCATAAACCTGGGTACTTATTCAGCTGACCAAACTTACACGTGCTCTGAAATCCTGACTTTATTGATTATGTCTTTATTGGCCAATGAAAGCTTCTGCAGCTAAATAACATGCAAAGACTTTAATGCCTAACTGTGTGTGTCCGAAAATGGATCTGCTTTCCATTTGTAATGGTATCTAGAAGTAAGATTCTGCTCCTCTCATGGAAAATTTTGAAACAGCTAATTATATTCTAATTTTTAAACAGTGAAATATTACATGTAATAGAACCATTCTTTTCTTGGTGGATCAAAGTTGGGGGTCTCAATTTTATATTCATATTTGTTAATCTTGTTCTTTTTGCTATTCCTTGTTACTATTTTACTGTGCAAAAGAATTTTAAAAATACAGTAAATGTTATGTGGAGAATTAGATGCCTTGACATGTCTAGGCAGGCATGAATTCTGTTTTACCAAGTTTTAACATAAAGTCAGTCTGAAAAATTGTCTATATCTAATGCAAATGTAAAGACCTAAAAAGTTGAAATTTATCCTACAGTAAAATTTAGTAAAATAAATAGGCTGCTTTTACTATGAACTTACTTTACAGTCCTGAAGTCTATTTGTCCTTGCTTGGGAATTGTCCCAGCTGTTTTAAAAAAATGAAACTCAGGACTTTAGTTCTAAGAAATATTCATAATTTTGATACTCCCTAGGTATCTTCCTTGATGTACTTGTCTTCCAAGGCATTTCTTGTAAGAACTTTTCAGCATGCAGGCAAGAATTAGTGAGATTGTGTCAAAGGAAAATAAAACATAAAAGAGAATAGGATTGAAGACTCCATTCTCCATCTTTGTAAGACTGAGAGTCTAGGTATTTTTTTTCTACTGAAGATCAGACTATTCAATGCCAAGGAATTGATACTTCCACATTGTCTGTGCTGAACATGGACACCACTTTTTTTTTTTTTGTAAGTAATCTAAAAAAAAAAAAAAAATCTAAATGATTGGCTAAAGTGACTATATTGTTCTATTTGGTTTTTGTTGGGTAAACATTAGGTCCCTCAGTTCCCAAGCAGGCCTCTTCTAAGCTAATTCACAGTTCACAAGGGAAAGAGGAATACCAGATGAAGGATATTGGGACCCTTTTTCAGTATAGGAACAGATAAAGTGTGGGTGAATATTTGACCATCTCGAGATAAATGGAAAGCTCACCAAGCAAACAGCACCTTAGAATTATGCCTGCAGTTAGGAAAATGGTATGTATTTGGAAGTGAATGAAGTTGGTTCATTGTCTTCAGAAATTTCAGGTACACTGTAAAATCTAGAATTATTCCCTCTTTGTCAAAAATGGTGTTGTTTTCAGCACACAGCTTTAGAAGTTAACCTAGCATTTTTAATATCTCATACCATGTGAATAAACTTTTTACTTATTTGGAAAAGTTTACTTTGCTCTTATGTCTATGCAAATGTGTGGGTCTTGTTGAATTTCTATTTTTTTTTTTTTCCCATGAGTATTCTTAGATAAGGAACCTGTAAATGGGTAGCAATTTTTAAGTTTTGTCTTTCAAATAGTATTTGTCTGTAGTTTCCTTTAGTCTGTAGAGATAACTTTGTTCATATGTAAGTCTGTTACCTGATTTTTACAAAGTTACTTCTAATCTTGGCTTTATCTTTCATAGACTTATGGTTTGGGGGATTTATGGGCATATGAGAAAGTAAGAAATATGCGTTTTACTTTCCATTTAGGTCTTTATTCTTCATAGCAAGTGATTATTGAACTGAAGAAATCAGTTTTTATTAATAGCTTGGTTATAATTTTATTGCTCACAAAGCACACCAAGCTGACAGCACTCTAGACTGATATCCTTTGTTTATCCAGGTATAAGTACAGGATCATTAAATCCGTGCTTTTCATTAGCCCTATTCAGTGAAACTCCAGCTCCATTTAGGTGTATGATACCTTTGGGACAGAGAGTGTATAACCATCCTGAAAGTTAGTTCAGGGTATGTGAAGTTCTACCTCTATAGCGTATGGTTGATATGGTTTTATAGAATTTTATCTTCTTTCTGCTTTTCTCTCTTGCTTTCTCCCTTCTCCTTCCATCCTTCCCCCTTTCCTTCTCCTTCCCTTCCTCCCCCCCCCTAAAATAAATCACATCCCCAACAGAACTTTGCCCCATTGTCTGCTACCTTAATGAAACAAAATCCATGTTATTCCAATCTACAAAAAGGGCATGAGGGAAGACCCAGGAAACTATGGACCTGTTAGTCGTCTAACTGCAGCTCCTGGAAAAATTACAGACATTATACGGCATACTACTGAAAGGCATTTAAAGAATAATCCAATCATCAGGCACAGTCAACATGGGGTCACAAAGGGAAAGTCCTGCTTAACTAATTTGATATCCTTCTATAAACTCACCCATCTAATGGATGAAGGGAAGGCAGTGGATGTAGTTTTTCTGATTTTATTAAGGCTTTGGATATTGTCTCTCACAGCATCCTTCTGGACAAGTTGTCTAACTGTGGGATGAGTGGGTTCATGGTGCACTGGGTGAAGAACTGGCTGAAGGGCAGAGCTCAAGGGGTTGTAGTGAATGGGGCTACATCTGGCTGGTGACCCACCACCAGTGGTGTTCCTCAGGGTTCAATTCTAGGGCCAGTTCTGTACAATATATTTATCAGTGATCTGGATGCAGGAGTTTAATGCACCATCAGCAAGTTTGCTGATGATACCAAACTGGGAGGTGCTGTTGACTCTCCTGAGGGACAGGAAGCCTTGCAGAGGAATCTAGCTATATTAGAGCACTGGGCAGTGATTAATGGGATGAAATTTAACAAGTTGAAATGCCAGACTCTGCACCTAGGACGGAGTAATACCAGACACAAGTACAAATTGGGAGAGGAGTGGCTGGAGAGCAGCCCTGCAGAAAGGGATCTGGGGGTGCTGGTCAACAGTAGGCTCAACATGAGTCACAGTGTGCCCTGGCAGCCAAGGGGGCAAACCCCATCCTGGTGTGCATCAAACACAGCATTACCAGCCGTTCAAAAGAGGGGATTTATCCCACTGTATTTAGCATTGGTTAGGCCTCACCTTGAATATTGTGTGATATTCTGGGCCCCACAACTTAAGGACGATGTGAAGGTCCTTGAATGCGTCCAGAGGAGGGCATAAAAGCTGGTGGAAGGAATGTCCTATGAGGAGTGACGAAGGACTTTGGGATTGTCTAGTTTGGAGAGCAAAAGGCTGAAAATCGGGTGACCTCATCACCTCTCTACAGCTTCCTGAGGAGGCAGAGCAGAGAGAGAGGTGCTGATCCCTTCTCCCTGGTATCCAGTGACAGGACATGTGGGAATGGTTCATATTTGTGCCAGGGGAAGTTTAGACTGGACATTAGGAAGTATTTCTATACTGAGAGGGTGGTCAAGCACTGGAACAGGCTTCCTAGTGAGGTGGTCGATGCCCCAAGCCTGTCAGTGTTTAAGAGGCATTTGGAGCAATGCCTTTAGCAACATGCTTTAACTTTTGGTCAGCTCTGAATTGGTCAGGCAGTTGGACTAGATGATCGTTGTAAGTTGCTTCCAAATGAAATAGTATATTCTATTCTATTTTAGCTCAGTCAGGTTTTACATTTGTAGGGCATTTCATTTGTAAAAAAATTATTGGCAGGTAATTAATTATGTATGGAAAACCTTTTTCCTTAAAACACAAGGTAATGATGCAAATACATGCTGTTAAATAACAGGGAGCAAAATATCAACTTCAGAGGATTCTGAATATCCCAGTCTTGAATTTTTTCCTTCTCCAGTATTGCTTTTAAAGCTGCACTTGTTTTTAGCTTTAAAAATGTTAAGACCAAGATAAGCTCAAGTATTCAAAGGCTACATCTGTTCAAAGCTTACAGATGGTCTTTTGTGTTATCTCTGGGCTCTGTATAATTATATGTGACACTGTGCTTCTCAGGGAGGTGTTGCAGTGTACAGATAGATTACAATTGAAATGTTCCAAGGGGTTTTCCTTAATACTTGTTATTATCTATTCCTCAGTGTATGAACCATAACCTCAAGAGCAAAGATTAAGTTCTTGGGCATTGATTTGTACTTGTTGCAGAATCCCTGCAGTTGAAAAAGTCTATCTTGTTAGGTTAAAAAATACTGAAAAGCTTTCCTTCTCTTCCTGCATATTTTAATAGAGAAAAAAGATGTGCTTTGAGTTTTTCAAACTACACTACAGGAAATTATCTGTTTGATATTTGCATAAAGTGCATAAGATAAATATTAAAAACATGCTTGCTAGTAACATCAACACAGACCTTTTGGTTCATGTTAGCTTCTTTAGTATTCTTTGACTTTCAAGTTTATCTCTTCAGTGAGCATTCCTTCTTTCTGCCTTCTCAAATAAGCTAGCAGTCTTAGAAATGCTTATTCTATCTGACCACAGAATTTCCCTGGTTAAAGATGAAAGGGTTAAATACAGCAATGTGAATGTGAAGTGGGTTGAAGAAGCCTGTGGAATTTCTTATGGATGAGACATATACACCTGAGTATTGAAACAAAAAGGAAGAGAACTATCTTGAATTATTTATTCTCCTAGATTCCAACAGCTCTTTTCTCAAAAAAGCACTTTTCTGTTGAATAAATAACCAATTCCCAAAGGTATCCTGCTACAGTTGAATCTTATTAATCCTAATATGAAGGACAGGGAAACTTTCTTTTAAGCAACCAAAACACCAGGCAGTATATGAGGGAAGAGAAAAGTGGCAATATTGTAGACAATTTTTATAGGGGCGGGGAAAAAAAAAAAGACAAGCTGTAGTGTATTGCTTAAAGTGTATTAGACTATTTTAAACTTTCAAATCTCTAGATGCATAACTTGAACATTGCTAGTTTTTATATTTTTTAATAAATCTTTGTACTACAAAGTGTATGAAATCACTGTTGTCTCAATGCAATTCCATGGTAACTAGTAAACATTTGTCTGTATTGTTAATTACAAGAATAAGTAATAACAGGACAATTAGATAACTGCTTCTGCTTTCTAAAACAGAGCCTTACAAATAAATGTATCTGCTAGGGTCTATTCTCTTCATCCAACATATTCTCAGTACCTCTTGACACTAATAAGAGTTATCTGCTTGCATCAGGATGAGAACAGAGCGGGTTTTATGGTCATTATTTATAAATCTTCCTGGAACTTCATCTGTAACTACTAAACAGACTTTTGCCTACTTAAAAGTACAGAAAGGCAAATATTGCCCAAACCATGGTGTTCTTGCTGTTTTCTGCTGAGTTTTTATTTAGTTCTAACTAAGCATCCCTTTTGTAAATTCTGATGTCCTAGTCATATTTTAAAGCAGTTCAGCTCTATTGGAGCTATGCATAGTATTCATGGAAGTAGAACTGGAATCATGAGCTCACTAATTAAAACTGCTGTTTTTCAGAAAAAAAAAGTCTTTTAATTATATTTTTAAATGTAAAACTTTTTTTTCAACAGTCTGTATTCAGCAAAATCATCATTAGCATAGCTTTTCTTAATTCTAGTGACTTTGATGATATCCTGGATATTTTAAAACCAAAAGAATAATTGAGCCTTCCAGTTCATCCTATTCTGTGGAAGTATTTTGAATTTAACACATGCTTTCTTTTTGTTCTATTGATAAAACCATTGCAGTTTAATGGAAGGAGAGAAAAAAAAAAAAACAAACAAAACAAAACACAAAACAATTTGCTGCTATTTTTCAGTTGATCTTTAACTTCATTTACCTTTCAGAATGTGAATCACCATAAATGCCTTTTTATATTAAGCAACTGATGTTGCTAAACAAAACCCCTCCATGTATACCTACTAAGTGTATTTATTTTTCACATAGCCATGAAACTGTGCAGTTAACAGGCACAATGCTGACTTAGGTAAAATTACTTGTACATTATGAACTTCAGCCTTGTAAAAAGCTCAATTTTTCAAAGATTTAAGTTTTTTAAAAATCACACAGCATTTTGACTCAAAGTAATAGTGCTTTTGAGCATAGTGCTTTATCCTATTCATTTCTGTTTAACATGACTTGCATAAATTTTTGCAGGATTGGGACCTAAAAATGGTATTGGCTTTTGGAATTGGGTTGTGTGAATATTGCTGTTGTTTTTCTTTACTTAAATAAGCAAACTCATAACAAAAGGCAGTGTTAGTAACTGATGAATTACTAATAAATGCAGAGAGAAAATAGAGTAACTTAAAATGTCATCCAGGCAGTTTGAAAATATGTTCCAAGAAGATAAAACAAACAAACAAACAAGCAAATAACACAGAGAAAAACAAATAAATAAAGCATAATCTTTGCCAACATTGACTTTTGAAAACTATTGCTGACATTTATTGAATATAGAAGCTCAATTGTCAATAAAAGTCAAAGCAGCAAGAGAAAGCGTTTTACATTTTATCCCACTTCCCTTGAGAAGAGAGTATTTTCAATGGAAATTAGTAGAATCAGATCAGATTTTTAGGAGCACTGATGGCATGTGGACATAATTGTTTTTCTCTTGCCTGCTTTTCTGTCAATTGAGCTAGAACCTTAAACTTTGTAGGCAGACCACATGCTAGCATTTTATTCAATTGTCATCTTTTAACCTATTATTGTAATATGTTTTAAATGGTATTATGCAAAAAGATTAATAGAAAATCGTAATAAACCCAATTGCTATTGTCTGATTTCCCATAGAAACATTGTACCAATTCTCTTAGAATGTAGTTTGTTTTCAAAATACTGATTTCCAGATAAATGTCCCTAAGCGTGTTGAGTTTCCACTCTAAGAACTATTTGTCTTCCCATAAGGGATCAACAGAAGAATGCCATTTCCAAATGATATTCATTTTATGTGGGACAACCTTGTTTCCCCTTGAGTATTCTTGTAAACAAGCAAAAAATCAAGGGAAAACTATAGTCTTAAAATTGAGGAAGTGGCGGTCATCATGATTAGTCCGTTAAGGCAGAACCTTGTCAGCAGTTTGATAATTTAAGTAAATATCCAATGCTTATATCACATCTTAGAATAAACAAAATTAGATTACTCCATATCTTACCTGAAAATATTTTGACCAAATTCACAATCATGTGGAAAAAGAAGACCACTTTCTGCAGAAACACCGAAAAAAAAAGAATGAAATACCAGCAATGCTCTGCAGAAATACCTTTATAGAAATATTTCATGCCTTTATAGATTATCTGGAAGAGAGAATAACCAGTTTATCAATGAAATCTGCATATTAAACTTACTAAGTTGGAATTGTCAGCATTAGTCAAAAGAGAGGAATAGGAAACTAAAGGCATTCAAACATGGACAGAACCAAGATGAAAGTCATCCTGGGGAGCGAAGCAGTTAATATAACCGAGGAAAACAAACTAGCATGCTCATTGTCAGCTGGAAGGCAGTAGCACTGGAAGGAACAAGGCTCACTGTCATCCCAGGGGACAGCTACATTTCCATGAGCACATCGGGAAAAAGCAGCAGAAAGACTAATGTAATCTTGAGCTTTTTGCACAGCGGCAATGTTAGTAATGACAGTAATAGACCCTTAGAAATGTGGTCCAAGTGTGACCACATCCTGCTATGTTACTTGGATTGATTAGAATTATTCATGCAGTTCTTATAATGCGGTTCAATGAAATAACAGGGAAAGAAACAAATAAAGGTAAAAGATAAGCATTTAATTGCAAACATAATTGTTAATCAGTTTAAATACAAGCTTTTTTTTCCCTATGTGTATAGTTTAAAGACTGCAAACCTTAAAATATCTGTGGAGATCAACCTCTCTCAGCCTCCCTGAGAAGAGGGACCATTTAGTGGATGTTTTCCATTTTGAATTTGGATGTTTCTAGAAAAAGTAAATAGTTACTTCTGTAGTACATACTTAAACTGTGTCTTCATTCTGTATGCCCATATCTATGGAACAACTAAGTTTCCAGCACTGGAAGTAGTTTTCCTATGCCACCACACCTACCAGAGAAATCAGCTGGCCGGCCAAGCAGGATGTCGTTCTAAAGACAAAGACGAGATCGGCCCCGTGACATATGGCTGCAAGTAGGGGTTATCTGGTTATTCTATGATTAATGCTGCACACAAGGAAGAATTTATAAAACCTGAAATACTAAAAAAAGTATTCAATTTCTGGCAGCACTTGTTCTTGGCTTTGTATCAGCATTTTTGTAAAAGCATTTGTCTAAACTACACTATTATAAGCCGCTTTCAAGTATGAATATTGAATCTTTAACATTTCTATTTTGCTTCAAGCAATTTTATGTGCCTCATACAACTCACATTCAGACTAAAGATATGTATCATGCAAGCTGAGTTTTAAATCCCCTCTCCAGAACTTGTCCTATCCCAAAGGCAGCTCCAGACTTCAATCTCTGCACCTAGCCAGTTACAACAAAAGAGAAAATACTGCCACTTGGAGTGCTCTGCTAAAAGAGCCACTGACTACATAGGTATTTCCCTCACCAAGACAGAAGCTTTAAAATAAGGAAAAAAAAAAAAAAAAAAGTTTGTGGCACAGGTAACCTCTCATAGATCCAGTTCTAAAGCAAGGCCTAAAGGTGGTTTCCCAGCACTTGCTTCTTTGCATAAAAAAAAGTCTAGCAGTGCAGTCTTTGCACCTTCTGAAAGAGGCACTTCTGGTGGTAGGGCTAAGCAACAGTCAATCATGACCTTCAAGAAAATTAACCCTTTAAGATTAAACACAGATTATTTGTTATCAGTAGAAAAAAGAACACAGGAACCATAGAAATACTTTCAGCTTCTGGCATAGATAAAGGAAATTGGAGGAAATGAAAACATAAATCTCAAGGGTCAATGTTAACTGTTGTCTAGTTATCTCAGGTGGAGGGTAAAGAGCCAAATGTTACAGTTCTGTAAATCTAACTATTATGAAGTATGCTTAACATGTACCCTGCAATGGTAAGAAAATTTTCTAATCTACTGCAAGTATTTGACTTGTGTATGTATGAGGTGCCTCTGGTGTACCCCGTGCTGGAAGGACGGGCAGTACAGGAATCCTTTTATTTATACTGCTCTGTACCCGCTAACAAAACCTGAGCTTTCCGCCCAGAGTGTCTGTGCCACGCTTCCTGTCCCTGCTTGGCGCAGGGGGTGAAGGCAGGGACAAGCTGGTCCCTGTCTCGGAGCCACCGGCTGCTCCCTGCAGGTCGGGCAGCCCCAGCATGAAATCTGCCCTTGGAGAAAAACAGCAGCAAGAGATGAAGCTTCTGCAGGGTCAGAGAGAAACTGTTTGTATGAGACCTCAGTTACTACTTTTCCCCTTGTTTGGAGCAGTGCCTGAAGACCATACAAAAAAGTCTTTATCTTTTAATGGCTATGAATACCTTAATACAAAAAAAATACTGTCATGACATTAAAGCATTAATGATATGACTGATTTTTTAATAGAAGTATGCAGTTACTATAATGTCTGAGCAAATGACTAAAGCTGATCTTGTAAAATGTAATTAGTTGGTGAAGTTCCCTAAGACTTCCTCTTTTAATGTTTGTTTTTATTAATTTCAATTCAGCAATTGCACCTGCTAAATAATCTTGTGAAACACAAAATACTCTTTTGGCCAGCCCTAAAGAGTGCTAAAGAAATGAGTTGTACTGTTAACAATATTATAGATGAAAACTATAAAGATAATTCCCTCTACAAAAGTTACTTGTTTTCTGTTCCAGTCTTATAGCTGTTAAAATAGCTTAAAAACCAAATCACATAAATTAATACATAGCTTGAATTTTTTTTTATATACTTCTATATATGTGAATGCCCACACTTAGGTAATGCATAATTTGAACAATATAATCCAGAGATATCAAATGTTCAGTCACTATAAGAATGAAAACACAGGATTAGAATAGCAAAATGTAAGCAAGTTTAACTCTTGTGGCTATGAGTGGTCCTGCTGTAATACTGTTTTCCTGTTAACTTTTAAACTTTTCCATGAAAAAAGACTCTTCTACCTGGAACAATTTTGTAGTGAAAGCATGATATAGTTACAAGTAGTGCCCTACGGCTCTCACTTTAAGACCTGCTGATTGCCTCAAGCATTAGAAAATGAATATAGAAGGAAGTTTTTACCACTTGTTTACTTTCAGTGTGCTTTTCTGCTTTTGAGATAATTTGAAATAATTTTTAACAATTTTTTTCTGGGAGTGATCAAGCATTAATAAATGGTTCTTGGTATGAACAATTTAGAAAGAATCATTCCTCAGAACTATAAAAGCATCTCTTACTTTTAGCTATAGTATGTGGCACAGTGACTGCTACCTGTGACCCTGAACTGGCATCCAGGAGAATAGGAAGGATAATGCCGGAGGCATTTTGAGTAGACTGGAGAATGACTATGTCTTATTTTGGTAAGTTAGGCGTATCCGCTTCCACAGACGTGTTTAATGAAAAGCTCCGTGAAGTAACACAGCTTTTTAGCAGTGCATTCTTTGATCTGATCCTTTTCAAAATATCATCACTACCACCACATAAAATACATCATGGATTTATGTTAACATATTTAAAAATTAAAAGTGCAATTTGTATGTGCAGAATTATAATTTTAAGTACAAGAAATCCAAAGACTTTTTCCCAAAGTGGATTGCAATGATCAGCAGTACTACACACAATCAAAGCAGTGAAAGCATATGGTCTCCCAACTACAGCAACACAAGTTGCTAAAGCCAGTAAAAATGTTAAAAAAATAATCAGTGTATCATATTGCACAACCATTCCTCAAGCATGAAGAGATTTAGGGGCAGAATAACACATAGTTATCTGTTTAATTGGAGGAGACAGAAGCCTTAAACTTAAATAAAACAGTCCAAGGTTCTCATATGTGTATCGTGCTCCCTCCCTCTTTACAGACCTCAAGAAAATTTCAGAAGGGAAAGGAAGATATATTGCATTATTACCTAATTGTCATCTCACTGTACTGGTAAAACATCCTCCTCTGAGTCACGCAGTTTTCATAGTACTGATATTCCTTTTAACTCAGTATGAAACTACTAAAAAAAACCTAAAGCCTGTGTGCCTTCAACTTCATTCAGTCTTTGTGTTCTTTACGTTTCAGTTTGTCTGTTTCTTTAGGCTTTTGGGATATCAAGAAACCACTTTCTCAAGAAACTGTGAAACCACAGAACATCTTCATTAGAAGGGAATGGTACAAGGTTTTGAGGAAATGGCAGATGGTCACCTATGAAAAGAGATCTCTCGCGATCTAGTGAAATACATCTTTGTCCGTCTTCTCCTGTGCCAGACCTTCCCTGCATTAGAATTCAGCTGATTTATCAGAAAAGGCCAGACTAGAGCCACCGTCCAAAGCAACCTGGAGCATCGCAAGGTGTGGAGTGCGTAAGGGCAAATTCAGGACCTAAGTTAACACAGATAGAAAACATAGCCTGGGACCATCAAGCTCCCCTGAGTTTCAGTGAAACCCAAGTTCCAAACTGTTCAAGAGTGCCTATAAAAATTGGCAGTTGTTTTTACCAATATTGGCTTATATAGTAAGCTGAAAGTGACTACAATAGAAAACATGCCCAATTTCTTAAGCTAATAAATAGCTAAATCAAAATTAGCTTTCTGGCCTCAGAAAGACCAAAAAATATCATTTTTCATTCTAAATCATCATTTATCATATGTTTACCTTTTGCAGTAGGATGTGGTCTTCATCTTTAGTTTCTAGTAAAACGAAAGTGTTAAGTAGTTGTATTTACGATAAAGGTGAACCGTTGTACAAACATTTCATAATATTGTTATCTGTGCCTTCTGACAAACATAGAATTTAAAAAAACAGTGGGGAATATATTGCAATTATTCTTTAAAAAATAGTCCCAAATTATAAAAATTCCTTTAAAACTTTACCAAATAGAAAACCTAAAACATTCATTCTAATGAGAAAAGAGTACATCCTTGTCCTCTTTTTTTTTTTAGCACATCTCTGAGAACTTAAAGTTTAGATATTGAGAAGGGCAATGCAAGTAATTTTTCCAGCAAATGCAATTGATGTTTATATATATTTAACATATTTTTCTGCAGTTGAGAATCTGAAGTCTTAATTTATGGTGATAATCTCTAGAGAAACGAACTGGTATTTCTTCCTTAGATCTAATATGCAATAACAAAATAATACATTTGCCTGGCTTTCTATTTCATTTGTTGCTTAACTCTCATTTTCTTATCATACCAAAATGAGGCAGAGATTAAAGCAGTGATGAGCCCATGTAAAAGAAAACTCTACTTGCTGAAGTTAATGGTTCTGAGTGGTTTGCAAGTTACATTTAGACTGATTCTGTTTACTTTGTGTAAGTTTATTTATAAATATCCATTAGCCTGGCTCTATTTATCTTGACTGTAACTGGGAAAACTAAAAAGTGATTTTGTTTCTGAATGCTTAGTTACCTAGAATGATTGTATCATTATCAGTTCCTTACTCAGTTTGGGTAAAATTAATACGTAGAACTGGGTAAAACATTTTGTTCATTGTCATATATGGCATTAAACCAATTGAATTATTTCACCCAGGTCAGAAGTGGAAGCATGGGCTTACAAAGCCCAGCAGCCGTAACCGTACATGGAATTGCATGCACATACATCCCACAATATTCAATTTCCATTCTTTGGGCAGTTAAATTAGAAGCAGCTATAATAATGCCTCCCATGAACGTAGGGGATGCCATCCACGTGAGCTCATCACAACCAGTTCCTGTTTTACATGGCTGCAGCTTGTCAAACGGACGTGAGTTCTGGATAACTTCTACTTTTATTGTACAACAAACAGCCTGAGATGTTTTTCTGAATATTTTCATGAGTGGTTTTTGTTTTGGTTTTGGTTGGGGTTTTTGTTTTGTTTTGTTTTTTCCCCCCTGGATTATAGCAAAACACTTTGCTATCTCAAATTTGTTACGTGTTTCTTTATTTTCTGCCTGCAGGGTTTTGCATGGAAATAAGCTGCATGGATTAACCGTAAACTAGGATGACTATAATTAAAAATATAGTCTTTCCTGTTGTAAGAATCAGTTTTGAACATCCGCATATATTTTAAATTCTAAATTTTCTTTTAAAAATCAGATAATTAATTTTGGCCTAAAGAATTATGCAAAATAAAACCAAGATTTCTTAAACTTAATATTAAACTAAATCTTAGGACCTGTGCAATTTTGTGCTCAGAGTAGATAAAAAGTATGGCTGCTTATAATTAGTAAACCCTTGGGAATAATTCCTGGGCAAGTCAATAATTCATTTATTCATATTCCTGGTGTTTTCTTTTTTGATATAAGTAGCATATTTTTTCAACCCATGGAGTCAATTGCAAAAGTCCTAGTCATTACATTACTCAGGGAAAAGCCTCCTACTGAAATATCTAGGAATTCTGAGTAAAGGTTGAATACAGATATTAGATTTGTTCCTACAGAAAGCAGAATTACCTGCACAAATAAATGAATATTTGTATTCAAGTTCTCTAGATTTCATGTAAAGTAGAAATTCAGACTGTGGTAGATGTATTCCAGGAAATACAGCTCATTCCTCAACTAACTTTGCATTCTTCCTGCAAACAAACAGTTCAGTTTTCTCTAACACGTTAGATGTGCTTTAATCTTTTGTTTGATTGCTAGGGTGTAATCTGTTTAGCAAGGACTTTTATTTGGCATATGGAATTACTCATTGCCCCCACCCCATGCCATATTTATATATAATTATTTTTATCTTTAGCTTCTAAAGAAAGAGTTGCCCTAAAGATATTTTGCCAATGTCTAACAAGTATGGTAAAACAGGTATGAAAGAATTTGTTGACATTTAAATAATTTGCATACTGACCACATCTCCAGCTGTCATAATAATTTTCTCAAAGAGAAAGTTTAATAGAGAAACTTCATCGCATGACATGATTATATTGTTTTAGCTACAGCTTTTACAATGAGATAAAAACCTTTAAAAAGAAAAGCTGAAAACATGAAAAAGAACTTACAAACACAACTTCTCGTATACCTCATCCACTTGTAAGATCCAGTTCTTGAATGCACTTTCAACATTTTCAAGATTTTTAAGAAAGCCTAAGTAAAAACTTAGGGATAACTGATGAAAAATACTCAGCTTGGCAGAGACTGTATATTCTGAAACAATTCAGAAGTCTTTCAGAAATTAGCTTTCTCTGGAATGTTAATATTAAACCACAGTATTTCTTTTATTGCAAGCATTATCTCCCAATCATTTTAACTGACGGAAACAGAAATGCAGTACGTATGGTGAGTAATTACAGGAAACTAATAGAGCTGTTTCTGAAAAGTAAGCATATTTACCTGCTGAAAAATACAAAGTGACAATAAGACACTGCACAAATGAGTGATGATAATAATCTCAGTCTTGTCTCTGATCTTTGTGTAAACTCAGTAACAAAATAACAGTGAGTGACACGGTACAATTAGTTCAAACCAAATGCCCTAGATCCATTATTAGAAAAAGAACTTGTTATCTGCTAAACTGTCTTTCTGACCAATTAACCTTATCAAAATATCTTTTTGGAAGATCCAGAACTTCTTCTGTTTACAATGCCTTTTCTTCTATAATTAACAAAAACAAAAACAAAAACCAACAACCCATCAACAAAACAACAAACAAACAAACAAACAAAACAACAACAAAAAAACCAACCCCAAGCTATTTGGAAGATCTTGAAATATTTCAGTATAATCTTTATACGTCCATAAATACCATATCACAATAGTATAAAGAAGTGGAGGATGAAATAGCTTTTCAATGTTTTCCACCATGCAAGAGTAAGGGAACATGCAATGACAGGTTTTGGCAGGCGTAAAGCAAACAAAACAGTTTCCATTATTTAAAGGTGTGAGATTAAAAGTAGCTCTGATTGCCCCAGAATGTTATCAAGGCTAAAGTATGTTCAGTAGCCATACAGCAGTGACTAGTAACAAATGTCACCCAGGCATAATCTCATTTTCAGGCATAGTCTTAAATATTTAATTATTTATGTCAAAGAATTAGCATTTCCTATGCTGTTTTTCTGCTCCTTCTTGCAGTGTCTGTTACTCGCCCTTCTCCGGATTTCAGGCTACACAGACCTTTCATACGGGCCATTACAGCCATTTTTATGTTCACATTATTCCTGCTCTGCTCTCTGCCTGGTCTCATTTAGCTCTTTTCCTCTACTCAGGAACTCCATTAGAGCCTGAACATCTGTAACTACCTTTCCCGTGGTTAGACGCAGCGTCTTCCTTCCCAATGAATCTCATTTCTTTTTTGCCTCTTAGCCTTTTCTCCTAGCAAGTGGAGAGCACAGTTGAATCCCTGCCTATTTGCAGCTTTAGCATGGTATTACATGTCCTTGGAAGTACTTTCGGTTGAGCTCATCCTCATCTCCTCCAGTTTGGGGTTAAGCCGTGAAAAGTCTGTACAGCTGTGTAGCATGTGGGAATTATAACAAGGGTTTCCAAAGATGTCAGCTTAGTGAAATGGAATTGGGAGAGCTGCTAAAACTCTGCAGTATTTTCAGGTTTGGTTAGGCCCAGTAGTCCTTTGCTGTCACAGGCGCGGTCTTGGGACAGAACAGTCTAAGTCATTTCAGAGTGTTCTCTGATTTCAGCTCTGCAGTGGGACAGGGCGCAGGGACAAAAGGCTGCCATCTCCAGACTACCAACCCAGACAGCTGAGGCCGACTGAAGCAGAAAGTGCAACTCCAGTACAATATAAAAGATAAGAAAAGGTTCTGCATACCTGAGAATCGCTGTATGATCAGCGAAACCTGAGACAAGTTACTAAACAAATTTCATGTGAAATACAAGACTACTTTTTTCGGATTTAACAGGTTGTTCTTGTCCTCAGTAAGTTATCTTAGCTCTTGTATGATGGGAAATATGTACACATGGAGAAATTAATCTGCAACCTTTACAGAAGGGAACGATATTGTTTTCTGTGTATCTATTTATGAACCTTGAAAGAGTTCTGGAGGCCAGGAAGTGTCATGTTTTTCTTTTTCAACAGACAGGAATTAAAAAAATGGAATATAACAAGTTTTCTTATATGAGTCATTTCTGAGGGGATTTAGCAAGCCTAGGGGGTAGGACTTTTTGTTTCCTGCTAAATTCCATGTTGCTTGCTCTATTCTACTTTCTTTCATTATTTTAAGATGTCAGTTTTTCAAACAAAAACTTTGGCAATATTCAAATTTCCATGACCAGCAGTTCTTTTTAATGAATTTTGGTCATGATTGCTTTTATTTTCAAGATCTAGTGTATGTGTAAACAAATTAGGGAAATAAGCCCACACAGACACACAGAGAATTACTCATGCATATATTCTGTATGTAAAGCAGGTAAGCCCTTGTGTAACATCTTTTTATAGAATTTAATAAGAATTACATCAAATAGTCTATGCAAGTTCACTAGGATTCTGTAGTAATACATTCAAAACCTATGGGATTTAATGAAGGATTGTAATAATTTCTTTAAAGTTTTAAACCACCTTTAGACTATAATATGAAGTTACAAAATGTAGACAGTTGGTTTAAAAACCCTGTAGCAAGACCATTCTCCATTAAGTTCTGATTTTTTTTTCTGTGTTTGCCTTTCAAATGTGAGTGCTATTAGCTGAAGTAGCCCACGGCCTAGAGGTTCAACTGTCTGTGATCCTCAGCCTAGTTTTGGAGTGGCACAGCTGCATGACCTTAGTTCAGTTTCAGAGAAAAAAATGTGGTTGCCCTTTAATTTTCTCTTTTTTGTTATCTGAATCCCCTACAGATGGATTTTTGGAAAACGCAGATTGTGTCCAGGCTTCAGAAATTCCAACCAGGACAAACGTAAGAGGTTCATTAGCTTTGGCTGGAGGTGGAGATAAAAGAAAGGGTTAGAGCAGAAGACAAAATGAAGAGCTCTGGGATGGGGGTGAAGGGAAATGACAGTCTGCAGTGGGAAGAGATGCAAAACTTCCATGAATGTCAGAGACTTCTGGGGAAGTTTTTCTTGGTTGCTGTCTCAGGGAAGAGGGCCATGGTCAGCGTTCCCTTCCTTCTCGCTGGGGTCTATGAGAGAAGGCGTGTGTGCACAAGACTCCTGTCCTCTGCCCTCTCTCACACTATCTCCTTTTATAAATTAAAGGAATTTAGTAGCCATTATGTCTTCATTATTATGGTTTATTTTCTATTCCTTTTCTCCCCTTATGTTTTCCTCTCTTATTTTGATTTACCTCTACTGCCTCTGGATCCTTTTGTCTTTCTACTAGCATTCTCTTAAATGTCCTTTTTCTTATATATTTTATATTACGGTGACCTAGAGGGTTTAGTTTAGCCACGTAATCAGTTTGTAGGCAAAAAAAGTTTTGTTGTGGTTTGGTTTTTTTCCCTTTCCCAGAAGTTGAAAATGAATATGATTATGATGCAGGTCTTCTAAACAACCAAATTTGTTCTGAGCCAAATAAAGTACTTTCCAAAATCAGCCTGCAGATCACTTCTCAGCCTGTCATTACTTTCACATCTGCTGCTGCTGATAGAATCTCCTGCATTGAAAATGCATGCTTGAAACGAGGGCTGCACACAAATGGCAAGACATAAAGTAATATAATGAATGCAAACGAACAATAAAAACCACTTTCAAATGCCATTTATGGGCTCAATCCTACAAGCTGCTTGGAGTTTTCAGGGAATAAAGGGCAATCTGTACCCCTGAGGAAGTGGTCAGCATCTTACCAGACCAAGATCTGTAAAATGATGACCTTTCCTCCAAAAGCACTGGTAAGAAAAATCTTTCTTTTGCCAAGAGAGAGATCTGACAGAAGACAGAAAATAGCATGCAGGCTTATTCTGATTTGAAAATACAGCTCTATCTTACGAAAACTCAGTAGTGAATTGGAAAGATTAGCCACCTTCATTCTGAATGTCTTTTTTTTATTTCTAAAATGTAAAAAGGAGGTCTTTGATCCTCAGACTGATTTGTGAAGAAAATACAAATCAGTGGGCAAGTCTGCCACTGAAACCAAGGCTGAAGTATCTCTGCTCATTTGTTTCCCATGCTGTATCTTTCTTAACTGTGATGTCAAACTGCAAACACTACTTATTTATCTCTTTTCTGTCACAGTACTAGCTGGTTTGTAACTCATGGTAATAACAGGGTGTCAATATTTAATTCTGCATTACCTTTTCTATCGTAAGTCTTTGCTTTCATTTGTGCTTAGTATTGCCAAAATTTAACTGGTGGGGATAATATACTCTGTGTTTGCTATCTGCTTCAGACTTGCTGTTTGTGAAACAAGCTTCAAGACAAAAATTTTACTAATACACTAAGAAAAAAAATCTGAGTATTATTTATCCCCCAAAATTCCATTGCTTCTGGGTGTTGGCAAGTGATTTTTAAACTAGGCCAATTCCAGTGTCTTCCAACTCGAAGGTCCATCAAGACCACAGTCTTTTTGTCCAAAAGATAATACTTATCTCTGAAAATAATAATTTTAATATTTTTATTATTATCAACTCCATTATAAGGCAATTCTGTGTAGTCCATATACAGTAGGGTACAGTTAAGATTTCTGGCAAGAGTTAAAAGTTGAGTGGTCTAGTACTTTGTTAGGCACAAAAAACTGTGTATGAAGAAATGCATTAATGAGACTGTATGTTTTAGTGCAGATTCCTCCATTGACTATTGAGTGTAGAAAGTTCTGTATAGATTAGATGCTTTTGAATTCTGAGTTTAGGAAGCTCTGAGTATTGTTTCACTTGATGATATTGATTATCATCTCAATTTTTTCAGATGGAGTTCTACTGATCATTTCTTGCAGAGATCTCTAATGCACACTCCCTACCCCTCCAATTTTTAATTAGCCTGACCAAAGTCTAATTTATTCTGTGACAAAGTTTTTCACTGTGGTTTGATAAGTCTATAAATAAGTCTGCACTGTCAGTAACTCTAGGTCATGTTTTGAAAGGACAGGAATATTGCAAGCACTTATTTATACTAGAGAAAAAGGTCTGGCACGTTTCATCTATTGGCTGGCTGACAGAGCTTTTCAGTGTAGTGTTGCTACCACACAGTATTAATTCAAATGATAGAGATACATGCATAGGCTCCCTAAAAAGTCTGTTGGGTAGAAGATGTATATCAGGAGAATAGCATGTTGAACCATGGAAATATGTGCAGGGGTAAGATGGGACAAAAATATTTTTCTGTGGATAGCACTCTGCTTTGTGCCAAAGGCAAAGCTCTGTCCTTGTCTTTCTTCCTGAGCTACCAGTGTGACACCAGACGAGAAGGAATAATCTATATACAAAGGGACAAGGCTGCAGAAACAACATTAAGACTGGTATTTTCATATTTCTGTACTTCAGTTGTATCTTTTGCATTCTTTTAATGTATCCTTGAGTCTGTTTGGATGATTTGAAATGAAAGACTAGACTTCCATTTTCATTAACAATAGAAGACCTCATTTAGAAGAGGTGATACCTTGTTATTAAATTGTAAACAAAACAATGGAATTGAGTGGTCTATATCCCCTATCCTGTCCTTCTGTGTTACCGAAAATTTAGAGGTTCATTTAAAAGCAAAGCCAGTAGGAGCCAGACAGAGTTTATTTGGACTTTAAATTACAGCAAGCAAGTATAAAGAGAACAAAATAGAAAAAATCTTTGCAAAAAGAATGAAGTCTCTCCAGAGGCAGTGATGGTATCTATAATTAGTAATATTGGTGATGGCACTTATTCTCAGGGAAGGGCATATGTTGCTTGTATCCCCATTCAGCATAATAAAAGATAAGAAACCTGGGGTTTTATTAGTCACTTTGTTGTTGTTGTTCCAAATGATATATGGACACTATCCATTTGATGAGTGGAGGGGTATCAATAGAAGGAAAAGGTATCAGCATGTAGCTGCCAGGGAACATCCTCCTTTTAGACCTCTTTATAAAGAACTATACACGTGCATGAAAAATGTGTGCAAGCAGCAGAAGAATGCACTCAAAAGTTCCCAACAACAAAGGGTTAGGCAAATTTTTAAAATTGCTACTCTATACTTTCTCCTTCATGCCTCGTAATTGCCTGAGATTTCCGATGCAAATTTGGCTTTCAAAAGTAGGCACATTTGTTTCCCACAGACTGTTTCACTATGTTTATGCACAAGATGGCTGAATTCAGGCTGCGCAGAGCATCTTACTTCTGGGATTCCCTGCCTTCTCTATGCCAAATTTAAAAATCTTTGAAGTCCCAGTGTATTGTACATTAGTTCGTATACAGAAAACGAATAAGCAAAAGAATACTCAAAACCCTAAGCAATCAGTAATTCTTTCAGAGATTTCAGCTGATTCGCATTTAGAGCCACCAAAGGGTTCAAACCATCAGATGTACAAAATAAGCTTTCCTTCCTGCATTCGTTAGTCTAGGCTATTACGTAGACCCCTGAATAGGTCGGCTATCAGGTAGCCAAGAGGGAATTTAGCTAATAGTTTTTGTAGTTTAGCATTACAGACTCTCAGGCTTTATGGATTTCTGCAAGAAAATATGTGCCGTTGATTATATATGCTGTTTCTTGCCCTTTCCCCTGACTCTTTACTTAATCTTTTGCTCCCCAAACCTCTAACTCCCTCCTTTCTTCATCTTTAGTCTGTACTATTGCATTTACATTTCTTAACTGGAGTTCTGCATGCACATCTGGCTTCTGGTGCCTGCTTCACAACATTGGCAGTACTGAGAAAAATACCACAGTGTAACAGGCCAACATCTAGTTATTGTCAATACTCATTTATCGGATGGACTTAGATGTAAACAGTGCCTGGAAAGGTTTTTCTTTGTAGCTTCACAGATAGACAGGAGGTGCTACTGCTGAAATATCACAAAATTGCCTTTTATTATTAGGTGTTTTTGCTAGTCCCATTTATGTTATGAACTCTGTATTGCCAAATATTGCCTAGTCATATAATAAAATCGATTTGCCCCAGAAAGTTTATTGTCTACGATATATGTTACTCGGCTTTTCAGACTTTAAAGCTTTGAAGATAATTAAAGACAGCATTCCAAATCTAGGATATCTAAATAAGATACTGAACTTTCTGGCTTTGAACTTCACAAATTTGCAAATAGATGACCTGTGAAGTTGTGCTGTCTTCCCATGTTGAGGTATATATTTTATTCATCTTTTTAAATACCCTTCCTCTTGCTAAGGCCATGGCAACACCATACTCTTGCCTGGGCCATTAGCAGTAGGCATAGCCTTTCATTTCTAAAACCAAAAATCAGAAGTGTTTCTGAGCTTATACAAGGCATCACAAAAGGGAACAAACCACCATACCACATGGGTTTGCGTCTGCTTACCTGTAGTCCCTATACCTTTACTGCTTTTCCTGTCACATATTTTCCAATTGAAACTACCTTTCATCATGCTTTCATTTACAGTCTCAATTCGCACTTACAGTATTTACTGTTCCTGCTGCCTTCTATTCCAACAAAAGCATTTTCATATATTTCCAGTGAGAACAGTGTCACACTATTTTTAGGGCTTTTTTTAAGAAAAGGAAATGCTTTACTGACTGAAGTAAGATGCATAGGTTCATGTGCATATCAAACTGATTCAGAATAAATTCTAATATACAGAGGTTTTACACTGACTAAATATTTTGGTTTTCCCCAGCAAATGCTGCCTTCTAAACTGATAGTGGCCATTTAATCAGAAACAACCAAAGCAAATTGTAATGTTACTCTATGCTTCTTTATTTAGCTAATTTGATAACAAATAGATACCTCCCACAGATTTGAAAGTCAAATTGGAAGAATAGTCATCTGTATTATACCTCTTAGCATTTGACAGTCTGTTTGAGCTACTGAAGAATGAATTACAAAGCCCTTTAAAAATACAAAGATTGAAAAATAAATAAGTTGTCTTCTTTGTCTTTTGCTTGGTATCTCTTTCCTACTCCCGTTAACAAGCAGATAATAATCCTGACAGTATAGCAACGTGTTCTGTGTAGATTTTAGAGTTGGGGCTACACCAGTGTGTTTCAGCAAGGCTCACATCCAATATCCCTGTTTTTGACGTGTGTATATTTTGAATTTCTCTCCCTTAGTTTAGCTTAGTTTGGCAAAATTTAGTTCAGTGTTGTTATGTTTACTTGAGTTTCATTTTGGCATGATCTGGTTTGGTTTAATCTGGGGCTTGTTTTCATTACAAGAGGAACAAACATATAGGTAATTTCAAATGAATAGCTCTCTCTAAAGATATTAGGATTAAGCAGACAGTGGAAAAAAGGACTGATTAGAAAGGGAAAAAGGAAATGAAGTTGATGTTTTAGAGTTCAGTAATGAATAAAGTAGGAACTGCCAAAAGTCAAGTTTGCAGAGGAATTAAAGTGAAAAGCACGGTTTCTCCAGCTATATGCATAAAATAAGAAAAAAAAATGAAAGCAGTATTGGGACTGCTATGTAATGGGAAATAAGCAGAAATTAAAGAAAATCCTTGATTGCCTTGATTTGCAGTAAAGATAATATAGACTTAGAGTCTGATATATATAGACTTAGAGTATATTCAGCCTGGAATTAAATTAGATTTCTAACTGTTACAGTCACAAAAGTTTTGGAACCACCTTCCAAATGACGGGAGTGAGGCCCAAGACAAAACTAGTTTTGTCTTGGAACTTGGTTCCTATATGGAAAGGATTGTAGTACGGGTCTGCCTGCTACAGAATGTCGTTCCAGTTCCGCAGCTAGGCAGATCTTCACAACACACATTTTTTTCCTAAGTAAATTCCTTTGTTGTGACTTAATCTTTACTTCCCAGGGGTTTCTACAGTTAGTCTGTAAAAACTTGACACAACAGGATTGCAACATCCTCTCTCTGTAGTCAGTCAAGTGCAAATGTTATCAGGAGGTAAGCAGAAGAAACGCAGACATATACTGATCAGAAAGGTAAATCTTGCTTCTGACACTCATCCTCAGTTTGTTCTCATCATGCTCACTTGAGTAGTACTTTGAGATACAGGCTGCAGAGGTTACTGCTGCATTGTAGTTAGCGTTCAAAGATTCAATCCTATTTAGTTGATATTAAACAGACTTGTTTTAATGTCCTTCCCTTGCAATTGAAAGTGAAAATGGTGATTTGCAGCATTTTGCGAGTTCTGTAGTAAAATTCTGCCGTGTTTTCTTCCTACTGATAAATTTACTTTCTAGGCTCTCAAGTTCAGTTCTGCAAAAAAAAAGTTGTATTTTAACACTTCTAAAGAGTAAAGTTATAGATCCTTTAAAGCAAGTCCTTTCAAAACTTGAGATAAATGCAATCAAAAACTAAGTAAAGAGAAAGCTGTATAATTCTGTAATTCTGTAGAATTCTTTTCAGATTTCTGTGCTGTACTTATATGTGCAATAATTTTTTAAAAGAACAAACCTAAACCATCTGGTAGCATAATACTTGGTTAGTGCTTCGTGTCTATGTACTGGGTACACAGAAAAGCTTTGATTTACACAATGTCTTTCTGAAGCAAATGAGATACACAATGCATAATTCATGATAGTATGTCTTGGCAATGGATGGCAGTCTCAATTCTGATGTTAGAACCATTTTGCTTTTTCAAAAGATTGTGGCTCTGTAGGAGCGTGATTACAGTTAAGTGCACAGATGAGTGTCAGATACAATGAGAGGTTGTATCTCTGTCTTACATCTCTGTTCTGAGCATGTTGTTTTAGAGCAGCCATAAGCTGCAGGTCCTCATGCCAGGTAATGAACCATGGATGACTGACATTACCAGTGTGACTGGAGAAAAACAATTAAATTTGAGAGGAGTTTGTTCTGATGCTTACACATAAAAAACCCCCAAACAAACAAACACACACCACCACCACCACCACCACCACCACCACCACCCTGTATATATAGTTTTAATTGAGTTTTAAAAAGCATAGCTTTAGAAACTTTAGAAGATCATAGCTTTTGAGTGTGAGCCATTTTACTTCATAAATGGGTTACGCATCTGGTTCATGACACTTTACTAACCCTTACATTCCCTTTAGTCTGAGGAGCGTATGGGACTTGGAATGGTTGGAGAGATGCATTTTAGTGCAAGTGTGCTTTGCACTTGAACTGCCTCTTGGCTGGCAGATCAGTGCAGGGAATTATTCCCACCAGTATACTTTTGGGTTGATCCTCAGATGAACTCCCGTGACTGTTGACATAAGTATAACACTGAAGTGGCACTTGTGAGGGTTGTCCCATCTGTTCAAAAAGTGTGATGCCTTTCACTGTGGAGAGAAGGGAATGCTTTCCCCACACACATTTCTAGGACTATGCATTTTCTCAGTGAATCCCAGTGTATTGCCTTTCTCGATCGCTCTCCTCTCCAGATTCTTTTTTGTAATATGTCTGTTCACTCTGGTGATGGGAACACCTCCTGTAACAAATGTGCTGTTTATGCCTTCTCTTGGATTATTAATGGAGTTGTTACATAAAATAAATCCAACTCCTGAAAAATGCAGTAGTCTAGGAGATGAACATCCAGACTCAATATATGGCAATGCCCTTCAATATCCTTTGTCATCAGCTGCAATGACATGATCTTCATTGCCTTCTAATTGTCCATAACATTTCCCCGTATTTTTCTTATTAAAGATAGCTTTAAAAAGCAGCCCAATAACTAAGATAGTTCAAAATCTTCAGCAATGTACCCTTCTTCTTCATGGAGGGTTACACAATAACAATTGTGTAACCTTTATTTAAATTAAGTGAAGTATGGCACAAGCAGCAGTGAACAATTTTTTTTCCTAGCCCCTCCCCCAGATGTGAACAACCTTGAGGGGCAATTCCCCAGGCCTATTTAGTCTTTGGCTTCTCTCATGAAATTGCTTACAAGACTGCAAATTAGCTTGCTAATAATAGTGAGGCAGACAGCCTGTACGTGAATTCATGAATACCTTTCCCACTTGTTAATAAAAACCTTTGAAGTCATCAAAGTTAGCTAATATAGGTAACCTTGTACTTCTAACACTAACTTTTTGGTATTAGCTATGTCCATCTTAATGCTTTACTTAAATGCCATTATGTATCCTGCTTATTTTCCCTTTTTATTTGGGGAAATCTTTGGGACATGGCTGTTTCCTGTTTCTACAGCATCTAGAAAAATGATTCTCAGGACGTCGAGTGGGGTTTCTCTTCTAATAGAATAACATAGATTTCACAGCATGCAACATGTAATTACTTTTCTAAGATGCATCGAAGAAAAAAATAATCTTATATTATATGGCAAATGTGACAGAATAATCCCAAAAGGGACCATCTTCTTCATCCTCTTGCCCCAGCTGTTCCTGACAGAATTATTTCAAATCCTGGTAAATACCTCCAATGATGGAAATCTCACAGCCCCAATCTAATTTAGTGCTTAACTGTCTTTACAGTTAAAGGTTTTACTAATGTCTAATCAAACTTAAGGCTTCAATTTAAGCCTCTTACTTCATGTTCTATTCCTGGTGGACCTTAAGGACAACATCTATGTAAATGTACATCTTGCTCTTATTGTAAGTCATCCAAAGTGTCCTGTCTCTTCATATATTGCTTTGTAGCTTTCCCATCAAATGTTTGTACATTGTGGACTCTGAAGACATGGTCTCCTAAATTCTCCATATATGCCATTTCTCCATTTGACCACTGAATTAACTTCTTACTCCTGAATTCTTAAATTTTACATGATTTTCTAAATCCTGAATTTATAGTGTTTAGTAAGTGTTAAATGTTCTTGTTTCTTGCACCTTTCAAATTATGGTTGCTTTCAATGAGATGAAATTGTCTTGAGAGGAAATTCTAGCTGTACAGTTCTAGAAGTTAAGCACGCTGAAATTACTTGGATTAGCAAATTGCTCTTTTAGCTATACTTGTGTACATCCCATTCCACTGGTAGATTTATATTTTTTTAACTCAGATCAGAATCTGGAATAGAATTTTACAAAAACAATTTTTAAAATTCTATTAATATAAGTCAGCCATTATAATGTGAAGTGGGTATTTGTCAATAAATCTATAATCAGTGCAGTATGTTATAGAACATTAATCTCTTGGTAAAACAGCTGCTTAATTTTGTTATTAATACATGCTACTTATATTGACTGTTCTTGTCCCTTGTGCCACTGGTAACACCAACTAATCTCATGGTATTGGATGCTCAACTCACTTAAAAATATTTACTTGTTTAATAGAGCATTAATAGATCTGCTTACATCCCATAAAATCTATACATTTGAAATGTTTTTCTTACTTGGGACATTAATGAGGTACATGGAATAAGTAGATTAATCTGACTATTTTTTTATGCAAAAAAGCAGGCCCAATTATTTTACTCAAAGTTTAGAAAAATCTATATTAAACCAGTATTTACCAAGGGTAATATTTACCAAGTTTAATGCTTCACCAGCCTGATTGTTTTTTCGATAAAATGACAGATTTGTGGATGTTACTCATGACTCATGAGAGCACATCTGGATACTGAGTCCAGTTTTAGAATCATAGAACCACAGAATGGTTTGGTTGGGAGAGACCTTAAAGATCATCTAGTTCCAACCCCCCATGAGCAGGACCTGCCAACACGGGGACAACACCGACGAACTGGAGTGAGCTCAGCAGAGGGACCCCCATGCTGGCTGGGGTCTGAAGCACTTCTCCTGTGAGGAGAGGTGGAGGGACCAGGGCTTGTTTTGCCCGGAGGGATGGCTTCAGGGGGACCCAACAGCAGCACACCTCCCAGCCCAGCACCTGTGAGGGCATTACTGAGAAATGGAGCTGGGCTCTTCACAGCAGTGCTTGGTGGGAGTACAAGAGTCAACACACGGAAGGTGAAACAAGACAAGATCAGACTGGCTATAAGAGCGGGGGAGAAGTCACTCTGAGGACATTTCAGCAGCAGAGCACGTTTCCCAGAGACGTTGTTCAGTGTCCGTCCTTGGAGGTTTTCAAGACACAACTGGATAAATCCCTGAGAAACCTGATGTGACCAAATATCTGACCCTGCTCTGATATCCCTTCCAGCCTGAATCATTCTGTGAATACAAACTACGGAAAATTTAGTCATCATAATTTTTTAACTTCTTGGAAAATATTATGGAAATGCAGTTGCTCAGTTGCTTCTGTGTCTGTTTTGTGCATTTACTTCAGGTTAAATTTAAATATTCCTTATTATTGAGATATTTTTTATTTTGCAATTAATTTTACAGCTTGCTTTAGAGATTAGTCAGATTCACGGAATAGCTTGAGGAGTTTATTGTGGCACTTTAGTATACTTGCCGGAGATGGTGAAAGATGAATTGTTAAGGACCTACCGGGTATCATAAACTGTATTTTGTCTCTGCCTCAGTCACTGATTTCTTGTGTCATTCTGAAAAACTCAGTTGAATGGGACTTTTAACAACCAGGTATAATTCCTTTCTGAATACTTAAAATGACTGATTTACAGAAGCACTGACACATAAAACCTGAAGTTAACCAGAGCTGTGTTTTAAACATTTAAGGTTATTATAAGTGTTCTGAAAAATCATACAGTTGATGATACTTACTAGATACATCTGACAATCCTGTCCTTATTTTCACAGCTGTAAAATGAAACTCTATTTCCTTGTCACATTACAGAAGTGTTGATATCAGCGTTTCATTATCTCGTGAAACTTTGAAGAAATTGTAAGAAAAAGACATATGGAGTAAGTACCCCATTCATTGGATGAGCCAGGGACTTTGTGGAAAACAGCTGTACATGATAGTGTCATAGTGTGTGCAAAGTGGAAAATAATAAATGGAACAGTTCAGTTCTTTATATTTCTTAATTTTGCAGTCTATATATAATTATGAAGTAAGTTAGAATTATTTGTTATTTTAAAAATATTTGAGGCTATATTTTATCGTTTTGAGTAAAGAATACCTTCTTTAATCAAATAATGGGAAACCTTATGCCAGTTTATTAAATTTGGATTGTGCAAGAGAGGCTTGGTCCGTTGTCTCAGCACTGAAAGAAAGTTTCTCAATAACCACATTGAAACCTTTTTTCTTTACTTTCTATTTTGGTTTCTTTATACAAGGGGAGATTCAGGTGCTCACACCTCGTTCATATCCGCATCACTACTTCGCAAGTCAATTCACTCTATTATCTTTCACTTCAATGCACATCTCATATATTTCTCCAGCAGAATACACAACTCTCTCTCAAGGAGAAGAGCATATCAAAGAAAAAACAAACACAAACAACAGAGGCCATCACTAGCCACATATCAGAGGTCATTAGTATTGCTGCTTTGCTATCATCTTGTTTTTCTCTCTGTCTTGTCTCTCCTCCTGGGTGGAGAGAGCACATCTGGCTATAAAAATGGGAGGTTTTGTTTACTGAGAAAAACATTTCTATGTCAGAAATTCTTATGACTTTTTCCCCACTGTCATCAACCAACTACCATCTGTCCAACAGTGGTGAAAGTTATGCTTGAAACAGTGTTGTGGAGGACAGATAATTTGCAGAAAGTTTTTTCTAGACATGACAAGCTAAGTGAGAGATGCTGAAGTGCATACGTATAACCTGCTACCCATCCATTCTCTCATATCTAAATCTAAACTTTTAAAATTATTAGTATAATTGAGCTATCCCTTGTTGCTTCATTCTTCTGGTCAGACCAGTTTTAATACTGGAAATGAAGGCTTTCAAATTCTGCAGCAAAATAGCTGAATATTTTTGTAAGCATGTTGTTTATTTAAGAGAACAGAAGTCAAACCCAGTGTCTCTTCGCCTAGAAATTCATATTAGTAAATGTGTATTGAGACTGTGCTACTAGATAAGCATAGTGATACTTTAATTTCAAAGGAGTGTTGCCACCTAATGTAGCATTCAAAACTTGTTTTCTATCAAAACTTGCTTCCTCTACATTTACAAAATCTAGCTTTAAACCAACCAGAAACAGTATGCACTTGGTCCATTTGCATTATGTCACCTTGAATCTTTTCTTCCTGACAATGTAATGTAATCTGCTTTTCAGTTTCATGTGGAAAGAAGTGCCATACAAAAATGTATCATCACTCCATGACATGTTTCATTGCAATGTTTACCCAGTAGTAATATTCTCTCCACAGTGCTATGCTAGTTTAACCTCTCTCCATTACTGAATTCACCAATTACCTGGGAAGCAATTCAGGGCTAACATAAGGTATTAGCTCTAATCTTATTAATTGGAGTTTATGTAGATATGAGCCAGGGACCTGACCCTACATCGTTATTGAGGATAAACCATAGAAGTGTCATACAAATTGCAGCTCATTAGTTTTCGTAGGCTGTGAAATTATCCCTCCTCATTAGTTTTTTGGGCACAACCACTCCCGAGGAGGATGAGTAGAGGTGGAATTGCTAGCTTTGTTCCTTCCTGTGCTGGGCTGAAGTAAAGGCTGACGCACAATGTGGAAATGTTCAAGTGCTGTCACCAGGAGAAAGAAAAAGCAAAAAAACCTAACAGGGTATGGCAGTCCCTGAGGAAGGGATGGTCTTCCTTTAAGGTACATGCTCTTCTGTGGTTGGTTTTCAGATGAGTCAAGAGAAGATGTCAGCTCATACCCTGACATTCTTCAGTTTTCATACCATCTTTCTAATTCTGTGCCCATTCAGAGCTATTCAGTAGTTGGCAGCAAGCGGCTGAAAGTAATTTGTTACAGAGATAGTGGAAGCAGAAGATATAAACCAGATTACAATACCTTCTTCAACTGGTTTTGTTAAAAGTTGTTTTTTTTAGTAGGTAAATTTAAAAAATATATTTCAAAATATAGGACAGTGTCCAGTAAAGAAATGAAGCACAGAGGATTTTGTTTGTGATACATTTATATTGTCCTTCAGGACTTCTCAGTTGTCTGCAACATCACTGAGAGAATTCTAGTGCTTTCTCATTCAATCAACATCCAATTATAGTTACCTTCTTTGTTTCTGAAACACATTACAAACTGGTAAAAACCTTTTTCTGCTGATACCTTCTTCTCTTCGTTCTTCTTCACTATCTCACTTCCATTATTTAAAGATCTTTTATAATGAAATATTTCATAAGAATGGATTATTCCATAATCTGAGAAAAAAATATTTCTATTGTATTGTTTTATCAGTTTTCTATTTTCTGTCAAATGTTGCTTGAAATTATTTTCTTTCACCTATACTTTCTCATCTATATGTGATCTTATTTCTGCTTAACTACTAAGTATTTTAAGAACTCTATAACTTTGTATAAATATTATCATCTACATTGAAGCCTTCTTAACCACACTGAAGAGAAAACACTATTATGATCAGCTAGGCTAGTATGATGCATAGAAGCTTCACATTTTGTTCTTATAGGAACAACCACTTATTTTATTTACTCATATTAAACATTAATACATGTATATATTTATCAACTAGGGAATCAGAGATCACTGTAATGGGAATAGCTAGAAGACTGGCGTTATGGGCTAATTTTAAACCTTAAAAATAAACTTTACTAAGTTCATTAACAGCAAACTTGCTAATGGTTAATTCATACTCATTATTAATCATCACTACATATACAATACAATTAACACTTATATTAGCTGTAAGCATTTAATAGTTTGAGCTGATGCAGTACGGTAAGCATTGAAGTCTGTGGTCCCTGGTGGCACGGTTACTGAGGTCCAGGTGGTCAAGCTTAAGAGTTCATCAGATGTTTTCATACAGTTGTCCCATTCCCAAAAAGGGGAGTCTCCGCTGCTCCTGATTCTGCTTGTCTTGTTTTCTTTTGTCTTGCCACCTTTCTTGTGTACTCAGGAGGATGTTGTGCCCGTTTGTAGTCCCTTGTGCTTATCCTGTCCTCTTTCTGGCAAATTTGTGTTACCTGGATGCCTCCTATAGCAACTACACCTGCCTTGCCCCTTTGGTGATCGCATTGCATCTGAAATTATTGTACGTGGTATGTTCTGCGTATGTCGGATGTTTCTTCTTTGCTCCCTCTGTTGCCCTTAAAGCTGATTTTGCCCTCTCCCAAGGCTGCATCTGATTACGGCCTGTAATGCTCATGGATGAGCCCTCCATAGCTTCTGGTTCCATCCTGTGCTCACACTCGCAAGGCTTCTGCTATCATTGTGTGCCTCTGCTCCACCGTACCGTTACTCTAACGTGAAAGTTCATTCTACAAAGAGTTAATTGCACACTGTCACTACTTACTCCCTACCAAAATACATAAAAATTATTACAACAGGCATAACATGCAGTTGTTCAAAGCTAAGCAAAACTGAAATAAATTAGGCAATAATCATCTGATTGCTCAGATAGCTAATAGAGCAAAACAAGCTAAACCAAAGATCCTGGGAAGCCTGAGGAAGCCCAGACAAACCGAGACAGACAGGCCCTGGTCCTCATGCCTTGCAGGGCCCTTACAGCATTAGTGTGTCCTTACTAGTGATGGCAATATTTTATTTACTGAGGCGTAGGGCTACATGTTTCTTAAAAGATGGATTTAATTTCGTGCTTATAGTAGCTGAACTACATAATCAATAAGGAAAAGAGTTTAAACAATATATTTAATGCTAAATAGTTGTATATAACAGCAGAGATATCAGTGAAAATAGCACAGTTTTTTAGAAAGGAGGAAGAAAAGAGATGTCAGATATTCAAAACATTGACTTTTTTGCTGGTTTTATCCAAGTATATGATATAAAACCTGAAACTTTATTTTACTTACCAATAATTAAGAGGCTGGGTCCAGCTCTGTGTGCAAACAGAACTCTCGGAAAGGAATTAGTTCGTTTCTCTTGTGTGATCCCAGATGTACAATGAACACTACTGCTAGGAATGCTTGTAAGAAAGTTACCACAGAAGTTAACTAAGAAGGAAGAAAAACAACATAACTGGAAGTGGTGCAAACTGAGTTTTTTGTTCATCTATGGATATATAACAGAAAGCCAAATACTGGCATTCTTCTCCGGAAATTCTTGTATCTTCCAGCTATTAGCCTCTGCCAAGGCACTTTTACACTATATTTCATAGTTAATTGTATTTATATATTTTTAGTTCATCTTATTAAAAACTACTAAATTTAATTTCTTCTACTATGTATTCACATAATAATAGCTAAGAACTCACTGCTTGAGACATATGTCTGGCAAGTCTCTGTATATGTAAGTATAAGACACTTCCATATACAGAAAGTGTCATTTGGCTAGCAAAGATGATTTATTATGACAGACACTAGAAGATTTATGTGTTATTGTAACAGTGTTTTGTGGTCTTACAAGCTGATTGATTTAGGACACTATGTTTGAATTTCAAAAGTAAAATTATTTAGGTTTCTAAGAAATGTGAGCAAGTTAAAAGAATTCTAACAAAATAGCTTAAAAATAAAAGCCAGCATGTGAGCCAAGAACTGAATCTGTCTTTGGAGAGCCAAGAACTGTACCTATCTTTAGATCTTTAAGAATAAATCTGTAGCTTTCATTGAATCAAAAGTACAGGAACCAAGCTTTAAGGTAGAAAAGGTTGTCTCAGACAGCAAAGAAAATATAGCTGTTTGCTACTGCTGATTGTATCTGTTCCCCAGATTTCATAAACTGTTCTTCCCAGCGAAGTATTTATATATTACAATTTACTGACTGTGTGACAATCAGTGATTCTCAAAGGCTACAAGGTTTGGGGCTGATCATTTTACAGGTGGGCTGTGTAACAAATAAGACTTTCCACTAACGCGTCACTGCCTCTGCAGTGTCTGTGTGCTTTGGTGCAGTTGTCTAATTGAAGATTTTCATTTATAACAATACTCATCCTTTACACAACCTGGAGTTTTCTGCCAATACAATTGCTCAGGTACTGAAATGATCCAAGTTAATTTTTCATATGGATGAACTGCACAGAGTTGTCTTCAAGCACATTCTCTTGTTTGAGCGGAGGGTTTGAGAAAATAGGGAAAGACGATTTTATCTAATATTTTAAAACAGGCTCACCTGGTAAAGTTGATAAACCTTCAGAAACACCATATGGCAGCTGTGGGCCAGACCGGAGGCTGAAGTGTAGGACTGGGCGTGAAGTCAAAAAGGGAACTGGACAGAGGGGCAGGTGGCTTCTTGGGTGCTCAGGAGGTCTGGGATCCCCACTGCCCTGGGACTGGGCAGGGGCTCCCCTGGCACCTAGGCATGGGCACAAAAAGAAAAAAAGAAAATCATGCAGGGAGTGATTCCTCAGAGAAGTCAGTTGGAGCTTTCATCAAATTAAGATTGAGATTTTATCTGTTGCAGTGGTGTTTGCCCTGATGGACTGACACTTCATCACTTGTTATCCATCTCATTATGGTAATATCAGTCTGTAAGGGAATGTGCTTAAATGATGTTCAGAAAATTTTCCTGCAGACTAAAAGAAAAGAAAAAATATATGAATATCTATTTAAAAAGAATCTGAGAACATTCAGACACATTTTCAATTTTCTATGGCATTGTCTGAAATTAATAATATTTTTAATACATCTAGTGCCTTCCAACAGATGGAAGCTAGAAAACTGTGGAAGGGAGCCCCACTTCACCTTTCCTTCTCATTATTCTTCTTTGGCTGCTCTCTCAAGAAAAAGAAATAGACTGAAAATGAGGAGACCTGGAAAATAAACTAATAATCTAAAATAAACTACTAATCTAAAATTACAATTTGAAATATTTGGGTTTCCTAATACAAAAGTGATATTAGTTGAAGTAAAATGCAACTTTTCATTTTAATTCAGAGTACAAAATAATAATTTTAAGGTTATTATAGACAGTAACTAAACAAAAGTAATCAACGTATTTCAAGCTTTCAAATTAATTTTCTCATTTTTTTTCTCAAAGTTTTTTCAATAAGTTGTATTACAATCAAATATATGTAACTGTAAATTAAAAGAATGTCTTCAAAAACTTGTGACTGGAGGTGACCATCATTTCTTTTTCTTTTATTTTTATATCCATGGGATCTAACTAAGGTTAATTCACATCATGATATAGTATTATAAACATTTGTATTCTGAAACATGGAGAATTTACAAGGGTGATCCAATGAGCTCAAAACATCAATGTTCTGCTTCTGTTTTGCTTAGATTTTAACCCCTTACTGAACTTATTCTTCACCTTCATGTTTATGCCTATAAAGGAAGAAGAAATACCAATTTCTTTTTATCCACACTGCTCTGTTTCCTTTTTACATTTGTTTAGGAAATAGCAATTCAGTGAAGTAGTACCACAGGTTTTGATTTTTGTGCAGTGAACACTGGAATGTTGGGTTGTGGTTTTTTTCCATTTGTTTTTGCAATTTGTTCCATGTACAAATGAAATGCATGAATGGCAGAAGTTCCCTTATTTACTTCAGTTTATTGCTTTCTCACACCTTACTAGATTCCATTTGTGCTAACCAAAGTCACTGTTTACACTTATTTAACAGTATTGACTGAAGTAACACTGAATCCCTTCCAGTGAGGGCTGATTTAGCTACAAATCACTGTTCCAGCACCAAGATCATTAATCAGCCTCAGGCTAGATCCATTATGTGGATATTCAGCATAGAAGAAATATGAACAGCTCCACAGAAGAAACGTTACCATCAGATTAGCTCTGACTCCCTGCTGGAGCAGCAAATTACTCTGAAGTAATAATTATAATACATTAGTAGAGGTTTAATTTCCAATAAGTGCTGTCTGTTTAAGGGATGGCAATCTCACCATAGCTCAGAGAACAATAGATCATGTTATCAGCAAGAACAAACCTACATGGAATTAAAAAAAAGATAATAAAAAATTCATTACAGTCTGCAAATTGAAACAAAAAGTCCCTAGAAGTTTCCTAGCTAGAGTTTTGTGGAAAAAAACTGTTTATTCTGTTTGCTAAACTTTGCCCGTAATCAGTAAGCAAGGAAACATGTTTTACCTGCAAATAAGGCCTGATTATGCAAACTCCAGCCTTCTTTTTAACAGTCATTTCAGGAACATGCTTACCTCTGGTTTAGGGTATATAAAAAGCGAGAAGAAAGGAAGGTGTGCTGTGCCTGAATTATTTCATTTGAGTAAGCATAGCACATTGATTTTGGTGGAGTTACATCAGTTTATTATAGCTGAGGGTCTGGACTTCTATGTATATTCTTAAACCTGGATATGAAAGGATTTGATTAGTCTACACACTACAACATGGAGTTTTCACTGAGAATAAATTATAGTTTTGGTTTTGGTGTTTTTTTTTTGTTTTTTTTTTTTTTAATTATTATTGTCTTGTACCTCTGTGCTGATATTCATCAATTTAAAAATTTTCAAATCAGAAAGTCTAGGCTGTTTCAAGTCCTCGTGATGGCATTCTGAGGAAGTAATATGAACTTTTTACACTGCATGGTGGCTTTGCAATATTCAGTACAGCTCTGATCCATGTTATTGTTTGAAATGAGTTCCTAGAAACTTTTGAAAAAACTCAATGTCTGATAACTGCAGAAGTGTTCCAGCAATGACCCAGTGTAATGTATTAATTTTCTCCAATCTATACTTGTTTGCTTGTGAGGCTTGGAGGACAAAGTAGGAATGGGAGAAACAAAGAGGGCAGACTTCAAGGAAAGAGGGGCAAAAAGCCTTTTTTACTGTGAAGATTAAAAAATTTAGCTACTAGACGTTTATTACTATGACTTCAGTTGCAATTTTTGGATTATGTCTTGCCATTTTAATCAGCAGTTCAGTTCCTTTACACATTCAGAAAAACATGATGATGTTCCGGGAACCTGGGGCTGAGAAAAGCTGATAAGAGTAAATATTATGAAATTAAGTTAAATAATCTCAACCAGCCGTTGCATGGCCGCCATCTTTGCCTCAGATGTGACCAGAAATGGCAATAGAGGCAGTGTATCTCCTCTTCCTCTGAAGACCAGCTTGGTAACTAGAGTCAGATTTGCTGCCTCAGCAGAAGGAGCCATCTGCTTCCCTGCACATAAAGAAACTGCCAAAAAATGTGGTCCAAGAGAGTTTCCAGACAGGGAGCCAAGGTAGATCAGCATGGAAAAAGCCATTGTAGATGAGCTCCCATACTCTCATTCTAGAACAAGAATGACCGTTGTGATTTATCTCACTCTACTTTGGAATGAGAAAATTTAAAAAAAAGAATAATCACTGGTTGTTCTGTAGCAAAAGTATCTGTAAGGATACTTGTTCAATAATACATAATCTACTTTAAATTCAAATCCTGTTTCACTCAGGCATAATTTTTCCTGTAGAGAAGCTGGTTTTGAGGGTAAATCTGATGCATTCAAGGTTAGTGAGTTCAAGAGCTGCTTCTTCTCTTTTTGTGTATCATATTGACATTTAAACTTTTTTTTTTTCATTATTACCTATATCGCATAATATATTCTGAAGTTTGTTCTCCAGTTTCATTCAATTCTTGACTTATGGAATTCTTTGTAGTTCCATTGTAACCGTAAAGAGATTAATATCTTTTAATCCTGAAGATTCCTGATTTGATTTATATCTCTCAAGAATGTATACACTTGAAGGTTTTTCCTGTTTTGTTTTGTTTTTTCAATTTTGGAAAAAAAAAAAATCCATATTGTCAAATACAGAATAAATAAAAGCTGAGATGTCCAGATTTAAGCTTTTATGACACAATTATAAATACTGTCTCAAGAGCAGTTTGGGTCCAGATCACTAAGCTCTGCTGAGTTTGCATTACAGAATTGAATTCATTTAGTTCAAAAAGGAATAGGCTTCTGAGTTCCGCCAAAACTAAGCTTTCTGAGATATAAGAAAGTTGAGAGATCTTATTTCCTTTGTGTACTGGCACAGTTTCAAACTAGGCAATAAACTGGAAGACACTATGACAACACTTCAAGAAATGCTGCTTTCTTTGTATATGTGGTCAAATCAGAATTATTTTTTGACAGCTTATACTCAGATTAATTCTTACTAGTTTAATAACCCTATTATGTTGGGATAAATCCTTCAGCTTTAAAATGTTTATGTGAGACTCCAGTCTGGAGATTTTGGCTTAAATCATCAAAACTGTATGCACATTTCCAGCTATCATACTGTCCCATCCAGGGACAAGTATAATTACACATAAATAAGTTTCTGTGAATAGCTGAAATAGTAGAATAAACAGAACATTCTATGAGCTGAAAAGAGACATGGATATTCCTAGAAAATATTTCTTAAAATCCAATACCTGTGTAGCAATTTGACATATTTCTGCACCTACCTCATCCAGCATGAATTCATCACTGCTGATTTTCTATGTAGATATGATTTTGACATTCATTAGATCAAAATAATTATACATTTACAGCTTCATTTTCATTAGATTAGAAAGACCACGCTTCCTCTCCTGCAAAAGTGAACAGCACTCAAATTCTGAATAACACACTATGCACTTCAAATACTTGTGCAAAGCATTCTATTTGACTCCTTGTAAATCTCACCATATTTTAATACAAAATAATAAACCTGTACAATCATAGAAATGCATCTTATCACAAATGTGGTAGCAGATAACTATATTTCAGAAATGCATAATGTACAGTAATTTTAGCAAAATCATAGTTATTACCAAGTGTGAAACTTTGAATTCCTGTAAACGTGCAGACTGCAAATATTTTACTCCCTAACTTCAGGAAAACTGTATTTTATTTCTTTTATTAGTGTTTTTTCTACCTGAATTGTATTGACTGAACTTAGTTAGGTCCTGTTTACATGAATAGCTATTCTGTTGAATCCATGCACATAGTAATTTTCATGAAAAGTGGTCATAAATAATCAGGTACAGATGGGTATTGGTATCTTCTTTACTGAATCACCCATAGCTAGCACAGGATGAATGACTATAAGTCAAGAAGAATATACTGTAAAATAAAATATTGGAAACATTTGGCAAGATATGGCTCTTATAATATATTGAATATTATTTTGAAAATTACATCTTTTTATGGCTTTCCTCTTTTCTCCTGGTCCTCACTTTAATGAGAAAGGAAGAAAAAGAGAACGAGAAAAGAAACCCTATCTGCCCACTCCCCTTCAAAGACTAGAGAAAACAACCTTTTTGGTATCAAGGAATTGTTTTGTAGACTTCCTTTGCATGTGAGTTAAAACATTTCTGTGTGAGAAAAGGTGATTTTTACTATCCCTGAACTTTAACATACCATAGAATCAATCATAGAATCATAGAATACCAGGTTGGAAGGGACCTCAAGGATCATCTGGTCCAATCTTTCTTGGCAAAAGCTCTGTCTAGAAAAAGGCACTGTCTAGACAAGATGTCCCAGTGCCCCATCCAGCCAAATCTTAAAAGTGTCCAGTGTTGGGGAATCCACCACTTCCTTGAGGAAATGATTCCAATGGCTGATAATTCTCATTGTGAAAAATTCCTCATGTCCAATTGGAACCTACCAAGTAGTAACTTACACCCATTTTCCCTTGTCTTTTCCATGTGACTTCCTGTAAAAAGGGAGTCTCCATCTGCTTTGTAGCCACCCTTTAAGTACTAGAACATGGTGATGAGGTCACCCCTAAGCCTTCTTTCCTCTAGGCTCAACAAACCCAATTCTCTCAGCCTTTCCTCACATGGCAGGCTTCCCAGTCCTTGATCATCCTGGTGGCCTGTCTCTGGACTCTCTCCAGCCTGTCCACATCTTTTTTGTATAATATTATGTATGTTAATGTTGAATCGCATATCCCCATCACAAACAGAATTTGTTTTCAGAAATCTATACAGTTCTGTACAGGGGAGTGGTAGAACATTTAAAAAATCAGTTACAACTCATAGGACCTGAAGCCTTAGATTACAAAACTACTGATCTGGTCTCATGGTATATACATCAGCATTGTCTCTGTCAATTATATAGAAGACTACAAACTGAATTTGATAGTTTATTGCACACAGTCCCTGATTTAAGACACATTGGTAAAACTGAGTAGGAAAACTGTCATGCTCACTTTCTATGCTGTCCTCAAGGTGAAGGCAGAGGATTCTGGTTTCCTCAGCTTGGTAGCATTATCTAAAACATTATTCCAGGTATATAGAACACCAATCTGCTCTTTCCTTCAAATATCTGGAATTGCCTCATCCTCTCCTTTCCCTCCTACAGCCTCAGAGAAATGATACTAATTAGCTGCCAGTCTGAGCAATATGCAGCCACATTTTTCAGCATTTCATCTGCAGGCCCCATAAAAATATGTTTCTGTAGATTTCTGAAGTAGTTCTTCATATAAATCCAATTCAATATTTATTCTCATTTTGCTAGAGAGGAATTACATTCCATAAGTTTTAGATGAGCATTGCTGAAGGTGAAACTGCAAAAGTAATTTCTGTATTTTCACATTCTAACAGTTTTTATTCCTCCTTAAAGATCACTGGTAAAGATAAGAAATAAGGTACAGCTTACCAAGAATTAGAATAAAGCACAGATATCTTCATCCACATCTTCTGAAACAGTGATTTATTCTTCATCTACTGAAAACTAAAGGATGGCAGACTTTCTACTACTGCTTTTGTACTTAAAATGTTAGGATGATGTTCAAATTTGAAGTATGTTTTTTTTCTCTAGAAATTTTCATTCACTCAAAAGCAACCTTTTTGCTCTACAAAAAACTTAGAGAAAACCTTCAGATGTCTCTATTGAAATCTGCTTAAGAAACTGGCATGGGTATGAATGTAGGTCACAAAATAATGAAAGATCTGATTTTGACTACCTCCATTTCCATGATCAGGAGCTGTAATTTCATGTTTTAGAACAGTCCTACATTACTATCACAAGCACAATGTTTCAAAAGACCTTGAGAAAACACTTCAGAACAATCAAAACATTTAGAAGAATTCAAAATTAATTTTTAAAACTTTCAAAACAAAAATTTTTCAAGATGTTTGCTATTATAAAAATGACATAGTTCACACATGCATTGGTTTATTCAAGTTTTAGACAGAAGTTTCAATCCATTCTCATCTTTACTAGTAGTTAGGTTAGGACTCATCTCTCTGTCCTTAGGTAAAAACCATCAGCTGAACCATTTCAGCAATTTTTATCCTTTTAAACCTTTAGAAATACACCAAGTCTCTGATTCCTCTTCAAGGTACTGATATGAGAATAGACTTGCTACCTGAACTGTTTCAGCCAGGTGGAAGTGTCATTCATTTTGTTATTTTCTCCACCTAACAGGGAAGATGAGTATTTATGGGCCCCAAGAGAGACACAGGCATGGATTTAGCTCACTAAGACCTGAATGCTCCTCTAGACATACATGTTTCTGTCTATTGACTACAGATAGGACCTGCAGTGATTATAGTCCTATATTAGACATCTTAAGAACCCAAAGTTAGTCTCATTCAGTGCCTTGTGCAGTGATGACCACATTGTTCACGTTTCATAAAGACCCCCCAAACAAAGAAAATACAAGAGGTATAAAACCATTGGTAACTGACGTTACAGATTTGTATTTATATGCCACAAGCCTCAAGCATGTTGATGATCTTCCACATCAACCCAAGCCAATTTGGCTGGTGGCTACACAACTCCTGCCTTTACCCATGGCTCTGCCTTCCAGCCCCGTTGGTCACTGGACATTGAATTAAATCTTTTCAGGAAAATCAACAAAATCTGCCATTCCTCTCCCAGGAACAGACAAAAGTGACATAAAGAATTTAGTATTTTTTGCATACTCATATAAAAAAAGCTGCAGCATACTCATATAAAAAAGGAATTGTAAGTGGTTTGTATTTCCTTTTCCTCAGTGCTTCTCTTTTTTCTTTTATTTTAAGTGATGAATGTATATTTTCTTTAATTTGCCAATGATCACAAAAACTGAGCAGTTCAGGATCACTTGATGACTACGCTTTGGAACTCAGCCACTTTCCATATACGTTTTAGATTTAGCTGGATTTAGCATACTAGCTCAACTATTGCCAGGAGCTAATCCAAATTAGACTGTGTGGTCCTGTGCTGAAGGTTGAGCTTCAAACCTCCAAATCTGGCAGAGTTATGAAATCCTCCCTTGATCTGTTAGGGTTCCTGCCTTTCAAGGTGGGTGAGTTATGCTGGTGATTAGACTGTAAAAATGTGCCTGTAAAGGTGAATATTCCTCTCTAAAGGTGCTGGCTGGTTTTGTTATGTGCTCTGAGATTTAGATACCTTTCTCTGAAATGTGTGCTCCTCTCAAAAGGCAGACTTGAAAGGTTTTTTTCTGTCCCATGATCTAGTTAGTTTCCCATTGCATTTTGGCAGAAGTAGAGCATTTGTCCTCTTAAGGTGGAGTCTAGTGGGTATTTTTAATTCCATTTTATGCCATGATCCTTGCTGCAGCCCTCCCTGAATCTGCTCCAAGCAACAGTCCCATTTCAAAGCTCTGGGAAGGGTGGACTTGGTCCAGGATCCCCCAGGCTGTCTGAGGATGCTTTTTCCTCAATAAATAGAAAAAACAATAAGGTTGAAAGTATCATTTTCTGGTGCCATTTTGAAATTGTATTTTTCTATAATTTTGGTACCTCAAATACATTTTCTTGGAAAACACTATCACAAACAAGCAAGATGTAAAATAGGAAATAAAAATATATTAATCATAAAATAATTATAAAAAAATGTCAAGGGCAGTGAAAGAAAAATCATTCTATTTACTGTTTTCAGACTGCCGTCTAGTTACAAGCCTTTCAGGCTTTGTTGTCTTTGAGTGCTGCAATTACTTTATACATATTGATATGCCTTGAGAATGTGACAAGAAATTAGAAATATAACATCATTTTTGATAAAGTGTCCTGTTTTTTGACTGGGATAGAGTTAATTTTTACAAGAAGCTGGGAGGGGACACAGCCAGGATAGCTGACCCAAACTAGCCAAGGGGTATTCCATACCATATGACATCATGCTCACTATTTAACTTGGGTGGGGGGGTGCTGGCTGGGAAAGAGGGATTGCTGCTTGGAGATGGGCTGGGCATCGGGTTCCGGGCAGTGAGAAAATTGCATTGTGTATCACCTGCTTTGTATATTCTGTTACAAGTACTGGTGTTATTTTCCTCTCCCTTTGCTGTCCCAGTAACCTGTCCTTATCCCAACCCACGAGTTTTACCTTTTTCTTCTGATTCTCCCCCCGATCCCACTGAGGCCGGAAGGAGTGAGCAAGTGGCTGTGTCATGCTGTGCTGCCAGCTGGGGCTAAACCATGGCATAGGGGAAAAGAAGAGGGGAAATATGTTTGAAGTATGCAGTTAGATCTACTTTAACCTCGATCTACTGTCATTGGATTTAGTCCTTGAGGAAAATCACACAGAATTTTCTTTTAAAGTGACCAATTGTCCATTATAGCATATTCTGACTGCTTGGCCAGGAATTAGTACAGCACATCATTGAAGCAGAGAGACCTTTTAAAATTTGAATTAGTACTAAGCATCCTAATAAGTGATCCAGCCACCACAACACCAGGTAGACAATTCATTGCTGTCAACAACAGGAAAAATAGGACTAAGCATAGAGCTATGTATGTTCTGTCTTACCAGCTTTGATATGGTCATCTATTTGCAACTTACACCACTTATAATTCCTTTTTTGCATTTCCTTATTTTCTTAGCTGTGACATTCTTTCCTTTATATTACAAACCAGAGAGGATGATCACATCAATTGTTAAAGTACAAGTCTAACTTTTATATTCCACATTTTTTATTCAAGTACAATAAATAAATAAATTATTTCCTTGGTAAATTACTGGTGAGCCTGTTAACCACACAGAAGTCAGATAAAACTATTGCTTGTGTAAGGTGGGTGTTGCCACACATAATCTGCATAAGGTGTAAGTGCTCTAAGGGCCTCTGGGATAGCTTCAGGGCTGACTCTAATTTCCACCAAGTTGACAATAGCCCCAAGCAGCCTTTCTGCTAATGGTCAGAGTAAAATGCTGATCACCTCTCTTTCAGTGAGAATTACCTGTAGACTGTAAACTTTGAGACAGCGGGGCAGGGTGCTGTTATAGGCTTTCCATTACCCAACCAATTGATTCAATCAAATTTATTTCTTGGGAACCAAAATTATTTGGTGTAGCTTTGCATCAGCACAGAGGAGAGAAGATAATGAGAGATCAATATTTTCAGGAGCATAGGACATGAAAATCACACCCACTTCCCTACTAAAACCCTCACAGAGATGGACTATTGTCAGAGGGTATTTTCAGCTATTTGAAGTACAGCTAATGTATTTTATTCTGTATCTGGAAAGGAATCACGTGAAATATCATGAATTGGAACAGGAACACTAAGCTACTTATGGCTCCAGTTTGCTTATAGATCAGATGTTCTACTACATAGGACTACTAGGACCTTTTCTTAGGCTGATTCTAGGAGAGGTTGAAGTACTTCATCAGAGAGAACTGCCAGCCTCACAGGAGTTCACAGGGCCATAAAATGTGCATGGAATCAGTAGTCAGATGCCAAATATATCTTAATTGGCACTGAGTAGAATTATACCTAATGAGTGTATTGTTCTTCAGCAAACAACTGGTTTTATGGCTGGTACCAAGGAACTCTGCTGTAAGTTCCAAGCTGTGTGGTCTAACCCCAGCTGGCAACTAAGCACCACACAGCTGCTTGATCGCTTCTCCTGCAGTGGGAGGGAGAAGAGAATCATAAGGGTAAAAGAGGGAAAACTTGTGAATTGAGATAAAGACAGTTTAATAGAGAAAGCAAAAACCAAGTGCACAAGCAAAGCAAGACAAGGAATTCATTCAGCACTTCCCATGGGCAGGTGGGTGTTCAGCCATCTCCAGGAAAGTAGGGCTCCATCACACATAACAGGAAGACAAACACCATCACTCCAAATATACTCCCTCTTCCTTCTTCCCCCATGACGCCATATGGTATGGAATATCCCTTTGGCCAGTTGGGGTCAGCTGTCCCGGCTGTGTCCCCTCCCAACTCCTTGTGCACCCCCAGCCTACTCACTTGGTGGGGTGGGGCAAGGAGCAGAAAAGGCCTTGGCTCTGTGTAAGCACCGCTCAGCAGTAATGAAAACATTTCTGTGTTATCAACTCTGTTTTCAGCACAAATCCAAGACATAGTCCCGTACTAGCTACCATGGAGAAAATCAACTCTATCCCAGCCAAAACCAGCACACAAGGACAGTCTTTGTTTCTTGACTTATCTCTTGGTTCATCCCCTTGAATGGCCAGAAATAAAATTAGAGATATTATAATGGAGTACATTTAAGTAAAACAGACTTGATAGGTCTTCACTGTAACACATGACTGTATTTAAAATGTAATACTCTCTTTCTACACATATATACATATACAAAGTTTGTTATAAAGTTGCTGTCATTATTAGAAGAATCAAAGTCCATTTTGTCAGTGGTAGGTATTATATCTACAACTCAAGCACAACACATAAACAATAAACAAGATGCAAAGTGATCTTGAGTGATAGCCTTCCTTTCTCACCCCTGTTATCCTGGTTTACTCTGTATTCAATACACGTCGTGTAGCTATAACCCAAAGAAAGCATGAATATTGTATTTTATTAGACATTACAACTTAATTCATCCAAACATCATAGTGACTTTAGGTATTATTTAAGCTTTCTCTGATTTTTTTTTTTTTTTTTTTTTTTGGGGGGGGGCGGGGGTTTGAT
>VXBL01003418.1:582337-709447 GCA_013400195.1 Aramus guarauna | reverse complement strand
TTGGGGGGGGGGCAGGGATTGAACTATTTCTAACAGATGTGGACCTATCTCATTTATATTTTCACACTATCTTATTGAAACTACATACCTGTCTTCCATCTTACTACAAATACGGCTGTCCTTTATTCAGCCAAAAGAAATTCTGATTTGGACTTCATCCAAAAATCAGTTTTCCCTTAGTATAATCTCCAGTCTAATCAAGGCAATTAATTTTTCCCTTTTGACCAAGTTTTTATTCCTCATGTCCCTTCACCCCCTAAAAAAAAGCTTATATTTACTTTCCCAATACTTTGTCACTGCTTTTTCATCTTACCTAGAATTATTATAAACAGATATCATCACAGAGAACAAGAGCAAACAGTTATACTTCCAAGGACAATTTAAAGTATAACTCACTCTCAAATACCTTCATTTTACTGAAAATCAGGTGAAGTGTAGGAGAAAGCTTTCACTATAGAGACTACTGAATTAAAGCAGGACACCTGACGTGCTAGATCAGAGAAAAGCAATTACTTCTTGTCTGTTCTTTTAACATGCAGAGGGGGAAACAGCTGGGAGCAATATGAGCGGTAACACCACATAAGGAAGTGGCAGGTAGGTGGTTTGCTGTTTGAGTTGTTGGAGACAGTTGTGGATGTTCCTGGGACTTTCTGTACCCTGCTAAATGCTTTTGTGGTGAGTTGGGGTCATGGAGGGAAGTTCTGTGTAATCATTTCTAAAACCTTTTCTTTGCCTTGTGTAGGAAGAGCAGTTGGGCTGCTAAGAGAAGTCGGGGTTGCTTGGTTTCTGTGTGTCTGAGGCTTTGGTGTGAGGGTTTCTTAATGGAGAACTACCTCAGAGCAGCCAAAATGGTACCGAGTGGCTCTGATGTAGCTGGCTTTGTTTGGCAGGCTTGTAAGAGAGCTTAGGAAGGATTTCCTTGAGAAATTGATTCTTTACACTTTTGGTTGAAGGCTATGAGCAAAGAGGATTCAAAAAACCTATGTGTAGTTTATGTGAGGTAGTTGTTGTGTTTATGGTGTTAATTCTATTGAGGTGTTTTTCTGCTAGTAGCAGGTTCTTTTATGTGTTTTTATTTAAGTCTCAGATACAAAAATGAAGTAAAAGTTAGGGGTGTGGGTCTCAGGCAATTACTATAATTTTCATGTGTATGTTATTTCACTGGCTTCCATTTATCTTTTTTATTAATATTAGCAGGACTGAATATAGCTCTAGAGACTTTAGATCTGTTTAGCTTTATTCCTTTCATGGAGACTGTACACTGCATATAGCATCAGTCCTAAAGGATACTACTGTTCAGTGTCTAAGCAGTTGTTTGATATTTGACTAGTTTTGTGGTTTTTTTTTTTAAAACAATGTGGTTAAAAAACAAAATGAAAAAAAACACAACCTTTTCTTTTACTAAAGTACTGATCAAACCCCTGAAAGTTTAATGCAAGGATTCTGACTTGTGTTTCTAAAGAGCCTGTATGGAATTCTTATTATGAAGGAATGAATGATAATTCAACCAGATATTTGTGTGTGATTAAATAATCAATTACTTATGACTTCAAAAGTAAATATACACCTAAATAGCTTGATTACTAAAGCTTTTCTTGAAATTCTGTATGATGCTAGTAGTTTGGCAACATTAATTGGAGGGTACTCCAACCTTGTACCTATATGGCTGTCTGTATCTCTAAGAATAGCTTCTTGCATGCATGAAGTATTTGCTCACTTTTTTGCACTCTTCTGGCTTATTTCTGTGAAACTTTCATGTCAGCCTAGTGGATATTCTGGAAAAAAAATTCAGTCCCTCCTGAAAATTCAAGCTTCTGTTCTTTGTATAGTTTTAGATTTCATTGTTTGAGTCTAAAAAGGTGGTTCACAAAGAAAAACTGGTGTTCTAAGTCTTTGACATGCTGAGTGAGAAATACATTAGGGATTCTTTCAAGTAATTTCACATTTGTTTCTTTTGGTGTGCCTTCAGTACCTGCAAGAACATATCAAAACCAGTAATATTTTGATTTTTTTCTACTCTTTGTGTTAAAAAATATTGAAACCCATGATGTTGGACATAAAAATTGAGAACATAGTATATCTATATTATATTTAACTTCAACTGATACAAGTGCAGCCAGGTTACATTGTTCTCATTTGTTATTGCTTCTCTATGTTCACATATCACTGAATTCATAAATGCATATCCAGGTCACACCAACACTGGCACATTTTTTTCTGTCTGCACGCTGTCCCTTGTGAAATGGTCAGAATTTCATCTTGGGTCAAAACTTGGATGCTAATTAAAGAAACTAAAATGACTTTGCTTTGTGACTGTAACATGTGCAACTTGTTAACTAATTATTTGGGGTTTATTGTTTATTCTCTTTCATATTACAGAATTCTGGGGAAAAAAAACCACAGTCCAGTTTCTGTTGCTAGTCATGTAACTGAATTTTATCAATCTGGAACACTACTGGAAGAAAACAAGCCCTCTTACAAGTGTGTTGAATATTATTAATTAATGATAGCTTAGTCCTGCAAGGTATTAAGATCTGCTCACATGAGAGTCTTTGACTTAACTGGTTTTTTTTTTCCCCAGCTCAAAAACTTGAGCTGTAGATAAGAATTTGTAGAATAAATAGAATCTAAAAGATGTAATCTATCATACATACTTTCTAAAATCAAAATTAAGTGGGCATGTATGAAATGTCTGAGACCCTAAAGCTGTATAAAAATTTTAGGAAGTTAGATGGTAATTATCATCATTGCTCTCCTTCTGGTTTGGGAAGGAAAGAAGAGAAAGTTAGTGGCAAGTACATGAACACCTTGCAGAAAAAAAAAAGAAACTACTAGAAAGGATGTAAAATTATTCCTTGCTTTGTTTCCAAATGATTGGTCAGGCAGATATTGTCAAATATGACTGGGTTTCTTCCGATCATTGTTGGTTTTTCTCCCTCCTCTGCCCCCTTTTTCTTTGTCTTTCAGAAGCAACATGCTTTCTGGGTAATTAAGGATGATTAGCAGGTCAATAATTTTGTTGCTTGTGCCTAATAATTTTTAAGTTCTTATGCTAGGATTTAGTTTTGTTACTTAATTTGTTATTCTTGGAGTGTCTGATCCAATTATATAGTCAGGTGGGCTTTGATCCAGACAGCTAAATTATTATGGTGGTAGGAACCAAGCTTTAGAATTATCCATAAACAGAAATGGTTAAGTGTTTCGTTAAACCTTTATTATATTCCATCCCAGCTGAGTAATATCTGTAAAATAATAATCATAAAAGAGTAATTAGGAAGGAAAAGGGACATAACTTCATCAATTGTCCTAAGTTTTTATCTTCTTAACAAACACACACCCTGTTTGTATGTAAAAGAAAAATCCAGAGGATAAGTACAGAGTTTTCTTGTGTTTTGTGGAACCTAGAAATGTAGCTTTAAATAGGTACCAATTCCCACTTCCAAATGTTTTGCAAACGCAGAGGGAAGCAGAGACACGTATGTGAGTCGCTAAGTATTAATTAATCTGGCCACTTAGCTGGCTAACCTACATTTGAAGCAACATCCATCTATCTGTCTGTCTTCATTATCTGTAAGCTTTATGGCATTTCCTGCTGATTGACTGTTACGTTCAAGACCTGGCACTTTCAGAAGGACACCCATTAAAAAGCTTCTCCTGAGCACCTTGTAGTGCAGTTCCAATACATGTCTCAACGTTAATCTACTGTGCTTTAACATTACAGGAAGCTATATGTTTAGACCAGCCTGTGAAAAATTATGTATGGTCTGAAATAAAGTAGGTAGTGGTTGGCTTATATTTTTAGACAATTTAGTTGAGACAGACAAACAAACACTCTCAACAACTCTTCTGTAAACAGCGGACCCTTAGCAGGTAGTATGTGTTGTTATATCTGTGTTTCTTAAGGCTTTCAATTTTTTTAAGGGAATACATTCCTGAGAAATATAAGGGATGGAGGAATAACTATTTTTTCCATGTTTCACCTGTAATCGAACTCCTTGGGATGGTTTTGACGCATAGCATGCTGTGCTAGAATAGTAACACTTCCAAAATAAGAAATATTAGAGCCTGCTGATGCTTATATATTTTCAGTGTCCCAGCACGTAGTTAGATCAGCTGCACCCTTAACTACTCTTGTACTGTGTGATGTTGCATAATCAGAATATGATGCTGCTACAGCTATAGGCCTTTCATTATGGTTGCTGCTGAATGACTGCATTCAATATTCTGTATTCCACTCCAGGGAGTACTGCAGACGTGCTTTCTACAGATTCTGCAGCCCTATTAAAAACGCTTGAATCTTCCTTCCATTCAATGTGGGCTTTAACTGCTCGCATATATGAAGTGATAAGCACTGCATTGAACAAAGAAAATTTATAGAGCTTCTGTCCTATTACCGTGAATGTGAACTATTTTGAAGAGGATATAGAATGTATGGAGAGTAACAAAGTAATATTGAATTTTTTAACATGCTTATTTACCCTGCTCAGGATCAGACAAGAGGAATGAGAGCTGTAAGAAAGCAGTTCTCTCCCCATTTCTATTCAATCAATAGTTTGGGTGAAGCTGCCAACCTTGTAGGAACCTTCAGGATCAGTCTAGCAAGGACTGTGTCATGTTAGTGACAGGTATTCTCCTCACCTCTATCGAACTGGGATTCCCAGCATAAGAGAAGAAAGGTTTCCCTGACCTTGTCTGCTTGGTTTGTGTCAGATTAGTGCTGTGATGTGATGGATTTGTTTTGGGGGATGGGAATTAAACATTATTGTCCTCACACAGACTTATCGTTTTTCCAGAATTATCTAGAGATTTAAAAAGTGAAGCAACCTCATAATTTTAAAGAGACCATTGTATTCAACTCCTTATGTTGTGGGGGATCTGAAGCCATCATTCTTGGATGCCTTTAGCAAGTGCTGAAAGTTGTTTTTTTTTAGGTCTGTTCTTTTTAGTTCCCCTATCTGGTTACCTCATTCATAGTTTTGTAAATTTTTGATACATGCTTCTCTCCCCTCCTCATCTTTTTTCTCCTGGTTTGTCTTCTGCAGTAAATGTTTTTGAGGGTTTCTGTACTCTGAATGTAAAGGCACACCCCATTTACTCTATTCCTTTTCAAATACAAGACTAACAGGCCTTTGGAAATGCAGAATTGACTATTGTAATAAAAAATAAGCAAATTTTAATATTAAAGTAAAGCAAAATAGTTTAGTTTGGCTCATACTGTGGATGTTTTCAATCATTAAATTGAGTTCAGTTCTCTGGTTTATACAAAAAATGCAGATGTTACTAAGTGAGACATTAGGGTGGTTTCATAAAAAGAAGAATCTGGTCACATACACAGAAGAAAAAAACACTGAACTCTCTTAATTTTTATGTGAAATTGAGGAAATAGTGAGAAATAGAGCTGACTATTGGTTTTAGCTCAGTTGAGGTTTGTTGTAGTATAGGTCAATTCACTTCATTTTTCATTAGCTCATAAATCTTCTGACTAAGAAGACTTTCCATCTGGAAGTTACCTAATCTATATGGTAAACTGAAGACTGTGTTTGCAATCATACTGTTTATACATAAAGCATGATCGTTATAATCATATAGTTAAAGTGGATTTATTCAGTGACATTATTAATGTGTTTCCCAAAGCCTTTTATAAACATTTTGATCTGTTTTTTAAAAAAAAATAAAAAAAAAATATATAGCTACTGTAATCCTTTAAGTGTTAATAGTTTTCAGAACAACAGAATAATTTGCTTTCTGGAACATGTTTGTGCTGCAAAATAATGTGCTGTTAACTCACATTGGATAATCTGTTTGGTTGAGAATGTCAGCTTGTGTCTAACTGGAGTTTAAACCTACTTTTCTCCCTCCTGGAAGAAAAAGAAATAAGAAGTTGATGTTTTCCATTAAAGTTAATCGTTCAATCCTCTAGCTACTGATCACAACAGCAAGGATAATCGGAGGTTTTTCAATGACTTCAGTATGAGGAAAGATTAAGTAACTAAATCTTTAACTTGGGGAGACAAATGTCCTAATGGCTTATAAAATGATCAATTACCATGAATTAATCACTTTATATTCATTTTTCATGTCTCATGATACAAGAATAAAGGATATAAAAAATAATATAATCAAACAGCAGGTATAGAACAAACAAAAAGTATCTGTCATGCAAAATACAATTAACCTGTGGGATCTTCTTGCCAGCAGTCACTGTGGAAAAGCAAAGTATAACTGCAGAGAATGATTAGACAAATTCATAAAATAAGTTCTTCAAGAGCGAACACAAAGATGAAGCACTAACTCTAGTTTAAAAGGTCCAGTAACTGTAGGTTAACATAGCCCAGAAAAGGGTGTGCCCAAGTCTTTTTTTCTTGAGCACAGAGTACTCTTTGGTATACCTGCAGGGTTCCTTAGCCAGACAGGATGGATCCTACTAGGTAAAGAAAATGAAAATTTCCTCTGAGATTACAGAAACCCAAGAAACCAATATTGCAGAAGAAAAACTGGGAGTAAAAAGGGGATGAAGGGAGAGAGAAGAAGGTGTCCAAAGCTTAAAAAAAGCCAACCAGACACCACTGAATGAGGTAACCAGGTAGGAGAATTTAAAAAAAACACACCCAAAAAAAACCCAGACCTAAAAACCTCCAGTAGTTGCTGAAGGCATCCAAGAAGCCAGTATGCTCTGCCCAGAGGCACAAACATGCAGGGAAAAGTAGACCTGTGCAGATTTGGAAGCTCCCCGACAACCTTCAGGCAACTGGTAATGCAGATCCAATTCCCTAATTATTCTATTTTGGTATTGCATTTTTATGTGTGTTCTTGTGCTAATTGTTGACACAGGTAGCTTGTTTAATCTTAATTCTGTTCCAAACTTGTCTGAACACACAACATTACTTTGTTTCCAGCATGGGCTATTTTAGCTTTTCTGGGAACTTGTTTATCCTGGGTTTTTTGTCTTCATTTCATCATGATTCTGATGTGCCTTATAGAGCATGTCCTTCTTTGGAGCTACATATACCAGCTTTTTTCTCTTATTTCTTAGATTTTCACTGTTTACTTGCCCTGTACTTGCTCATCCCTCTGTGTCTGTGGCTAATGCTTTTCTGGCTTTCCAGGTGGCTTGAACCTCTACCCCCCTCAGAGGCCTTCCTTTTAAATAAATTAAAAATAAAAGTGAGAGACAAAGAAGGATGGGGATGAGTCCCAAAATACCAAAAGCTTGGAGTAAGTAGAGCTTCCCCAGCAGTGTCCTGTGATCCCAGAGGTATCCAGAGGGATGCTGCCCCTAGGGAACTGTGAACAGGAGCAGATGCCATTCCACCTCCCTCTTGCTTAAACTCCCTGTGACTGTCTGGGCCGGAGCTGGGGAGGGGTTTGAGGAGGAGCTCCTGTGACTTGATAAGGTCTTGGAGAGTGGTAGCTTATGAATTATGATCCCTTGTGAAAGGGGATCTTGCTGAGGCCTGGAAGAAGGGCAGCATCCCAGCGAGGGCCGTGTGGATTCAAATAGCACTGCGGAGGTGCTTGCACCCACCGCTGGAGTGCAGCGGGGCACCACAGCCAAACCTTACCCGCTGGCTGCTCGGCACTGCCGAACCGTTTGCAAGCTGTCACCTACATTTGGCTGGAGACACTGGGAATCCTTATTTGTTGAATGTGTTTGTGGTTCCCCCCATGTTCCTCTGACTGTAAGGATATTCTGCCTAACCTTAGCTGATGTTTCTCCTTGTTGGCTGGCTATTTCTTAAAACTTGGTTAGTCTTGTGGCCCTTTGGAAGGGATGCCCTTCATGTTCACTTACTGCCCCCAAAAACTAATCAGCCAGAGTCTCTGCTGCTTTCCTGCTTTATGGTGGATGTAGGGGAGAGGAATTACTCTCATACCCTAACCACTTGGTTCACAGTGGCAACATCTCCAGATTATTTGGAGCTGTTACCCAGTACTTTGTTCCCTTTGTTTTACCTCACCAATCTCTACAGAAGTTTTGGAAGAATAATCTTTATTCCAGCATCACTGTCTGCAAGCTTTAGGTTTAAAATGTAGCCATATGTGCAGTTGAAATGTTTATTAATTCTGGGAAAGAAACATTTTTAAGACCAACAAAGGGCTCTTTCTTTTCTCCAGACCTTTCATCTATCCTCCTACAGTCATGATAATGTAGTTAAGACATATCTGAGCTAGATTAAAGTTTGGCAGACTGCCAGAGCTAGGAATGCTAAACTGCTCTGTGTCCTCCAATATGCTGCATTTCTGACCCTGTTAAAAAAATGACTTAGATGTCAATACAGGAAGGAGGAGAGTTGAGTTAATAAATTCCCATAATTTTGTGGACTAGATGAAATATCAAGGCAAAGACTGCAAAGATTTCAGTTCTTTGGATGCTTTACTAGTTTAAAAATATCAAACAGTTGTTCTGACACTTTCTCTTGCTTATGTTTGCCTATTTCTTCTAGGTTAACTTTGTGTAAAACTATCCTCTACAATGTATCCAAGCATACTGTTCGCATTCTGTATATCCAACAACTAACCTCATCAAGTTCTTTACAGTGAACTCCAAATCTCATGTTTGTTTTTTAAATATAATCCTCTTGTGAAGAATTCCAGAATAAGTTTAGGGATTTCTAATCCTCTGTTCATGGAGAGCATCTTCACACATTTAATAGACAAATTGCATTTTATCTGCCATAGTCTTGCTTAGTCCCCAGGTATAACTACAGGCCAGTCAGTCTCACCTCCATACCTGGAAAGGTGATAGAATAGCTCATTCTGGAGGTCATCTCTAAGCATGTGGGGAAAAAGAAAGCTATTGGGAGCAGTCAACGTGGATTCTGGTTGTCTGGGAGTCCTGGTGGACAACAAGCTCTCAGTGAGCCAGCAATGTGCCCTTGTGGCCAAGAAGGCCAGTGGTATCCTGGGGTGTATTCAGAAGAGCATGGCCAGCAGGTTGAGGGAGGTTATCCTCCCCCTCTACTCTGCCCTGGTGAGGCCAAACCTGGAGTTGTTTGTCCANCAACCCCTACCCTTCTGTGATAAGCATATGATTCCATCCTGGGTTTCTCCCAGATCACTGTAATATTTTGTAACAGAAAGTGTGGTGTCACTGGGAAATGTCATCCATTTGCTAGCTAATTCTTTTTCCAAATCCTCAACTGCATCGACTTATGATATTTTTCTACTTAGAAATATCTGTCGTTGTCTTGAGGAATAACTATTAAACTTTATTTCTGATTGCTTAATTAGTTTCTAAATCAAGACGTTTGCCCCTTAGAAAACTACCTAGTACACAGCTGGTGACATAAAGCTAAATAATTAATATCCTTATGTGTAATTAAAAAAAATTAATACTCCTTTAGGAAAGATGTAATTATATTATTTTTGAAAACTGAAGTTAATTAAGCCCACCTTAGTCTACTTTCCCTCCCTTGTTTGTGTGTGTTTGCAAAGAGTGGTTCTATTGGGTTAAAAGAGTGAGATTTATTTCCCCTGTCCCACTCCTTCCCTTAGTGGAGCCATGCTGGCTTGAGTCTATCAAGTTATATTTATCCAACTGTTCTGCCATCCTATCTTTAATTAGATTCTCTATCAGTTTACTCAGTAATGGGACAAATCTCACCAGGCTGTAAATTCTAGGTTCTTTTTTAGCAGCATTATTTAAAAATAGGTACTGCGTTATTATTCCCCCCCATTCACCAGCAGTTTAAGTGTTTCTGTAAGGACATTCTGCAGATTTCTTTTCAGTAGTCTTTTTTTTTTTAATGTTTGATACTGCAATTTCTTCTTAATCTCTTCCTGACTTTGACCCAATCTTTAACTCTCTTCTTGTAGATCAAACTTTTTGTCTGAAATAGTCATTGGTTTTAAACTATGATATGAAGACTACAATGTGTGTCGATAAGGGATACTCAAGAAAAGTAGTCTTATTGGCCAGCATCTGAAATTCACAATGGAAGACTTAGTGTTATATTGTAGAAACATTGTGAGCCTACACTCCTGAAAAGTTGTTTAAAATAACTGTCTTCAGAAATTTTTCTCTCTTCCTGGTCTTTGTACTTTATAGGTAATTGTGCACTTAGAGTATGCATCCATTTGGAAAACTAAATGCAATGTGAATACAGTCAAATAAAGATGAAATGGAGGGTAATTAAGTGCAAGGCCAAAATTTTAACATTTTAATACAAAAGGAGCAATGTAAATCATTTGATTTATTTAACAACTTGAGTCCTATATAGCTTCATTCATGTGCATAGTAGGAAGGAAAAATCAGATTGACTCAAAAGCACTTCCACACTAGCTACTTATTAAAATTTTATTTGCAAAGTAATTTTGGCAAACTTATCTCAAAGCAATATTTTTTTTAACAAATGGAGATGTGTTTTGGTAGAGTTAGTATTTCAGCTTGGCTTCAACTGAAGTGGTTCACATTGCTCTATTGCAAGTAACTTTTTCACTGCTGTTTGCATTTAAAAAGTTTACACGCCTATAGGATACACAGTTTATTGCTGGAAATATACCTTTTTAACAATGGTTTTGCTTAAGAGCTTACATTTTGTCGCAATCATACTTAATCTGATTTGCATATGTACACATAAACATATTAACACCACCTTAATATTCAGTACCTGCATACTGTGAAAAAGGAAATTAACTGCAACCAAATACAAATAATTTAGGGAGAATGACTTGTTTTGCCTGTATATAGACCAGAAGTCTTGAATTCTAGGATTCCTAGCTATGCCCAAGGCATAATGGTGAATCAGAACATCTTTATTCTGTCCTACAGTTCTGGAGGGAAAAACATGTTTTGGATTCTGACAGTGACCTGCATCCAAATGTCCTGTGGTGGCGGGTAGATACTGGCCAACTGCTAAACGCCCACCCAGCTGCTCTCATCCTCCCTTCTGGGAGGAGAGGTGGATTGAAAATCTTATGGGTTGAGATAGATGGAGGAATCCCTTATGAGTTACTATCATGGGCAAAACAGACTTGACGAAAAGTAATGTATTTGATAATTAAGATAGATCTGAGTAGTAAGAAACAAAGATAAACTTTAAAACAACGCTTTTCCTCCCTTGCCCTTTCCTGGGCTCAACTTCTCTCCAGGTGGCACTGTGGGAAAGTGTGGGGGATTGTGGTCAACGTGTGACAGCTCCTCTCTGCTGCTCCTCCCTCCACATTTTCCCCTGCTCCAGTGTGGTTCCTCTAGGTGGGCAGGGCAAGGCATATCCACCTGCTCCACTCTGGTGTCTCTGCGGGCTGCAGGGAAACACCCGCCCCACCGGGGTCTCTCCCGGGGCCGCAGGGGCACCTCAGCGGGGGCACCTGGAGCCCCTCCTGCCCTCCTCCCGCTCTCCCCTCGGGGCTCGCAGGGCTGTTTCTCACCCCGTTTCCCTCAGCCCTGGCTGCCGGGCAGCGCTTTGCCCTTTCTTACCCAGGCTTTCCCCGAGGCGCCCGCCCGTGGCTGAGGGGCTCAGCTGTGCCCTGCGGTGGGGCCCTTGGAGCCGGCTGGAACCGGCTGTGTCCGGCACCGGGCAGCCCCGGCTGCTCCACACAGGGGCCGGCCCTGCAGGCCCCACTGCCAGCGACTGGGCACCAGTTGATGTTGTTCACTGTCCCATGTACTTTGTGTGCTCTGGGTCATGTGTCCTAATAATTTTTTTTTTAGGGAAAATAACCAAATCTCTGAAAGAGGGATATGTTATCTTTATATTATTTTGGAGAGCTTTTACTTTAGTGAAGGAGAAAGCATTTGAACTCTTCACCTGTATTACCACTCTTTGATGCCAGTTCTGCTGGCTCCAAGCAACTAAAGAGGATGATTTGGGTTGCTGTGCCTAACTTCTGCCTCTTATGAGTGGTGGCTTTTTTCCTCTTGGTTTGTTTGTTTTGGTCAGGTTTTTTTTATGAACTGTTGGTCTGTTTTAAAAACAACTCACATGGCAATTATGCAGCTTTAAATTCAAGGTCTCTTCAATGAAAACAATATTTTTACTCGGTAGGTGATAAAGCCTTTTTCCTTTCTTTAAAAAAAAAAAAAGCAAACACATTTTAGGACTAAAGAGCTTGTATCAAATTGCAATTAGAGAAGTAAAAACCTAGATGTAACTTAATGAGTAAATGAAGAGTTGGATAATGGTGATCCCTTGTAAGAGGTTTTAATGAGGAAAATGCTCTTTAATCATCTGATGATTATGGAAGAAGAGCAGTAATCTGTGCCACTTTGATGTCCTGGCAAGGTAATTTACTGTATTTTATTTTCTTGCTGTGAATCTGAATAGCCTCACTCTGTGCCCACGCAGCAATCTGAAACATCTGGAGTCTGCTGTATTCAGAAGTCTTTTTTTAAGTGTTCATCCCAAATTGAGTGAATGGAGAGCGTATGCTTTCTGCTGCTGATGCACAGAAACGTATGAGGGCCTACAGACGTGGTTAGAGATAGGATTACTGCAAGGTACATTTTGTAAGCATTTTCCTTTTCAGAGAATCTTCATACTTATATCTGAAAGCTGTTTTTTCTAGGGAGTGATCTAAAAGCTGCAACTGGCTGCCTCAAAAAACAGAAGTAACTCCCCACATCAAATGCTTATCTGCTGCCACAGTGCATGAACATGCCTTTAAAACTGCAGGTTCTGAAGTGTTGTGGCCATTTTTTTTTTCCACAAATGGAAATACTTTTCAAGGTTATAATGTTTGCGTACTTATGAATGAAGGAGTGGCATCCCATTCTCACAAGGAAAGGCTGTATGTACATGCGAAGCAGAATCCTGACCAGTTTTCCTTCTTTTATTCAGTACCGATCTCTGTAACCATGCTGATACAGTTGTGATTGACTGCTAGCACTGTTCATGAAAAGCTCCACAAGCAGGACTGCTTTCCTACCTGAGGACCTAGCTGTTTGTGGCACTTCTTTCACACAGTAAAATGTGTAAGGTGCGAAGCATATGGACTCTCCCTTCCACATCTAAGTCACAAACTGTAACTTACAAACAAAACATGAAGTTAATTACCAGTTAAGTTGTCAGAACTTAACTGGTAATTTAAATTCAAATTTCTTCAGCTGAGTTACAATTGCACCATAAAGTATTTCATGGGTTCAGTTTTTGCAGTTGCTCTTCCAGGCTTCAGTTTGTGTTGCCAAAATGCGTGGTTACACACTTTTAGTGAAAGGGTGTAAGTGTCATCTGTTGGTAGCACCTATTTCTGATGGTTTTTGTTGATGTTCAGTGGCATGGTGATTACACAAAGATAGTCAAAGCACCAATCGCACCAAGGTGTGATCAACACCTTGTTTGTTACAGAGGGAAGGATTTATCTCCTTTGCTTCAGCATATTTATGGATTCTGGTCCACATGGTTTGAGGTGGAAGCAGCTTCCAGGACTATTCCTGAGAGCAGACTGCTGCTAAAATTGATAACTTCCAAAACTTGCTTTGGACCAATTCTGTACCCTTTGGTGGTTATATCTCTATGAACATGTATTCAGATTCATGGAATGTAATGGTTATGATGGCAATAATTTAGAAACATTAAAAAAATAAAATTGACATTAATCTCTTTAAAGCATTTTTCATCAGTTCTGTTGTTTTTAAGTTTTCTTGGTGTAAAGCCCTCTTTTATGACTCTTTAGTGACTGGTATAAGCAAAACCTTGAACATGAATGAGAGTCTGCAGGTACTACTGCCATATAAATGGTTATTTTGTGTATATAGTATTATATTCTCCTGGCTTTTGATTGTTACTGTTGAATTCTTCTAATTCTAGTAGAACCTAGTAAAAAACCCAAAACACCTCCTCTTTTAAGAGTATCAGATATCAGGCTATCTGAAAACCTGACTAGATGGTGACACATGAGCAGTTACCTATGTTGAGTCAAAAGAAGTGCTGTGATGCATTGACTATGGTTAAAAAGAGCTTTATTAATGATTTCACTATCATGACTGCTTCCAGGGCAGTATTTAAATGGTGGATTTGCTGAAGCACTCCTCTCTCTTTAAAAATAGAAAAAGAGAATAAAAAGGAGAGACTGCACAAAGCTATGGATTCAAACACCTGGGATTTTGTGGGGGGTTTTGTGTTTTTGTAGGTGTGTGGGTTTTGGCGGGGTGGTTTTTTTTTTCCCCCCTTATGTGCTTAGAGAAAAAGAAAACAATGGCTGTGCAGAGCTTGGGTTGAAAAAGCAAAAGCTGTATAATGAGATTACTACAGCTATCACAGTGCGATTCCATTGTACTGCTATGTCCATGTCCTACTCTTCCAATAAATCATAATAACCAGCTGACAATGCAAATATCACAGCATGTTGTCTGGGAATTATTCTGATTAGTTTGTAACTTGCAAAGGCTCCACTCACTCTCGAGCAATGAGTCCTCCCATAGCTGTTATTTTTCCCTGATACTCTGTGTCATAAGAGATACTGAGATTGCAGTGGCCATAATTCTGGTTCAAAGGTGCTTGTAATAGTTTGTGTTTTGTTACCTTTCAGGGCTTTTGGGAGCATGCTATTAATACGAAAGTATGTTTTTACAATCTTCTCTTGCAGAATATCTATAACTAGGTTTTTAAATCCTCATATAAAGCTTTGGTTTTAAATCTTGCACAATGATAAAAATGTATATTAAACCAGTATAGGAGCATACAGTCTATGTTGTAACATGTTTGGAATATGATAATATCTGTAGAGGCAGAAAACATTCTTCAATTGTTAACCTTATATAGGTATGGTGGTTTTGTTTTGCTTTTTTTTTCTTACAGAAATAGCAAGTTTCCTGTCCTAGAAATTATAGATTTTTTTAAAAAAACAAACATTTAATATATTTTTGTCTTACTCTAATAATGATTTCTCTGTAATAATAAATCATGGTGTTCTTTTCAAGCTATTTATTTTTCTACCATCTGCTGAAGGTCTGTATTCTCTGGTGTGATAAAACTGAGACATTGACTGCAGTGTAAGTCTTGGAAATATGTGCTAGGCTTGTGGAAAAATTCAAGAGAAAAAAGATTAAAGCATGCAAATGTTTACACTGACACTTTTTTCTCTTGAGGTCTAGTTTAAAGTTCAACAAGAATTAGTATGTTTGAAGTCATCGTAGCCTTGTCCTATAGGGTGACCAGAGTGAAGGACCTACCAAAAATAATAACTTTCTTTTCTACTATGAAAACCCTTAGACTTCAGACACGGTAACTAGCTCTTTTATGTAGTGGGATCATGTTACTTTTCTGACTCATTTCTGATGTTTGGGTGTTTTCAATAATGAGAGCTAACATTTTAACAGATTTCTCAAAATAGTTCATCTGTTTAACCTTGTACTGTTTGGGGTCTTGTATACTTCATTAATATTCATTACATAATATATTACCTGGCAACCCAGGTTAAGCACCTAGACTCAGTTCCTTGCTCTGCCACAAATTTCCCAAGTGATCCTGGGCAAGTAATTTAGCTTTCCTGTATCTCGATTTCCAATCTATTTAATAGAGAGGATATTATTCTTCCCATTGTGAGAGAATACTATCACTGTGGAAATAAACTTATAATGGCTTCTGAAATGCATAGCAAGTGTGGGGTGGATCTATATGCCAGAGATGGATGTAGAAAGCAGCAGTTGTGTCCCCCAGTCTGGCAAATGAGGGCAATCGAACAGCCTTGTCCTGGAGGGTATTTGAGCTCTACAGAGATTTATACTAGCTTCATACTGATTGCAGGACCCTTGCAGAATTAGTAGAGTAAGCTTAGGGTTTAAGTAAAAAGCAAACTGGACTTTTTTCAATGGATTAGAGTATTGTCTTCTGCTCTTCATAAATAACATTTTTTAGCTATAAGCATGTACTTTGTAGTGGAGAGCAAACAAAAGTTTCTTAAAACCATGAAAGTGAAATAATGGGAAATCAGTTGCTATATTGCAGGTCATAAAATCATAGAATGGTTTGGGTTGGAAGGGACCTTTAAAGGTCATCTAGTCCAAGCCCCCTGCAATGAGCAGGGACATCTTCAACTAGATCAGGTTGCTCAAAGCCCCGTCCAACCTGACCTTGAATGTTTCCAGGGATGGGGCATCCACAGCTTCTCTGGGCAACCTCTTCCAGCACCATTCCAGTTTCACTACCCTCATTGTGTGTTTAAAAAAAAAAACAAAAAAACACCAACAACCAAAAAAACACTATCTTGGTTTTTTTTTTGTCCTTATATCCAGTCTGAATCTACCCTCTTAGTTTAAAACTGTTACACCTTGTCCTATTGCAACAGGCCCTACTAAAAAGTCTGTCCACAATAATGTTTTCTACTGGAAGTGTATTTGACTTGTTAACATGGGAAAGGGGCAATTATTGCTTCATTTATTAGAGCATATGTGAAAAAATATTTACAAGGGAACAAGATTTTTCTCTCTCCTGCTTTTCTCAAGATACATTCCTGCCAACATACAGATAAAATTATTTGAAAAATCTATGAAGAGCAAATGCTTCTCTATCAAAATATACAAAGAACCTCAGTAGAACAAGCAATTTAATTGAGAGAAAGCTAGTGGGAAAATAACTTGTAAGCAGCCCCCTTGCTAAGATGTCTCTGAAGGACTGCATATATATAAAAAAAAGCCCTATTTTTTCAGAAAGTGTAATGGGCACATCTGAAACCTTTCAGATAAATGTTTTATTGGATGAATCCCATTTCAGTGGTGCATGCTGGCAGCAGGGGTTATGACTGAACTACAGCAAATGCCAAGATTCAGTTAACTATGTTTCAGAATCACTGGGCTGGACTGTAATTACCTACTGTAAAAATAGGAAATTGTCATGCCTAGTAACACTGGAAGCAGCATCAGCAGGAATTTGTACATTGAACACAGCAGAAAATCCAAGAGCCTCATGTATAGACAGCTGCTGCTGCTGCTCACTGATAACAGCGTGCAACTTCTCTTAAGGGTAGAACTTCATTCTAAAATAGGTCAATAGGAGCAGGGAATAGATTGCTACTTAATGTGTAGGTAGTCATCGCTGACTATTAGAAGGCCTTCTGTGTGTACAGACATTATCTTATGTGTCTATAAATTTGAGGGTTTTAATTTTCATATATTTTTCTTCTGCTTTATTGACAGACTTGTTGAGACTAATGTTCTACTTGATACCTGTATTGTATTTCAATCCTGGTTAGAGCACTTGTGTCCATCTGTATATGTATCTATTAATAGTTCAATGCTAGAGTGAGGGATGGGGAGAATACTCATCCTCTCCCAGAGTGTTGAATTCTCACTGTTGGTGAGTCCATAGAGCTGGGCAGGAATCCTAAGGGTGGTTTTTTTTCCGTAGCTTCCCTAACCTGAAAACAACTATGTATTTCTTATCCTAAAAGTCAAATACCTGCTATTGCTGTAATCTAAAAGCAGTTGAAGACAGTCTTAATCCTTCCCTGTTGGTTGCTGTTTAGCTTAACACTGAGATGTCTACACTAGTAGCTTATAACAGTGCCTGGGAAACTTCCTGCGTTCTGGAACAAAATTACCTCTATTGTGAGAGGAGAGGGGGGGGAAAAACCTAACCCAAACCATCCACTAGGTTTTAAGCCTGTTCTCACTGGTGTTCCTCCAAACACTTTGTTCACAGTCCAGCAACAAGAATGTTTCATTTTAACTATGATTGTTTTAAGATACCAGATAAGTAGTCTTCCATCAGTATCCTGTTATGAAACTTAAAAATAAAATAAAAAAATTAGAAAGGACACACATCACTTCTTTACAGTGGTTTGAGTGTTTGAGAATATTCCCAGGTCTACTTAAATTTGTTATTATAGATGTAACAAGGGAGTCCTTATTCCCCATACTGTTGAACAGAGATGGAAGCAAAGGTGCCCTAGGTACTGCTTTAGAGCGTAAATCTTTAATCTCTTGTAGCTGGTACTAGAAACTGCTAGGGGTACTTTGCTCCTTCCCGGTAGCTCTAACTGTGGCATTTCTGCTGACATGAGCGTCTATATCAGTAAGTATAAAGAATTCTTACACCTGTAGTATGTTCAATAGCTGGATCTGTTCACAACTCTACATGACAATGCATGACAAAGAACTTAACACTTTCAGAGTAGTCCTTGATTCATGAGTAGAAAGCTTTTGTCCTGGTTTTGCCAGGGATAGAGTTAAGTTTCTTTCTGGCAGTTGGTGTTTTGGATTAAGGATGAGAACAATGTTGATACATTATTTGGTAAATATTATTTAATTTAGAAGGTGCTGAACAATCCCTGAAAATATTTTTTTTCAGTTTAAATAATTTTGGAAATCAAAGTAGAAAAGTTGGAAGTAGCAATAGGTAGTTGAAACTTCAGATCTTCAAGACTATTAGTGGTGATAGTTCTACAGTAAAGTCTTCAAGCCACAACCAGCATCTCGCTTTCTTCATGCCAGATACTATTGTACATATATGCAGTAAAAGGTTTCTTCTATTATGTAGAACTTCTGGTTTTAATTGGCAAACAAATCAAGGTTAGAAGGTCTGTCTTCTAAGCCCTTTTCTACTGAGCTACCCACTGTTATGCTTTCTTAAATGAGAACATACACACAAAACCTAGGAAATCAAGTTGACATTTCGTATTATCTTAGTAAGGATGTTATGTACTCTTATGAAGCACTGCATACAGATATCTTAAAGTTAATTGGCTCTTCGGAGCAGAAGTGTTTTGCGTTTTCACTCTGGACAAAATCTTAGAATAAATCCCTGACTTTTGGGTAGTATGGTTTCCTTTTCTTGTTACTTGCCAGTCACATTAGAATGGATTTAATCTTGTAAATACTGCTGTAGTCTAGGATGCTAGATAAGACAAAAATTTCCCCGAGCTGCTTGTGTCTTCAGATATAATTTTTTTACCTAATGAAAACCTATTTAGTTCTGTATTAAATAATGAAAACTTTATTTTACTAGAAATTACTACCTTTAAACTGAGCTTTAAGTGATCTTCAGACTAACTGAAAACAGGTGTCTGTATATTCCAGTATTGCAAGTATTAGAGTGTGGGAGTAGGCTATTTTGTTAAAGAAATGATGTCTGTGCTCTACAGTAGCTGAAAAAAAGAATGAACCAAAAGTAACTCAATGTATTACCAGCCAAACTTACACCTTTAGTATGATGCGTACTGAACAGTATTTTTCAGAAAAGATCTTCAAGGAACAATGATTGCAGTGTGTTCCTTTTGGTGGCGGGATCATGTAATTTAACAATCCTTGGACTTGAACACAAATGCTGTACAATGATATACTCTGAGTATTTTCCTTCTGATTTCTAGATGGGATGGACTTTGACAGAGCACTTTACTACACACCTCATTAAGTTAATGATAAAAATTAATCCCAAAGAGAGCAATGGAGAACTGCTAGAGGAAAATATTTCACGCAGGACGCAGCAGCCTGAGAGGTGAGGTGAGGCTGCTGCAGCTCCATCTCCCCAGGTTCAGCTAGGAGTGAGGCTAAAGATGAATTCCCACAGGCACACAGGAATGCTTCCATATCCTTGGCCAGCCACACAGGTCATACAGACACTCAGAGCACCAATGGACTCCTGCTTCCCTCTCTGGCTGGACAGGATTGAAGCCCATTGATGGGAATGCATGTATGTGTACAAGGTGGATCTCTCTATCAACTAGGCTCATTCAATTTTTCCTGTAGCTGTCCCTGGATTCCAGTCTCACAGGTTGCTGGTAACTGGACATGCAAGCCCCTGCAGCTGCAGTGCTGTTCAGTTTCTGGTACATACTGCGGACGTGTGTACATGTGTGCGTATGTACCACTTGCCCACCCCAAGCTGCCCAGAATTCCCCTGGTCCCACAGCTGACCCTCACTCTGCTCTTGCCACTAGAGACACACAAGTGCTGTTGTACCCAGAGCTGCCCTCACCTCCTTGGTCCCAGGTCATGTCACCTACTCGCCAGCTCATCTGGGTTGATCTTTGATCACATGCCCACTTGCACACCCGTACTGCTTCAGTCACTGGTACCACAGACAAACAGGCTCTCCAACCTCAGTTGCTGCACTCACACCCCCATATGCACATGTGCACACAGCATAGAGTCTCCTCACCCAGGAAAGAGGTAGAAAGAAGTTTAATAAGACAGGACAGGCGGTGCTCATCAGGCACAGGGCATGGCCAGGTAAGTGTTCTGACCAGCCACCTATTTACATATGAGACCTTTACGTCCCCTTACCCCTCTATTTTCCCATTCTTTTTCCTACCCAAATCAGCTAAACTTCTCCCTTTTCCCACCTTTGGTTCCTCCCCTAAACATCCTATAATAAGTCCTGTGACCTTGAACTGCTTTTCCTCTGTGTCCTGCATGTGTCCCCTGGGCAGCAACTCTCTTAGCCTGAAAGGTGGTCTCCAGAGCTGCTCCTGATGACTCCTTGTGATGAGTTTCACACCTGGACAATGAGGCTAAGGCTCGGCTGGGACAGCCCTGGGAGGCGCCCAGACAGGGTGTTTGTTCCTAGGGAGACGTCCATTTGGGTTCCCACCTGCATTTGTGCCATCCTTGCATTCCTCTGGGCTTGTGGAGTTGGACTGATGGGCCTGGGAGCATCTTGGGCGGGGTATTATTTGGGCTCCCCCATCCTGCCATTTGTTGCTCTGAGCTCCCTTGTGGGTCTGTGGATTAGCTTTATCACAGAACCTAGCAATAATGAACACAGTATAATGAATAATAGGCTGTGTTTGCTAGTTCTTAGTTATAATGGAGAATTATTGTTATCCAGTTGCAATGTATGCAAGTCTCCAGAGAGGAAGGTGTTCCAAGTTGAATTAATTGTAAGTTACTCTTGCATTGTTTTGCTGAGAATATTATGTTGTTTACCTTTGCTTTGTCCTCAAAATACTCTTCATAATTGACCCTTTTGATTTCTGTTTTTTAAGGATTGCTCTTGAGAAGACTCAAACTGTAGCAGGCTCATATGAAACAGCTGACATGTTCTTGTCTTTCACAGAGGAGTATGGAAAAGAGGAATTAAATTTACTTGGTTCTCTCTACTCTTCCCTAGCTATCTGTCATGTTGGTTATTTACAAGGTCATGCTGTGTTTCCCTAATTGTTGAGTCATTCTGGCATGTTACTATTGTTTTATGGAGAAGTTTTGCCTGGGATAATGTCATCAGGAAAACGAGTTTAGACAGCCTGTGATTCAGAGCTTACAAGGGATCAGTCTCCAGTGCATGAAACTGCCTGTCACTGTCTGAGCAAGATGAAGCTGAATGGGCCATGAGAGAGGGATAGATGTTCTTTAGCAGGGAATTTAGACCTTTCTGAAAGGTGTCAACTGAATGGGGAAATGTAGCATGAGGATGTATGCCCTGCAGACAGAACTTGTCTTGCTGTGTTGTATTTAGTTTCTGAGGTCAGTGACAAGGTGATAGCCACTGGAAAAGGAGCTCATTAGTTAAATGCTCTTTTGGCTAATGCAATATTTTAAAAAATGATGCTTCTAGATTCAGAAAAGTGAAAACAGTAAACTGATGTACCATCACATTATTTTAACTGTAATCATTGAACTGTCTTCTCATTTTCTCTTGTCTGTTTGGGGTGGGCATAAGAATTTACCTACGGGTTGGGAATGGTTGTTTTCTCATTGGTTATCCACAAGAAAGCATGTAATTTTGTAAGAATGTAGGTGTAAGCCGAAGGAAGTACTCAAAAGTACTTACTGTGGAAGCATTTTACATTCTGAGCCTGAGTAACTGGGTTTAGCTGATTGGGGTCAAGTGGAGATGCAAAGCTTTCACTGGTGGGTGCCAGGTCTCTGGGATACGTGTTTCAGTAACTCTAAGGACGCATGGAACTGCCTCTGTTCAAACTGTATCTATATATCACTATTGGTGTGAGAAGCCATGATGAAAGTCTTGAGGAAAACCAGCCTGTATCTGAATTAAATCCCTTTATAACTGTGTTTTCCAGGTGTCCTCTCCCAGGAGGTATTCTGGAATTTTTACAGGAGGAGGAAAAAAGAGTTGTTAGAATAGCAACTTGTTATCCTATTTAAATTTTCACAGATGATAAAATTTAGTACCCTTTTGATGTTTTACAGTCTCATGTCAACAAAAGTTGGAGTCTTGGTATAACTTTTAATATTCATGTATTCTGGTAGCTGCTTATTAATGAGTTTCTTTTTAACTGTCTTATAACAAGTTTTCTATAAGCAGGAATGAGAGGTAGTGGTGAGTGTTGCAAAATGATAATATGAGCAAAGAGCTCGATGTTCAGATCAAATATTTTTATGGCCGTTACTTTTTCTACAACCTTAGGGAAGCAAAATGCATCTTTTTCAAGCTTAACTGACTGCAAATTAGCCGTTATTCCTTCACCTTTATAAATTGTCTTGTTAGCTTTTTAAATTGTAAATAGGCAATCTGTGACTACACATACAGTATACAGGCAGTTATTTTTCTTCAACTTGATGGTTATATTGCAGTTGTCTTCTTTTTAAAAAGAAGTTGTCAGATTGTCTTTTTTGAAGTTAGGTTTAATTAACTGAGTTTAGCTTCACCAAAGTGTCTTTCAGTGTTGGGTTAAAAAGCTGTTTCTATGCCACTAGAGAACCAGTCCACCCATCAGAAAACATTTCCTGTATTTGAGTTACTGTACTAAACCTAGATCTGACAGTTTTGCTATCTGTTAGCTATAATAGATGTATCTATGGCTATAGATAAAACTGCTATTAGCAGTCTCATGTGCAGATGCAGCCTTTTCAGGAACTCAGCTTGTAAGAAAGCAGTGCTGCAATTTTCCAACTTTTATAAAACCACTAGTGGCTGGAATGTTTTCAGAAGGCACCATTTCAGCCTTTCTAATTGATATTCTCAAAAGTGGAATTTATTCTTATTTAATATTTGGAAGTTGTAAAATTCTTACAATACTTAATTTTATAGAGAATATTATAATAATAATTAGATGTTTTCTTAGATTTATCTGGAGATATTTAAATAAAAACACAATTTCTGCAACTTTAATATTATGTCTCTTGAAATAATCTCTTTTTCCTTCTCATATCTCATTAAATACTTTGAAAAGGTTTTCAGAAACTTATTTAAAGATGATATCATACCTAAAATGAAAAGGAAGTGAGTGCTGTAGAAAGAGATGTCTTGAAGAAATCTCAAAAGGCCATATTGTTAATCTACCTGCTCAATCGTTCAAATCCAAGGTGCATTGCACTTGGAAGATTCAAACATCCACTTGCAGGCTATGTATGTTTTTTTTCAGTTGAAATCTTGGATAAGAATTCTGTGCTCTAGCACACAGATTCCAATAATTACTGTTAATAGACTTGAAAGATAACAGCATAGGAAAGCATGTAGTACAAATGTAATTACAAGTTTTAATGATAGTAAAAAAATGTATGTGCTTTATGTTGTTTTCTGTTTTTCACTCTTGTATGGAGGTCATAAATTAAATTGTCTCGAAATTCTTCTCTCGCTCTCTGAGAGCACATGTCATAGCTGGTATGCAGCTTTCTAATTCTCCATTGCTCGCCTTCCCTTGGGTACGAGCTTTTATCCTGTAAAAATGGGGTTTTAACATTCTGAGTCTTAAATGTTGAAACAGTTCTCGCTATTACCTTTGTCTCCTGTCTACTTTATGCACAGAGTGGCTTGTAACTCAGTATAGCTCATGTTTCCAGCACTAGCACTTGCTTTCAGAAATAAGCTATGGTCTGACTATGAGGGACAGCTGCAGTTGTGCCAGTGTTTGCTACTTAAAATGAGTGCTGGGGAAACAGAAATATTCCTGCTTTCCCAGAGGTAAATAAAAAGATGGCAAAGCAGTGTTGTGTTTGGATATGAAATAGTCATACAAGGCAGTCCTCCCCACATAATAAGATTCATGTTATCAGTCCATGGAAAAACTCTTGTATTTAGGTTAGCAAAATTGAAGCATGCAGGATATATAAAACTTCTTGAGTACTAGGGAATGTACAGAATTGGACAGGATCATCTCTTATGACTTGTCCAGCCTTTCATAGCTGTAATTATAAAGATAACTCCCCCCTGCCACCACTATTGATGCATTTTGTTTAAAAAATGTTTTTATTCTATAACATGAATTAGAATAGGTTTTTCTGTTTCCTTATGCAATTAAAGATTTCTTGTACCTGAGATAAGAATGAATACAACTTAGAGGTGGGGTTTTTTAATAGCATATCTAGTTAGATTTGGTTGGTTTGGTCTTCTGTCGTTATTTTTACTAAAGGAGCAATTTCATGTAGATAAGATGCAGCTGACCATGCCATCAGATATGTTGATGAGTAGCAAATGATGTTCAGATCAAGGACAAAGTTATTCTTTTTCTCATAACCGTGTTATCAGTTACACGTCATAATGGGTTAGCCCATTTAGGATGTGCTTAATGCATTGTTCTTTGGTGTGTGTGAAACCAGAAACTTATTTTGTAAGGCTTTTTGACTAACAAAGTGGTCATGTGTATACTGGTATCATTCTCTAGCTGTACAATGAAAATGCAATCACCATTAACTGAAGGACATCAGGAAATACTCAGGTTCACGCTGTAGAGTACAGAAATATTGCTCAAAGCCCTGCCTAACCTGACCTTGAACACTTGCAGAGATGAGGCATCCACAACTTCTCTAGGCAATCTGTTCCAGTGTCTCACTGCCCTTATTGTGTAAAACAACAACCCCAAACAATTTCTTTCTTGTATCCAATCTAAATCTACCCTCTTTCAGTTTAAAACTGTTGCCCCTTGTCCTGTTATCACAGGCCGTGGTAGAAAGTCTCCTTCAGCCTGGCATATAAGTGCCCTTTATATACTGGAAGGCTGCAATCAGATCTCCCCAGAGCCTTCTTTTCTCCAGGCTGAACAACCCCAACTCTCTCAGCCTCTCTTCAAGGTGTAGAGGTTCCAACCCTCTGACCATTATTAGATTTACAGATGCGTTAAGTATTGGGAGATAGTTAATGAAGTATTGTCAAATTATTGCATTGGATGTATGATAAAGACTATAACTATGCTTCGTTATTATCTGAGTTATCGGATGAGTCAATGGATAAAGAAGAATATCTTTATTATTTGGACACATGTACATGTAATGCGTTGTAAAAGAGAAGAGCCTTGTTTGCCTGTTTCTTTGAAGTCTTTCCCAATAGCACAAAATCTTTCTGAATTAAATTATGTTAATGATATTTTTAAATTATTTGGAAAATAGATAAACAATCTAATCATGATAAAGGTTAATTGGTAAGCAATAGAAACTTATCTGCTGAGAAGGTTGGTGTTTAAGTGGCACAAAGTACAAATATATACAAGTTCTTTTAGCTTTGGGTTGGATTTAGAAACCAGGCAAGCATCTTAAAATAGCACAAGTAGTTAAAATGTGGATTTCTTGTGTACAGTTCCTTCAGCAATGTTAATCCACTTCAAGGCTGTGGAGGATGCCAGCAGGAGAAATGACGCTTTCCTTAAGATACTGGGCTAAAAACTGGAAAATCTTTCTAATGCTCTTCAGGCAACAATTGTTTTTCTAAATTCTTCAACAGAAACACAGTGATTTTATCTTTTCTGGTCTAAACCTTACTGGAGACTTAAGAAGCTACCTGTTTCTTACATAGTTTTCATCTAACACTATAGAATTCTCTAGTAAAAGCCTAGATTTTGGGAAGTCCATTGATATTGTTGATTGCCCAGTTCCTAAGTTACTACTTGTCCAATGGCATCCAGGAGGTACCATGAACAACCAGCAATTTTCATAACAGGCTGGTAGAAATTTTAGATTGACACATTGGTGGGGGTTGGAAGAGACCTCTGGAGATCATCTAGTCCAAACCCCTCTGCTAAAGCAGGATCACCTAGACCAGGTTGCACAGGATCATGTCCAGGCAGGTTTTGAATGTCTCCAGAGAAGGAGACTCCACAACCTCTCTGGGCAGCCTGTTCCAGTGCTCAGTCACCCTCAGAGTAAAGAAGTTTTTCCTCATATGCAGATGGAACTTCCTGTATTACAGTTTGTGCCTGTTGCCCCTTGTCCTATTGCTGGGCACCACTGTAAAGAGTCTGGCCCTGTCCTCTTGACATCCATCCTTTAGATATTTAGAAGCATTGATGAGATCCCCTCTCAGTCTTCTCTTCTCCAGGTTAAACAGACCCAGCTCTCTCAACCCTTCCTCATAAGCAAGATGCTCCAGCACCCTCATCATCCTCATAGCCCTCCACTGGACTCTCTCCAGTAGTTCCCTACCTTTGTTGAACTGGGGAGCCCAGAACTGGACACAGAACTCCAGATGTGGCCTCACCAGGGCAGAGTAGAGGGGGAGGATAACCTCCCTCAACCTGCTGGCCATGCTTTTCTTAATACCCCCCAGGATACCATTGGCCTTGCTGACCACAAGGGCACACTGCTGGCTCATGGAGAGCTTCTTTTTTACTAAATGAAGCATTAGTATAAGCATGTATTGCATAAATCTGTTTGTAATGGTGGTTTTCAAATTGCACTATTAACATGGCAGCACATTAATGGTCTAATCACTCTCTGTCTTTATTGCATGTATGATACTTCTAAAAAAATAGCTGAATAGTCCAGAAAATTGCTACCAAATTCCTGGGAACCATTACTTAGTGAATTCTTCTGACAAACCAGTTGATACGACATGCAACAGCAAACCATGACTTTTCAAGTTATTTGGTCTTAGCATTGCTTGTTTTGCAAGTTCTCATAATGTTTTTATTAGAAACAAATAATGTAAGAATCAGTTTTGCTGATATATCTCTTAAAGCCCTACCTGGAAAGAGGACATGAACAAACTGTTAGGTGTTAGAACTTTTTTCCTATGTTTTCCATAAGGGTAGTTGTAACCCTGCATTAAGAAAACAATCATAAGTTTCCAAGCTGAGGAAATACTTAAAATAACAATTACATGCAACTAAAAAAACCCCTCATGCTTGTCAAAGGGAAAGAAATAGACATATGATAATGAAGAACCTATTCCAAGCATATATGATAAGCTATGTTAGGCAAAAAGAGGGCATTCTATGGAAATAAATGAGGATTATGAGCACAGTAAGTAGTGGATGCATACACAGAAAAGTACAGAACTAAACTGAAGACAGAGTGCAAAGCTGAGTCTAATGCTAAAAAAGAGAAAGCATCTTTTAAAGAAAGTGGCAATTATCTCACACTTGCTTTCTGCCTGATGTGATATTAAGATTTTTCATTTTTTGTTTTAAAATATTATTTTGGATTTTTTTTGTTTGCTATCATCACTAGCAAGGCAGGATAGATGAGTCTGACTTCCGGACAAATCAGTGCTGCTTCTCACAAATCTATTTTGTTGTTTAGTTGCTGGAATCTGACATCTCTGTCTAGTTAGCATCAGAATGAGGTGGTAGCTACAGCTTTAGGGAGATTTACTGTCAGCTGCTTTCTTGACATATGACTTGCTCTCAGTATTTTATTTTGACTGTAAATGAGAATAAGGTAACTCCTTCTCAATTTCAACCCACGTGATAGAAAATGGAAGAAATCAGTTTTGGGCTTTCTTATTTTGGTAGACTTAGATAAATCTGGCACTGATCCCTCATACTGCATAATGAAACAATATAATGTCTTTAATCTGATAATAATTGTCTGTTTTATCAATGAGGCATGCATGATTAGACAACTTTACTTGTTCAGTGTCCTCCTTATAGACCTTCCAGTGGTAAAGGTTTTTTCCCCAGTTACCTTCTCGGATTGGTTTATTTAACTTCAAAGCTTTTGTGGCCCATAACTTACTGTTTCACAACCAGGATGCCAAGCCTTGATTGCCTTCTGAGAGGCTCCCATCCTTGTTATTGATGTGGATGCTTATATGAAACTATAACTCAACATAAGTGATTCCATTCTTGCCACTATTCATACCTGCACATAGGTGCATTCTATGCAGAATTAAATATCTTTTTTTTTTTTACCAGGAGTCTAGAAGGAGTTAGATGAGCTAATCTGGTCATGTAGCTGAACTAATATGCTTCTGTTGAACTCCAGTCTAAGTGAACGTCTACTTATTTTAACTAAAAAACTGCCTATAACTTCTCATGATTCCAGAGTTGAACACCTAAATTAGTATTTGTGCTTTATTATGATGCTCAAATTATCTTTAATTTTTAGAGAAGCGTGTGTGTCAGGTTCACGAGCATACTCTGAAATTTGGAACTGGAATAGATATCAAAAGTGAAGATTGAACTGTTGATCCAAATTGAACTTGCCTTTTGTTTTTACAATGAATTGACTCAGTATCCTAGGCCTGAAATTCAGGCCTTAGTATCACCCTTCTTTATATGAACTTAATTCACCATCTTGTTTTAATGATAGTGCTGTAAATAGCCTGATGAATTGACTGGTTCATCAGCACATTCATCCCCCTCAATAATAGAGAAATACTGTGACTTCTGCTATGTTATTGAGTCTTGTTGTTGGTGAGAATAGACTTGAATACATGCAGCAGGGGGAAAAACATAAAAGAGAATTAAGCCTGGAGTAAAAAACATAGTATGTAGTGACATACCTGGATCTCTTGCAAAATAGGATCTGGCTAGTAATCAGTGTGTGTGTAACTGCTTGTGTCACTTCATTTCAAACACTGGTGGATATGCGTGTGCATAGGTTTAAAGGAAAAAGCTAAACTAAGAAACCGCCTGTAGTTTAGCAGGGCTGCGCTGGGAGTCAGCTGAGACTTCAGTCGCATGTGCTGTTTGCCCTGAAGTTTTTCTTCTATTTTCCGCACTTCTTGTGTGGAGGTAGTTTGTAACTGGAGACTGCACATGTGCCTCTCTTGTCTGTTAAAATGAATGTTCAGGCTGGTTAAGATAACCACTAGAATCAGAGGCTCTATTTCTGGCAAAATACATGCATATAATTCTGCATTATGATTGTAGAATACTTCAGGCTCAAAGGGGCCTCAGAGGTCACCTAGTCTAACTTCTTACTCAAAGAAGGATCAACACAGAATTGAGATGAGCTCTTGAAAACCTACAAGGATGGAAACTGCACAACCTCTTTGGGAAACTTATTCCACTACTTAATTATAGTGGTTTGTTTTTTTCTTTTCACACTTATATCAAACTGCAATTTTTTTTGTTTGTTTGTTTCTTGTCTGATCTTCCAGCTGCTGCCTCTGCAGAGCTCCTTCCCCCAGGGCAAGAGCTTGGTTTAGTCTCCCTCCACTGAATTTGACCCAGTGGTTCAACATCTGCCCTGTACTGGGGGTCCAAAACTGGACACAGTATTCCAATTGTTGTGTCCCTAGCAGAGGAGGGGGAACCTACTGGCTGTGCTCCTCTTAACACAGGCCATAACGCTGCTGGTGTTCCTTGCTGCCAGGTCATGCTGCTGACTCAAGCTGAAGTATAAACGTTCTTCCTTTTTAGTCTCTTGGGAATATGGAGTTTGCTGTCCTGGCTCAGGCAGTAAGGTTGGAATCATTTCTTTGGAAACAATCAGTGTGCAGTATTTCAGATGAAAGTAGGAAGAACAATGATAATCTAAGCTGGAGCACAATAAATTCTCTGATCAACTTGCTGCTGATGCGTGGGTGTTCTGGCCAATCTGTACATTGTTCTAAAAATAAATAAAACCTCTTTTTGGCTATATAAATATTATAATTGATCTTCACATCTACTTTACTAAGGAAAAAAAAAATGGTACTGGCTTGCATAAACTGAATCTTTGACTTTTTTGTTATTACTACCAAAACAATATACTTTGCATTTCTTTGTACCTCAGATGTTAAATACAGTGAAAACATACTCTGAAATTTTTTTCTTTCAAGGAAAAAATAGCACTTGGGCAAGTATCTAACTACTAAGCTTGAATTATATCTTTAGGGATATGATGCATCTGCTTTTGAAGTTATATTTCTAGTTGGAAATATTTATTTATTTGAAATTGCTTCAAGCTCATGGAAAACTCCTCTAAGACTTAATCAGAGGTAAATTAAAGTTCTTTGCTTTAGGAATCTAACAGAAAATGAGATTATTCCTGACTTCTTTTTTAATTGCTCTGCTAAAGTATATAGAAAAATACCTTTAGTAACATACTCTAGAATTTGCTAAAAACAAAGTGCTACTTAAAGACCTTGTTCATAATAGATATGATCAGCAAGAAAGCTCTTTTTGCTATTTGTGAGGCTGCTTGGCCCCTTTCATGTTGCTACTTGTAATACATTTCATCTGTTACCATAAAAGAAACTCAGCCAAAGGCAGAAATAATTGTTTAGGAGGAAAACTTTTATCTATTGTTTTGGGGGTTTTGTCTTATCAGCTCAGCCAACAAATATGTCAATAGGATTTCTCTCTGAAACTTCCTGAGCCCAAAACACCAAGGGCAATTATAATGTGGAATTTATAAGATATTATCTTTGAAATTAAAAGGACAGTCTATGACTCTAGCAATTTTCCAAAGAATAAAATTTCATATGCAAAACAATTGTTTAATCTGAATTACAGTTCACTAGTGATTGTTGAGCCAGATATTCTGTTCATGATTTTCAGTGATAAAATCATCTGCTAAATCTACTTGTAAAACTGATTTCATTTTGCATTTAATTTCTCTTCATAAATCCCTACCTTCATATTGGCTTCTTTTGACAGTTGAATTTATGCTAGTGTGAATTGAATTTATGCTAGTATGCCTTATTCTTCTTATTAATTATATTTCATTTTGAACTTCTGATGGTTCTTTTCTTTTTCCCACCAGTAATTATAAATCATTAAGTGGTGGAAAAATTATTTGTAAAATTATTATCCTCTATCAGGGAGCCAACTAATTTTTACATAATCATGTTTAAATGACAAACCTTGCCCACTCTGGACTTCTGAAAGAGCCAAAAAACTATCCTCAACAGATTTTCATAATTTACCTTGAATCTTTAACATATCATTTAGCCCAAAAAAGAAGAAAACGTAGATGGATGTTAGAATCAGAGAGAGAAAAAATGAGATTCTTAATCCCACAGGATCTCTTCTAATATTTTGCCTTTCATACAGGCCTAATTTTTGAAATCCTGCTGTAATTTTACTGTAGCTTGTCTAACACTTTTGGTGTAGATGACCTGAAATTAAGTTTCAAGGGAAAGGAAGAAAAAACAAGAAGCAATATTGGTTTTATCTGCATTTTATTGTATGTCTATAGCCTTTTATTTTATATATCTTTAGCCTTGTGATCTGCTTACATTTTTCTGTCTCGCTCTATCAGGACTTTTATGCTTAAGGCTTGGTTTCTTCCAGAATATCTGGCTACACTTACTTATTGTAGAGAGGCAAGTATAAGAGAAATATAAGAGGAACAAGAGGACCTTGTAACAAAACATAGCATAAATAATTTAATTTCCGTGTGTAACTATGCTCTCATATAAAGAAACATTGTTGATTGTATCAGATTCTCTTCCTCACAGCTTTGCTTGCTGCTCACATAAAACAATATTTAAATACTCTGCAACTTTCATAAAGATGCAGCTACTTTGATCTATGAGACAAGAAAATGCTTAAGTATGTAGAGCACAGTGGTAATGGTCAAGTTTAAATGGAGCGAGGAGGAACCTAATACTCAGAATTACACAGCTAGTTTAGGAATATTTATCTTGAAACAAAGTTGGTCCAACAACTTAAGTTACTTTCTGGCTTTTAAGGCTCTAGCAAACTATTCAAGGGTTTGGATTTTGAGAGACTTTTAGTGTTGTGTGTTGTTGTTTGGGTGGGTTTTTTTTGTGCTGGGTTTGTTTTTTTGGTTTTGGGTTTTTTCCCCCTAGCAAGAGACTTGGAAACTCTTCTTTTTTTTGTTTGTAAATTTATGGGGTTTTTTGTTTGAGATATTCTTACTACTGGCAGTCATGCTGGATCATGCTTCCTTGCAAAGTGCTAAGTTTTATTCAAGTCTTAATGTTAGTTTTTAAGCTAACTGTTCAAGTGCCATTTATATTCCTTATGGCTGCTAATTAAATTAAAAGGGGGGGAAAATCAACCCTTGATGACTGCTTCAGGGAGTGCATTTGTAAAACACATAAGGTGTTTTTAGGTGACTCCAAAATACAGATTATGGTAGTTCACGTACAGCCAAATTCTAATTCAGAAAGTTTCCCTAAGTCCAGGAACAACATCTAATGATGACATTATAACTGGAAATACCATGTCAGTGCTATACCAGGTGCTCGTAGTCTTATATTTCTATAACTTAAGTTGTTTGGTTTCTTGTGTAACTGATGTCTCCTCTTTTATCTTCAGCTATATATGGGTTTGGGGTTTTTTGTGGTGTGGTTTTTTTTGTGGGTTTTTTTTTTTTTACACTTATAATCCTAGGCTGCATATGTTTTTCTTGCGTGTTCCCTTGGCAAAAGCTGCTTTATATTGAGCCTTGCGGAGGTGGCTGCTATTGTTAGGGCCCCAGTCTGGTCAAATGTCACTGAGAGCTGACTAAAATGACTGAAAAGACTACGAGCAGTTTTGATGCCCATCACTACGGGGGGAGTCAGTGATCAATGTTACAACACTGACCAGCACTACCTCTCTTTGCTAGTGCACTGCTTACTTGCAGGTGTAAACAATTAGTGAGTTGGCAAGATATTGTCTTTCTCTAGTATTAAACTACCAGAATAACACATTCTTGTTATGATTACATGGTAAAGTTTAAAAATAAATTTTATGAGTGAATTGAAATCAACAAATGTCTGCGTGGTATGATTCAAGGAACTCTGTAGTATTAGATTACTTCCTGTATTTGGACTTGAGGAAGCTACAGTATTCACTTATTTTTGTTTTTGATGTAAGGAAAAGTTTTGAAAACCCAATGTGCAGTTTAAAAAAAAATCAATTGGCAAAATAGATAAGTAAATATTTTTGTTTTTGTAATCCCCTTGTTCTCTTAATGTATAAGCTAATTAATACAGTTGATGTCTGATGTGGAAAACTTTATACAATGGATAAAACTAAAGAGGAATTTTTCAGCAAATTTAGTTATGTAGGCAATAGTACATATTGAACTACGCAGGTCATAGTTCAAGCCATGGATATGTATTATCTGCAAAAATTCAGAAAATAATGGAATTCAACTGATTTTACTATTCACTGAAGTTAAGTAACTATTGCCAAACTCCTAATAATTATGCAGAGGCAAAAGCATTGCCTCTTGTAGTATAACAGTGAGAACAAGTAATATTTCATCATCACAATAATAATTGATACAAATATATTGAATTTCCTGTTTATGTAGTAATTGAGTTACATGGGGTAAAGTGATAGCTGCTGAAATGAACACAAATAACTGGAAAATAATTAATCTTTTTGTAGACAGAATTTAAATGCTCCTGTTCCTGCATAATAATAGGAATTAAGATTAATCTTAATGTACAAAGGAAATTCTGCTAATTTGCATGGTTATCACCATGCCTGGCTTATCCACCTACAGGTGCTGGTAATATGCACAGGAACATAAACCTTACTAAAAATAGTGTCTTTATACTTGTATTATAATGTGCATATATACCAAAGAATTCATAAGCTTGTTTCAAGATGTGCACTAGTTAAAATTAAATGCCATATGTTTCATTTCAGAAGGAAAAAAAAATCACTTTCTTTGACATTTTCAGTGTGTGCCTACATGCTTCATGACAACCTTGCAAAATTGTTGTGAAATACAAAGCTCAAGAACAAAATTTTATCATCAGCAATTTACCATGGTTATAAATATGAAGAAAACAAATTCTGCCATGTCTTACCATTTTAAAAGCTTGCTTTGGAGTGGGTGGAATTTTTCAGACCTGTTAGTGAGGAAAACATTTCACAGTAAGTTGTGTAACTGTCTTTGCAGGCTTGGCAGAAATCAAGCTGGAAGTAACTGCCAGTCTTCAAAATCATGTGGTCAGTTTTCATCCAATACACTCAGTTGTTCTTTTTGTTAATCTTATGCAGAGCAGACCCTTAAGATTTTTTTTAATTTTTTTTTTTCCCCTGAAGATACCAGCTTTTTCCTATGAATGGCTTCCTAAGATACATGGATTCATGCTCAAAACTGCCAATGAACCCTAGTTTAAAAGCATCACCTTAGTTTCCTTTATTTCCCTTAAACTTACGGTAGGAAGTAGCTTTGGTAAGTCACTTTTTTTACTATATAGAAACCAGAAAGTAAACTAATTTTACTTTTTTTAATAGTTCTCAAGGAGGACCTGATTGATTACAGAATGCTGAAAGATACTGTGACAGAGTAGCTATAAGCACCCCATAAGTGGGTAGAAAAGCTACTTCATGCTGGTATTTGTACCATGAACCTGGCCTACAATTCATAGTCAGACTTATAATAAAAAACTTTCACAGATTACATCACTTCTGCTCACAGATCAAATATAAGACCCATCCAAAATCTGCCTTGATGTACTTAAAGTATATACCTAATATACCTATTGTATATTAATATAATTAGGATATATTAAAGTATACGGCTATCACATGTGTGAGCATATTCCTGTGGATGATAACCTTCACCACTCACTCATTACGCCTGTTTTTCCAAGAAGCACTTTTCCATATTTTTCCATGATGTTTCAATGGAAAAGATCCAAAAGATCACCTTTCATCAAAAATCTCTGACTTGTTATACAACCTAGCCCACTAGTTCCTTGATTTGTGAAAAGAAAACCTGGTCTCTGTCTTGATATATTTAGCATATGAATGTTATTAAATATATGCATATTATATAGGTAGTAGTTCAGAGTGCTTGGTTATACTGTGGTGAAATGATACCGTTTGAAGAGGGTGTCATGCAGCTTGAGAGTCTGTAACCAGCTCTGTTCTTGTGCTTCCTGGGAGTCAAAGGATAAGAAAGGCCTGCTTGCACTGACAGCACCACAGAACCATGTGTTGCCATGATAACAACACATCTTCATTTGTTGTAATAGTGCTATTGGTGGGTTTTTATGCATTGGTAATACTGTTGAATAATTGGAGCCTGAGTAACCCGTGTGAAAAGGATTTGTTGCCTGTCAAGTTTCTAACTGGATGCTTACATCTGCACACACATGTATACACACATATCTTTTTAAATGTGAGAATATATACATATTAACTATATATTAAACTTCCTCCTCATTTATTGCATATAAAATACTAGATGTGTATTATTGTGCTAGTTAGCATTGCAGAAATCAAACTTTCAGAAGATAATAACTACATCTTGCTGAATTTACAAGCTGAGGAGGCAGGCAGTATCGTACCTATAGATAGTGCATCTATGCTGTTACTCGTAGGATTAAATATTTGGCCAGTTGTGATGGATGATTTGTTAAAGGCTAAGGAAGAGCTCTGAGCAAAAGGCAAAAAACCCTCTGTGGGAAAGCACATAACAAAGTGAAAGGATTGAGTACCTAATAAAGGACTGCTAAATCTAGTTTTGCTTTCCCTCATAAGTACCCTCATCACTTTCTCAAGTAGTTCAGTGAGATTGTGTTCCCTCTTCACTCTTGACCAGAGTGCAGTGTGGTTGTATACATCGGTTCAGCAGGCTCTGTCACTGTTTTCAGTGTCACATAAATCTAATCTTTCTGAGGATGAGCTTGTATGGCTGAGCACTGTAGGAGTGCTGATCCCTGAGCATAACAGGGCAATGCAGCGGCTGCCTGTTCTATGTGTGCCAAATGCATGCCAGAATATGTGACTCTTGGCTATGGCATGTCAGATTATTGTCTTGTGCTATGTTACAGCCATAAAGCAAGTGTCCAACATTTCTTTTGGCCAATGTGCGAGCTATATTCATACATGTGTGCAATATATACACGCATGTGCACACATATGCTTTCTCTCTGACTCTCTTTCAGGTCTGAGGACTCCTGTGTCCTTTTATTTGGGTAACAAAAGGTTAAAAATAATTTTTTTCAGATGTAATATTTCAAAGAGGAAAATTGATAATTAGACTTCTTTATTTCTTGCTTATTATTTGATATTAGTCATTATTAAAAAGAGAAGACAATTGAAATCTGTGTTATGCAGTATAAAGCATTGTTGAGATTAACAGTTTAAAAAGCATAATTTAAGCCATCTCCCCATCTGCCTACTAATTTATCTGTGGCCTTGCAGTGCTTGAAATCTGTGTACTAGACTGTGGTGTGGACTGTCTGATCTAACTGAGAAGTTCAGGAGAAATTCTGCAGTTGAGTTGCCAGGCTGAATTAAAGTTCCTGGGGATAAAGGTGAACAGCCTATGCCTGTAAAAAAAAAAAGTATCCAGAGTTGAACTGTGCTTCCTCCTTCTCACCTTGTTCCTGTTTACCCAATGTGGCTGGTTGGCTGCTGATCTGTGGGGAGATGTGGATAACAAAACTCTAGGCTTCCTAAGGGAAGACATCTCGTCTTGCTCTTGCCATTTATGTGGGATTCACCTCTCACCTGATGGTACCCTAAATATTCATGTGTAATTGAAGTTGTGTATCTAAGCCTCCTCTCAAACCATGTGTTGCAATGAGGACTGTCCCATCGGCCTTGCAGTAGGAAGACTTGCCCTTTTGGCTGTGCTTCTCTTCCTCCAGACTGAAGACCTCTGGGTTCAGTGAAGATGGAAAGCTGAGGTGGTACGAGCCAGCTTTTACAGACCTACTAACCTTAGCTTATCGTGTAGGTAAGGCCCAGATGCAATTATGTCAGTGGTTGGATTTCTTGTCTCTGATGTAAAAGATTGATCTGCTGCATGGAGAAACTTGTAAATTAAGCCATTGTGATGCTCTTGCTAAACCAGAGGGAGCAATTAGCTAGCTTCTTACTTCCTTTCCTTGTAGTACTTTATGCTAATACAGCAAGAGAAATTTCTGCTAGCAGACACTGCATGGATGTAGAAGTGTGAGTAATGCTTTCAAAGCTCATTAACCTTTCAGTTCTTCATTTAAAATTGTATTTACCTGCTTTACCAGATGCCTTAACCTACAAGCTGCCACTTTGGAATATTTTAGACTGCCCCACATTTCATCAGTTACCTGTAGGTGCTTTGACCTGTTGTTTTGCAGCAGTTAGCAAGACCAGAGTCTAAGGGGGGAAGGCTGAAAGGAAAAAATGTTCTCAAGTGATGCTGCCTCTCTTGTATTCCGTGAACAGCTTTTGTTAGTACCAGACATTTCTTCAGAGGATATTTCTCTCTGCCTTGTGGAGTTAGACACAAAACTAGCAAGGAATTAATGATCAGTGTCATGATCTTTCCTGACTTCTGTGTTTCTTTTTAGTTTGTGCTGTCTCAGCCAAAGTGGTGACTGTGTCCATTATTTCTTTCTTCACTTTCTCCTACCACAGCTGATTGACTCAGCTTTGCTATAAACCGTAATAATGAGTGATAAGATTTTGTGAAGATAATATAGGCTCTGACAAAAGTTATGACAAATTAAAATGACTAAATGTCTTTAGTTTTCTGAAGATGTTGTGTATTGCTGCTGAAATCTCCTGCATATGCAACCTTTCAGTGTAAGAAATCAATAGTAGTGCAGGTAAATGCAAATTGGCTAAATAAGATTAATTTAAAAAGCTGAATATCTATATATCCCAATCACAAAATGGAAAGGTATGTTTAATTCCATGCAATACATACAACTTTTTTGAGCCAAGAAATGTTAGGTGATATCTTTTTGAAAACTCTTACAGTAATGTTAGCATTGGTGATTACACTACACACATCTCCAAGATGAAGAATAAATTATTCTATCATTAGATAAAGATTATTTTATCATTAGATTACTGTAATTGCCTTTAAAGGCAAAATTAAGACTGTATAGAAAAATGCTTGTGTTTGAAGGAGAGATATAAAATTGTATTTTGGGAGATAGTTTGGAGACTTCTCCTGTTTTTGTGTGGTAAGCAACTAATACAAAATAGTCATTCTTACAAGTAAAACAGGGGAGATCAATGTTAAAATGTAAATTCTCCTTAATGTGGTTGAGTCATCCCTATGTCTGTTGTAGTACTGTAAAAAGTTGTAGAAGTACTTGAAGTACTTCTAAGGAAAAAGGAAAAATGTTAGCGTAGTTTAACATCAAATGGAGAGTATTTCATATGTAACTAGTTTATTCTGTTCTTTCTGAAGGCTTATTTTCCTCTGTTTTTTAGTCTACATTTTAATGTTGTCTTTATTTTTCAAATTAAAATTAACTAGATTTATTTTTTCATGTTTTTACTTTATTGCTTTTGGTGACTGCATCTTACCCTGAGTTGTATAAATCTGTCCACTCTGTAAGAAGTTATAATTCAAAAAAAGAGAATGGGAAGTGACAAAATATATAAAACTTGTATAGTGAACCAGGTTACCACTTCTATATTTTTGTTTTATAATTACATCAGCATCTTTAAATGTGTATTTTGAAGATGCATTGCCAGTCAATGAAATGACCTATAATTCTATTGTGATCTGAACACAAGGGAAGAGCAGCTGTAATAGAATAGATGGACTAAACCAGTATGAAAACAATTAATATTTTTTTGTGGTTGCTTAGCCAAAGCCTGAAGCCAGAGAGGGACCATTATTTCTGACACTACTAAATTTGTTAAACTAGTTTTCTTAAAACTTACAACGCACTCATTGCACTGAGGTTGGGAGAAAACCATTCAAGGCAGTTTTGGCTGAAGCGTTACCTACCCAGTATCTGTTAATTCCCTGAATAATTCCCCGACTTTAGTGATAACATAACCCTGGAATTAATTTAGTAATTGATCCACATAACCTTAATTACAGTACAAAGTAATGGAACTCTAATTGTACATGAACTAGACTATGTGACGCATGCACCCAAGAAGAAGAAACCTGTCAGAGGTGAATGAACTTTGTGGGCTGTGGATATTTAAAAGTACAAGTTCACACACAAACAAAAAAACAACCCAAAAAACCCCCCAGAGAAATAACCAATCTTGCCAGTTCTGTAACTAATGGAAATCCAGCTTAAGAGAATTTTGGGGTGTGTGTGTGTATGTATGTATATATATAAGGAAATTCTGTTTCAGCATAATTTTAAGTGATTTACTGGATTCTTGATATATATTCAAAGTGCATATGCCTGTCAGTTATCTGTGATAGCATTTAATTTATTGGCCAGTTCCTCCTAAATTTGTCAGGCAGTAGAAGCCTGAAGGCAATGAAGGAATTCCTGACAGTCCTGTGAAATTCAGTAGCAGGAGACGAGTCCGTGTCTCTGTCCGCACCAAGGGAAGGCAGACAGAGCGCAGCCTGCCTTTTACCTCTAGAGAAGATGCAGCTGGGTGGCCGTACCCCTGTGGGTACGCCAGGCAGGCACCTACTGCCTGCTGGGGCTTTGACGCAGATATGATTCCTACTTTAAGCTGTCTAGCCAAGAAGAGAAGGGTAGGAGTGGGAGGAAGGAAAATGAAAGGCTTCAGGTTGCACAGAGGAAAAGGAGAAAAATAAGAATACTGTGGGAAAGAGAGTGAGGGGAAGTGAGGCATACGCTTGCACTAAATGAAGCTTGGTGGACAGAGGACCATGTTTACTGAAGTGTCCGCTGCAAGTCCACAATTTTGAAAGAAGTCCTAGATACATTTATTGTTGATCTACTGCTGCATATAGAGAATTGAGGAAGCTCTATCATTGATTGTAAATAGAGATTGTATGCCCAATCTTCAGCTGCATGCATACATCAGATGTCCATTCTATCTAATGCAAATTTGTATAAAAAAAAATAAAATTTCCAGGGATTCATTTGTGTTTAAAAAAAAAACAAAACACCCCAAACAACAACAAAATAAACCCCAAAACAAAAAAAAAACCAAACCTTGAATCATTTGCTTAAGGGAAAGAAGTTTGTAGAAGATAGATAACTGCTGACAGTATGGTACACACAAATGTTGTTTTACCTGTTGTAGCTCTAGGAGATAAATGGGTAATGCATTTAGACCTGCTCTGCTTCTGACCTCTTCAACTCATTTGAATAATCTACAGGGTAAAAAGCATCTGTCCTTTCGCTCGGTAGCTCTCGGAAGTGTATGTGAAATGTGAACAACATGTGCTGGGGACAGTGTGAAATGATCTCCATATATATGTTAAAGTGCTCAGACCATTTTAGAGAATGAAAAGCAGCATAACTATATGTTAATCTCAATCCCACTAAAAATGTTAAATACTACTTAATAGAACTCATTAAAGACTTTTGTTAACCTATTTGCTCCCAATAAAATTAATGTCCAGAGAAAAGGAATTGCATAGAACAAGAAATCTGTTTGCAGAAAAGTTACTTTCTGCTGCCTGATTGCACAATAAGTACAAAATCTGCATATGCTTTCTATATTCAAGAATAATTTATATTTTCAAGGAGTAGATAATATGCGATAGTTTTGAAGATTGGCAGTAGCAACCTTAACAGGAGAGGTTACAATGTGACAGTGTTACTGTGTTGCTAGGAGCAAATTCTGTGTTAAATGTGCTTTAATTAAGGCTGAGTTTTGAAGCTTATTGCTCTCACAGTACTGTGCTGATATTTTGCAAAAATGGGCTGGGATTATTAACACAAGCATCCAGCTAACCTCTGCCCTCTTCCCCCTGATCCCAAAGACCTCTTCTCCAACTTGATACCTCTTGTCCTCGGTGATGAGGAGAGGGGTGACACCCTGCTGAAAGACAGCTAGCAGGGATGGGTAGGAAGCTCTGGGCTCAGTTAATCCTGTCTTCAAACACATGAGGCAGGTTCACTTAAATACCTTTATGAATTAACTCTAGTGCTTAACTCATGAGCTGCTTTGAAGATGGAAGCCCAGTGAATTCATATGGTCTTTTCCAACTGCATTTATGAAGTTATACATTGCTTAAATTGGTGTCTTACTGTAGAGTTCAGTCTGTGTCATTGTTTGATACTCTCCTGTTTTCTAGAAGCTTGACTGGAAAAAGGTTTTGTAGATCCTCAGTACTAGCAAATAGAGGTCCTATTTTTAGCTGAAATCCCTACTACTAATCACTTCTGCAGGAAAGGTAGACTATTTCATTACTGCTAGAATTAAGATGTTAGGTTAGCCTATTTGATGGTGCCTTGTTTCTAGGGGGGGGAAATCATGTTGGTAAACTCAAGCTAGTGTGGTTTGTGAGATTTAACCTTTAAACTTTCATCTGTTTAGTGTGCAGGTGTCAGCAATGTCGAATGAGTGAATGTGCTTAATGAAATGCAAGGTCAAAACTTTGGACTCTTCCTGTTCCATTCTCTGGACTGTATATATAAAAGTTGGAATACCTGTGTGTTTTGTATGTTTTGTGCATCTAATAATTGTGCTGGGATTGGGGACGGAACAGTAACATCTTTCAGTTTAAGGTCTGTCTTAGCTGAAGCCTGCAAAGGGCATTATTTGACTGCAGACCCCAAGCCTTGCAAACTGGATGCACATCCAAAATTCACTTGTTACAAATTAATTGCAAACCAGCGAAGTGGAATATCTTGCATCTTGGAGCCTAATGCATAGTCTGAACGTTATTTGTAAGCTTCTCACAATTGTACTTCTGCTTGGAAACCCAAGTACTGGAGGGCCTAAATCCAGCCTCATCCTGTTCCCTTCTCTGGCTGAGCAGGATGGGGGCCCATTACTGGGAATACTGTGCAAATCAAATATGTCTCCCTCATAGCAGCTGGGCTCAGTCTGCCTAGTATCTGCCCCTTTCTTCCCAGTTGCTGGCACCTGGGCACATGAGCCCTGAGGTCCACAGTCTTAGGTGTCAGCAGCGTGCATGAACCCCATTGCACACACCATCATGCACACATGTATGCGCACCTTGTTGGTCCCTACAACAGCCTTGTACGCAGAGGCCAGTAGCTGGTCCTGGATCCTTGGTCTTTGCAGGTGCCTTAACCAAAAGAGAGAAAAATGCACATAAATGCATGTCCACACAAATATGGGCACACATGCCCAAATGGGTCTCACCCCTACAGACCTCCAGACTCCATGGTCTCTCCAGCAGCTGTCCAGGACTTCCCTGGAGTCCCCAGTACCCATGGTCTCACCCTTAGACATGCACACCACATACCACCCTCCCACCCCTGCCAAAGATGATCCTCAGAGCTGCTGCATCGAGTCATGGTGATGGGTTTCTCACTTGAAGAATGGGGATGAAGCTCTGCTGAGATAGCCCTGGGAGGGGCCCAGACAGGGGATGTGTCTGTGTTCCTTGGGAGTCCTCCATTTGGGTTCACATCTCCATTTGTGCATCCTTGTGTTCCTCTGTGCTTGTGGAGTTGTGCCTTTGATGGGCTGATGGCTCCTGGGAGCAGCTTGGGCAGGGTATTTATTTGGGCTCCCCATACTGCCGTTGTTGCTCTTGATCTCCTTTGCGTGTGTGGAAATGATCTCTTTTTACCATGGTGATAACCTATCATCAAGTCTACCCTAAATGATAGCCAAATAATATCAGAAAAACAAAGCTCCTAACTATCATCTGGAAACCAATCTGCAGTGTGAATGCTGGCATGCATCTGGAATTTTCAATTAATTTTAAATAGTTATTGGGCTACTAAAATTAAATGATATTGTGTATCAGTTCCCTCCATGCTGGATGTATTTTGATGCCTAACTTGAGACATCTTAGAATTGCTTGATCATTTTGGAATTTTTTTGCTCATTCTGTATTCTTGCCACCCCCTACTATAACATTCATATAGTCAAAATGATGAATTAAAATTATCTAGAAGAGTTCTTTTAGCAGTGTAAAATAGGCATTCAGTATATCAAAATACATTTTTAAATTGTCTGTGGGGTTTTTTGTAAGGAATGGAAAATGTAACAAAACAATTGGAAATGGGGGCACCATATGTTGCAATTTCTGCTATCAAAGACTGATAAACACTTCCTATGTCTTGACTTTTAGAGATGAGATTTATCAACTGAATCACTGCCTGATACTATTTTTTAATAAAATGTTATTATTTATAATGTATTTGTAATGCTTTAGCAGTAATTTTGGTCTTGGTGAATTTCTATTTGCAGCAGGTAGCAAATAGTTTTTGCATTTCAGAAATGATTCTGTTTCACTTTCTGTGTAGCAGTTAAAATATTGGATATACTAGCTTATTTGGTTTTTTAGGTGCATGAGATGAGTAGGATTAATAGGTTTCCTTCACGTAAAACTGCAAAAATAGTAATAAAAAATAGTGGAAATTATAACTAGGAACTAGAGAAGTAAATTTACATAGACTATGTAAAGGACTTTCAATTTCTGCTTAATCTGTGTAATGGGGATGTAAAGTACCCTGTCACTGTTCTACATAGTGCTGTTCACTAAGGTAAAGGGGGATGTTGAGGTTACAGAATGTTACTGTAATTGTTGTTATTTATGTGGTTGTTGGCAGTAAGACTTGTAGTATAAGGATGAGGTTGATTCAAATGACTGAAAAGTTCACAGATGTCTGCAGCTTTGTTCTTTTCTGATACAAGTTGGATGAATATGGATATGTGGGATGGAGCATATTAATGAAGAACACTGTAAGTTCACATGCTTTTCAAATGTCAGAAAGTATTATTAGATATATTTTTTGCTAATTCTTGTGTTCTTTTATGACAGCTCTTTTAATTTACAACTTGTATTCATTAAGGTAGATTTAAATCTAAATTGTTTTGCACCCAATATATAACCAGTTATTTTCCCACGCCACCCCTACAAAACCAAATGCATGTACTACTAGAAAAGGATCGTGCATGAATGCACTGATATTGTTCAGCAATACAATTCTTTAATGCCTATTGCCCTTATTATCTAACAAATCCATTTTCTGCACATGAAATGCAAGATCAATTCTTTTGTTTAGTGTAAAAAATAACAGCTGTTAGAAAGCAGTCCAAATTTTTAATTAAAATTANGGGGAGATTAATTTCCTTATTCATGTTTTTGTTGTTATATCACTTCAATGAGCAGAGATATAAAATACTGTGTATAGTTCTTGCAGGTATAACTGATAATAAAAAAAATATGTGGAGAAACAATTCTAAATTAACTTGAAAACTTAGTATCACTCTGAAAAATACAATTCATTACTAGACTATTGAAATGTCAGCTTTCTTTTAATAGAAATTGTGGTCATGGTCCACAATTGAGAAGAGCTATTTGAAACAGAATAGGTACTTTCTTTTTAAAGCTGTCAAAATTATAGTAGATATAGTGAGTCATTAGTTTAATGGCTGAAACACCAGCATCGAGTCCGTGAAAGGTGATGTGAGTTCCCTTTGCCGTACGTATCACCAGTTAGAGCTGCGGCAGAATAAAACAAATTTCTTGCAGATACCTGAAGCTGGAGTGTTTGTACAGGTGCTGTTGGGAGTGTTGTGCGTTGGCCAGGTCAGTAACTCAGGCTTTCAATTTACCACACTTCTGAGCAGCTGTTACTCATAAGTGAAAAGCGTTCACAAGGCTCCCTGCATCCACTTCTTTACCCACAGGGTTCTGTGTGAACTGTGTGCGATCAGCAATTATGTTACTGTGATTATATAATAATAGGTTATCAATGAAATGAAAGTGAACCAGGTCAATAATCTATAAAAGGCAAACTTACTTCAGTCACTTTAAGAGTTGGATAATCGGTTTAAAGAAAAAAAAGATCAAGTTCTTATTTTATGAAGAGCCTCAGTAACTGTTCTCTGTGGAGTTTTTATTGTCTGTTTGATAAATAATAAATATTGAACAGGGCAAGCTATGCATCTGTGAGACACCCTAATGAAAAAAGTATTTAAGTGAAGCTAAATACTGTAGAAATACAATGTAAGTATAAATTGACAGGAGAGGATAAATAGTTCAGCATTGTGTTTCATTGCTTGTGTGTGTTAAGAGAAGACCAGTGGACTTTGGGAGTTCTCTTTCCTGCTTTGCTAGAATCAGATGGCGTTCCCCAACCCTTCTAAATGCCAGGCTGCTGCTTTTTCCATTACAATTGTTCCTAGTACACTGGTGTATAGATCCTCACACGCACTGTGAGCATGGTTGGCCATAAGCAGGTCAATATACACAGGAGAACATCACCTCTAGCTGTTCAGGCACCACATATCAACAAACAACATTCACATAAGCATAAGTTGTACGTGGCCCAATCCTGCTCTTACTGGCTAAAGAGGCATAAGCTCACGCGCAGAGGTCTCTCTGGTAGCTCTCCTTCGTCCTGTGTTCACATCTGTATCCAGTTGTAGACATGTAATCTTTCCAGTCTTCACTTCCTTGCTGGCTAGTCAAGCTTGAAGCTTGCAAGTGTCTTATATCTGTGCACACACACACAGAGAGTAGATGATACACTCATGAAGAAAGATGATTTAGAATAGATTTTAATAAGAAAGTAGGAAGAACTGTCATATTTAGGCCCCAGCCTTGCATCTGCTTGCATACAACTAGCTGCTTATAGCCCCCCTTCTCTCTTTGCTGTGCGTGCTACTTCTGATCCACCTTGATTCCTCCTTTTATCATCCTTCTCTCCTTGCAGATAAACAACTTGCCCCCAATTTCCTTTTTCCCTTTACAGCCACTGTTGGTACATCCATTCTCCATTTTGTTATTTCTGGTGTTACCTAAAGAAATCTCAGGTTTGTCATAGTCTTGAGATGTTTACCAAAGTTTTGTTGGCTTAGTAAGCCTCTGCTCCCAAAAAGATTTCCAGTAGTCCCTATTCAGCTATGGATGAAGTGTGTCTGTTTCTCCCATTACTCCCCTTTGAACCATTTGTGAAACCCACAGCACTAAGTGTAATTTTTAATAATTTCTTGCTATGGCCTCTCCTGTGTCCAGCAGATTATCACATAATGTTCAGGAGTTTCTCTTGCTTTTCTCAATTTAACCTCACTTCAGGACCCAGTTACCTGCCCATGTGCCTCAACATTGCACTTGTTCTCTTTTGTTCCAGAAAATATTGAGCTGTAGCCTCCTTTGCCTAAGTTTCACTTAGTTTTCAGTCCAGTTAGCTGGAGTAGCCTGTGCTTAGGCTCAGGGAGATGCTCAGGCTCTCACTAAACCAAGTAATTTTAAATTTCTGTCAATATTTTTTATATTTAGTGGCTATAATATCAAGCACCTTTGTACAAAAATGTGCCACTTTTCTGCTTAACTGCTGCATATGAGTACATGTGAACTGGAAGTCTGATTTACTTCAAGGTGGGGTAGGAGGTCCACCTGTCTAGAAGTAAAGAATCAAGAAAACATAGCTGCAGTGGGCAATTTCTATGAATGCATAGGAGACTGATCCCTTCTCCTGTTTGCAAGCAGGCATGAACTTAAACTTCCCTTTTAAGGCTTCACCCTTGTTGTCAATGCTTGTGAATTCCTCAGTAATAACAGAAAATTGATTAATGTTAGAGGAGACCAACAATGCTAGGAAGTCTTCCAGATATTCCTGTAACTTTTAATTTTGCATGGGGAAAAATATTGTCTGACTTCACTTGCCTACTTCTTGATTTTGATAAATGCAAATTAAATTATCACAAAACAGTTACCTGGTAGGCCTTCAACAACTTTATAGTGCATTGCTAGGAAACAAAGGAAAAAAAATAGAAAATCTAGAAAGTTGTGACAGACCATTCCTACCCTCTCTTCATGCAACATCAGCCAGAATTGGGGAATTTCTGAAGAGATACTGAAGACTGGCCTCTGGATTTTTACATCAGTCAGTAACTGGCAGATAATGTGACACTACTAAGAAAGATTTGAGGTCCTTAATTTTATCACAAAATAATGCCACCAATATAATTGAGACAGAATAGCTCTTTCTATGCCATAACTCGGACCATTCTTAATGAGTACCCAGCCTTTCTGGTATATGATGATTAGCACTGTCATACAGGTAGAAACACTGAAAACTTAAATAAAAGTATCTCATTCTTTCACATAACCCCCTACTAATCCTCTCAAGTAATGATTGTTGCCACTTGCCTGGGCTGTATTTGATTTGATGCTTTTTAAGTAAATGTGATCTTTTCCCAGTGCTCCTCAAGCTTTTTATTCTCTTGTATATTCTCCTTTGGTTCTATAGCCATTTGTCTCCTTCCTCAGAAGACATATCCATACTTCATTTATAAATTCACTTAACTATTGGATGAATGACACAATTAGCTTTATATTTCCTAGTTACTTCACTTATGGTAGTGGATTTATTCTTGGTATTTTATTCTCTAACTTGTACTGGTTTATATTTTACTAATTTTTCTTGTTTCCATGTTTTAATCTGATATAATTTACCACTAAATGAAAAGGAAGTATACTGTAGTTGAAGAATATGAATGGCAGAACAATATACCATTAATTTAGTACAATGTTTCCTGAACTATAGTTGATAGAAAATTGGTAAGTTACTGAGTTCACAAGGCAGCTAGTCAACCGTGATATGCAAAACTTATTACAAAGTTCATTATTAGAGCTATGAACCCAGAAACAGTAGCACAGTATTTAACAGTGAGATTCTCATTTGCACTGAAGCTAATCATTTGTATAGCTCAGCAGTAATTGTCCCCAGCAATGATCCACCAGCCAGGAACCTCCTTGGGAGGAGTAATAATTGCAGGCTTTCACATTCATAGTGTTTATAAGTTTTTAATATTAAATAGAAAACTTTAGTAATATTGATAACTGACAAACATAACATGCAAAAGTGAATACACCACAGATACACTTGTAGCCAAGAAATTTTACTACTAGCTTAATTACAATCATATTCAAACCTACATACAAACCCCAACTATTACTAGTCTATTTGTAATAATAATACTTGTAATCCAAAATAAAACAGAAAAGTCTTATTAATGCTACCTTTAAAATGGTTACACAAGAACTCACTAGCACCTACCCTGTTCCTCAGCGTTACGCCCAGTGTTCCCATGTTTCTGTGCCCTGACCCAGTGTTGCAGGCTTCCGGGAGCAGAGTGGTGGTGAGGTGCTGTAGCACATCATCGGCACCTGGAAAATATTTGATGCTGGTTGAGCACGCCATCTATTCCTTAGTCTGAGAGCCTGTGAGGGGTTATTTTTGTGATAACCTGGTTTTCCACTGGGATAGAGTTATTTTTTACAAGAAGCTTGGAGGGGATAAAGCCCGGACAGCTGACCCAAACTAGCCAAAGGGATTGATGTCATGCTCAGTTTATAAAGGTGGAGCCAGCCAGGGAGAAGGAGTTGCTGTTCAGGGACAGGCTGGGCATTGAGTCCCAGGTGGTGACCAAATTGCGTTCTGTATCACCCACTTTGTATATTCTTTTATAAGTACTGTTATTTTCCTCTTCTTTTGTCCTATTAAACTGTTATCCCAACGCCTGAGTTTTATCTTTTTCTTCTGATTAGCCTCTCTATCCCGTGTGGGGTGGAAAGTGAGCGAGAAGCCAAGTGGTGCTTACCTACTGCCTGGGGATAAACCATGACATGGAGGGATGACTTTTGAATCTCCTAAAAAGTTTCTGAATTATTTGTTTTGAAAAATTCTGTGTCCGTGTAAAAGGAAAAGCATTAAAAATGTCTGGAAGGACTGTGAGACTGTAACACCTGCAGCACACTCAGGTTGTGCATATATTCCCTAGTATTTAAAAGGTTATGTTGTCATTAAGCATTTGTTTCTGTCATACTTGCTGACAGGGAGTAGGTTTGTTGAAACTAATTAATTAAGGTTGGCCCTACAAAACTCTCATATTTAGTGCTAATGTTGGCTTTTATTTATGAGATTACAATTAGTAAAACATACGAAGTTGTTGAATAGTGAAAATGAACTCTCAAATCATTGTATAACATCTTAATCGGGAGTTTGAAAAGAGTTTTCATAATTATGAGATTTCTAGGACCTTAAACTTGAACCAGCTCTTTCCCAATCTCTTAATGCAATTTGAGCTAATCTAAACACCAGTTAGAAGAACTCTGAAAATGTGATTCAAAGAAGAGAACGGCTTTCTCTTCCTCCTTGCACCCCATGTTTATTCTTCAAATTAAAACTGTTCTCTTTAGTCCTGTAGTAGTTTGTTGAAAATTTGAAAGTAGGACACAGAGAGATGCGTCTTACACTTTTGTTCTTAAAAGTAGCTTCTTTGGGTCTTGGGTATAGCAGGGGTCATCACATGTTTTAATTGTAAAGTTTGCCACACACTGTAAACTTAGCTTTTTTTTTTTTGTAAAATCCTGGCTTCTGAAAAAAAGGAACAGACGAGTCTTATGTTTCATTTTAAAAGAGCATTCTTCTGATGTCTGTAGTTGAGGAGGAAAGTTTGAAAATATATGTTCTGTGCTTGGAGAACTGTAAAGACAGTCTGAGAAGAAAAAAGCCTTCATTCTTTCCCTTTCTTAAAGATGTGGTCTCTGAACAAGCAGGCTGTACAACATTCCTGGTTTGAAATTTCCTTAGTGGTATCTGTGGAAGCTTATACTGCTGATATCCCTCTTATATAACTAGTGGATGAAATCTCTTCACACTTGGAAATTATTAGCTTTCTACATTGTGTATTTCAATATAATTGCAGTCCTAAAATGAAAGAAAATATTTTAAACAAACCTACCTTTCAAAATATTCCCAAGTATTTCCATTTTTATTGGCAATGAATTCTACTCCTTTCTATATTCCTGTTTGTAAGTAATTCTGTCAGCTTTAAGTATCTATTTTAATACAGATGAGGACCAGCTGAATTTACCTTGCAACTCCTGCATTTGTAGCAGTATCTATGGAGTTGTATTATGCCATGTTGTTGTAAGATAAAAATGAGAAGTTCACTTTTCTATGCCCATGACTTATCAAATGTTAATTACTACTCTACATGTATTTTTCTGACAAGGTCCAAATCAGTCAGAATCTTGGAGTATATCTACCTATACCTTTTCTTTAAAATAAATGCAATGAAAATACCAAAAAGCTTTGAACCGAGGTTTAATAAAACACAAACTAGAGCAATGTGTAACTTTTCAAACAAATTAAAAGTCAACTCGTGACAGCTGGAAACAAAAGGAACTAGAATCAGTTTGTGTCTGCTCATTCTGCCAGTGTAAGAGCAGAGGTGTTTGGGTTCCCACCCCCACCCATGGCTTTGCTTTCCAAGTGATTTCAAGTTACATCTTCAGTTGCAGCCAACTTCGTACATCCACCTCTAGGAGAATGATTTAATGACCTTGCCACCTCTGAAAACTTGGCCACACATCTTCCCTATATCTTCTCAGGAGTCTCCCAGTGTGCACCCTTTCTGCAAGTTCCTTCTGTGCTGTGTTGCTGTTTCTGCCTGTCTTACCTTGCACTCCAGAAAGCTTTCCCCAGGTGAGCATCCTCACTTGTTCTCAAGGCCATCTCTCCACTCATCCAGCAGGTCCCTCCTAACACATCACACAAGCTCAGTGATTCTTGTTGTGCCATGCATCCTTTCAAACAAAATTGAATCATGAACAACCAGGAAAAAAGATACTAACCTTCACAATGTGTAAAATAGACAAGAGACAAGTCCTGGGATTGATAATGAACAAGCCTTTGAAGATCCTGAAGTGTTTTATATCGGTTTACATTATAACAGTATTATCTTCAAGTGATTTGATGTAGCTTACCCTTTCTGGCAAGACTCATATAGGAAGTGTGGAGTTATATCTCACACTAACATCCTTTTGGAAAAGATGAAATGCTGAGGGAAACATCAGGCAATATTGTTACAGGAGAAAGTGTTTGGGTTAACATTTTTGTATGTGTTCTATACCACTTTGATTCCTCCCCCCCAAATGAAGATAGAATCATAGAATCATCTAGGTTGGAAAAGGCCTTTAAGATCATCAAGTCCAACTACTAACCTAACCTTGCCATCCCACCGCTAAACCATGTCCTTAAGCACCTCATCAATCCTTCTTTTAAATACCTCCAGGGATGGGGACTCAACCACCTCCCTGGGCAGCCCATTCCAGAGCCTGACAACCCTTTCTGTGAAGATGTTACATGTTTTGGCCTCATAGGATACTATACATATTTTGTTCAACAAAACTAATTTTACTGATACAAGTACATCTTCTATTCACATATATTTATATTAAGAGCACTTGGAAACAGGGTCTAATTATGCTGGCTGGCAGGCATTGGCAAATGTCTGAAAATGTGTGCATGTTTTTGTGTTGTGCTCAATTTTAACCATAAGTACATGTTATCTTCTGATGTTTTATGGCCTGCTGTTATTTTTTCACTGCAGATTGAGTGTCTGTGTCATAACTCGCTGAAACTATACTACACAGAATATAAATAGTCAAGGTAGAACATGTTTTAACAATAGCTTCATTGTAAAAACCTGCATGTTCTGTGAAAATAAAGTTATGGTCCTAGGCCATAATCAGAGTTCAGTCCTTTCCTTCAGAAGAGAACATGGTAACTGGCAAAATTTTCTAGTCTGTCTGCATTAAGGTTTCTTATTTGTTTCTGAATTTCCATATATCTTACCTGCATGTTGGGAGTGGGAAAATATATTCACAAGTTGTTAGGGTCTCAACTTGAGATGCGTTTAGGTACTGTGCATCTTGTATGTATTTGAAACAAATAGTTGTGGTCAACTTGTGTCCTTCCATTACTAAGGTTTTAGGCCTGTGCTAACTAGCGTGGGCGGAAGGTGGCGTTGGAAAAGGCGGTGAGGACAGAGTTGTGCAGGGCCTCTCCAGGTGCCCTCATGCTATCTTTGCCAGCTGCAACACTGCCATTGAGCGTCAGCTGGGCCACAGGAGATTAACCTACTCCTTGTGTAGGGGCGTTGCTATAAGCAAAGCTTCTTGTTAGTGTGGTCATGTAACATAAGCGCCACTATCCATATGAACGCTCTGATTTTGCTACTGCTATTGCAACATTAGCAAAACAAAAATGAGATGTTTGTGTATACAGACTGACCCAGCCAGTGAGACAAAGACCCAGGATACCACATGCAAAATGGTGACTCTTCCGTGACTAGCACTAAAGCCAAACTCCCCATCTTTCCTGCAGGCGCCTTCAGGTACTGGAAGGCCGCAATTAGATCTCCCCGGAGCCTTCTCTTCTCCAGGCTGAACAACCCCAACTCTCTCAGCCTGTCCTCATAGGAGAGGTGCTCCAGCCCTCTGATCTACTTCATGGCCCTCCTATGGACTTACTCCAACAGCTCCATGTCTTTCCTCAGAGCTGGATGTAGTACGCCAGCTACTACAGGAAAGAAAAAGACATCCCTCCCTCCCCAAAATTGAGATGCAATTAGTCTTTATTGATATAGATGGTTTATTTTATCTTCTTTTGAGGTTGACTACATAAATCTTCAGATACCGTTTCTTAATGCTTGGCTCAGCTCGAAATCCAGTAGACTGAATAAAAACTCTGGTGAAATGTGATTGTATTAAATAAGCTTTGCAGTTCTGCTGCTGCATATTGTTTGTAATGTTTAGACATATTTGCAAAAATGACCTGAAAATCTAGTCAGGCATGTGATTGCATGAGAAAAATGAGTGCATAATTAGATATATAATTTGTGCAAAATTCTATTATGCATTAATATTTTGTATTCTTACTCTCTAGATGGCTAGTTGGAGTTATGCTGAAGGACTTGCATGCTCAAATATCCTGACTGTGACTATTGCATGGAGATTGCATAACAAATTAACTATATAGGAATACGTATAATTGAGGTCCTGAATGTCAAGCTATACAGTGCTAAATAAGAACTTAGGCCATGACAGAATGTGAGTTTCTTAAGTTTCAAAGTTTGAAACTAAATTTCCTTGCTAGGTAAAGTACTTTTGGAAGTAATTATTTTTCCTTCATGAACATATGAATGGTAACTAAAAAGTTAACTGGGTCTTATTACTATGGAAATACCACCCTTCAGGATGCTCCTAATCAAGTTACATAGACAATTGTTGATAAATGTTGTCAGGAGCAGAACCGAATCAGCACAGCAATATGGCACTAAAGGAGTACCACCAGTTGGATGCATATATAGACTTTTGTTACATTGTGAACAGTAACATCTTGCAAAATAGAGGATTAAAAGCTTGGTGTTCTTTACAAATTCTGATATGAGCTACTGTCTTCTAAACTGTCCAATTTTTGACTCTTAATTTGCAGTTTCAAATCCAGTTTATGAAAGCAAAAATAATCCAAGGCTATGTTAAACCCTGAAAGTGTAGAAAGGCATGAAATTAATGAAACTGAGCCTTTCGTTGTAAATGTGTTGTATACGTATTACAGCTGTTCACCCTTGGGGAACTCTAGCAATGGATTATTTTTATTTTCGGGTTCAGTGATAGAAAATGAGTACATTTTTACTTTAAATGATCATTCTTTATCATCACAACTTTGGAGTTACTCAACATAATTAATGCAATGTTTATTTTAGATGAGTGCTAAAAATTTGTAGGATTATGGCTTTAAAACACTGTAAAGCTAGTATAAAGCCCCATGTCAGTTCCATTTGTGGGCTACAGTGACTTTATCTCCTTCCTGAGTCCAGAGGGGCTTTGTTTGGGCAGGGCCAGGTCAAATAGAAGATTCTCCAGTGTTAACAAACCAAGTGGCTCCTGCTAAATTTGCTGAGGATACAATCTACTTCAAACACAGTTAACTTGGGCATAATTTTGCTGTGCTCCTTTGAATCTGGAGACAGATCAAGATGGTTGTTTACAGTGCTTATCGCTGTTCAGCTGTGTCTTCCTTGTGACTCCTCCTGGGTATTGCAATTTTTAGCTTAATCTTGCAACAATTTGAAGAACAACAAACTTTTAACTGCTTAATAAAAAAAAAATAAAAAATGGTTCTTTATTGGTTGCTGATCTAGATTTCAAGGCTGAATGAAGTGAATGGGAGCATGCACAGCCCAGTGCATGTGACCCAAAGCATGTATGTTTTACTGTTTGACCACAGTTGTCTAAATCACTCTGACAAAGCTCAACTTTACCATTTTTAAAACTCAAATATTTTAAAATTGTAGAGGTTTTTTTAAATTGAAAGTTTTTAGGAACTCATCTTTGATTGTGATAAACTTTTTATAATAGTTCTGGGGAAACATCCAGGCACTCCTTTAACCGGAGGGAATTTCTCCAGACAGGGGACTCAACAATGAACTTTCATTCATGTATTTTGATCACAAAAATTTAATCTTAATATTGCTGCTCTGCAAATGTGATAGATTCTTTGCATACACCCAATACGAGTTGGATTCTTTAGTTTACTAATTTCAGCAAAACTTGTCCCAAGAATCTGACCCAGGTAGAACGAGAAGTTATTCAAGGCAGCTTGATATGTTGCGAGCCTTGAAGCACAGGAAAAGCTATGGTTGTGGATGTAGCAGTTTCTGGGAACATGAACACCCAGCTCTGCTATTGCATATCAGTTTTTAATTTATCAGGGAGTATGTAGAGACTGATTTCTGCTGGAATTCTGCCAGGAAATTGAATGTGCTTTTAATTTTGAACTTCTGTCATCTTTCAGCAATATCCAGTAGGTGGCATAAGTATACAAGGAATTTGTACAATCCTTTTCTTATCGGAGTTCTTTTATGTTTGATTAATTTAAAGGATTATAATTCAAGTTTAGTCTAGATCGTTAAAGCACTCTCACTCCATTTATGCATATGTATCTCAAAACTTTATCTTAATTAGGTGTGTGTGTCTCTTAGTTTTCTTTTTATGCTCCTCTGCTTCTCCTTCCATACCAGTTGGATTCTGTGATAGACTGTAGAGAGAAAACAAAGTATTTTCTGTCTATATTCATAAGGGACTTGTCAGTACATCCCTTGGGAACAGTGGCAGGTAATCCTCTCTCACGCTGCAGTGTACTAGGATCACACAGTAAACAAATGTTTTTTTTATCTGAAGAGATAATTATCTTTCATGAGAAGTCAGAAGTTTTATCTTAACTCTCCATTTAGCTTCCTTTTTTTTTTTACTAGATCAATTGGTAATTTATTTTAAAATTATTTAGCTTTTCACTTTCTTTATAATGTTATGAAGCTTACTACTACAATTTTCAGGTTACAGTTCCTATTTTGTATGACAGCTGGAAGTTATTCCTTTTGAACACATAACAAACTGCTGTCCTTAATCAGAGTAAAAGCCCTACAAGTTTCATCCATGTGTAAATCACGTGAGGCTGATTTGAAACTCTAAGAATGGCGTGGAGGCTTTCACTTCCACTTTTATTGTCATTTGATCTTTTGTAGAGAAATATCTACATGTTGAATACATACTTCTACCCACTGTCTTCCCTACTAGTTTCCCTGACAAAACTATTTAGTTCTCTACTAAAGCACAAGGAAGAATTTGGCTTAAATTTTATTTTCCATGGAGCTGAGCACAGGTACAACACTAATTACAAGAAACAGAGAAAAAACTGTAGTGTCTTATTGCAGAAATACAGTCAAGACACATTGGCTCTCTACTGATTTCATATTTATCTGTTACTTGTAAAATTATCTGAATTTTCTCAAGATAAGAAAAAATAATTCTTAGTAGTATGTAACTGATGAAGCTTGAGTGTCTTTAGCAAAATGCACTGGGAAGAAAAAGAACAGCACACTTTTAAATTAGCGTGTCTCTACAGGATAAATGCATTGTATTTATACTACCCATGTCTACTTGCTTCAGAAGCTTCTTTGTCTCAGAGTACGTTATTGGATTCCATTCTTTATGCCAAGAGATACTTAGATATGGTAGCCATAGTTCATCCTTTTAGATACGGAAAGAGAGCTAATCTAGTTTTAAGGAAGCTAGTCATTATGAGAGAAAATAAATGGAAGAAGGTCACTGAAGAGCCAGCCTTTAATCCTTTCAGCAAAAACTTTTTATCATGTGGGTAAACTTCCTGGGCTCCTGTTGTAATCTGAAAGCTGCAGAGACGAAGCTGTATATGTGATTTGCACGGCCCCCCTTGAGTAGCAAAGGCGTGAGGACTACTCGGTTGAATCACAGCATCAGGCTTGTAAAAAAAGTGTTGCCAAAACAGAACCCAATCTCAAGTATTGTGTTGCTTGGCTTGTAAAAATGTGAAGACAGCTATCATACTGTTTTTAATTTACTCCCTTGGCCTGTAACTACGATAGTTCCTGTAACATTGTGTCAGTAATGCTTCCCTTCAGAATACCAATGTGAGATACCACTGTGGCGGCTGCTGCATTTTTCCTTTCTTTTCTTACTTGCATCTGAATGTCGAGTGATGGTTCTTTGGGCAAGCATATCTGAAAACCTTATCTGTGTTTACATCACTCCTTTAATAATTAAGAAACATGGGGTGGGGGGAGTCTGAATATGATAAGTTCTAGAAATGAATGCAATGTGCTTTTTTTTTTTGTAAGCAATATTGTACTTTGAGTAAGAAGAAACTAACTCCAGGTGATCTACAAACCACATTAACAGAGCCTAACCTTCAACTTTGTTTCTTTGTTACTTTTGCCTTTAAATAAGAAAATAGTCACATGGTTGATTATAATAGGTTTTCTGTATAATTTGTATTTGCCTTAAACTTGTAACAAAATCCCCATTAAAATAAGATGACATTCAGGTGATCTGTGCATTAACAGATATAAACCTCAGTTTCACAAAAATGAACTAATACAATAGTATCTAATACTTTTAATTTCTTCCATGATGCTTGCTAGAATCATTAAATTAGTTCATAACTTCTCTACTCAAATAATACCAAAAATTAAGCACCTCTATACCTAGAAACTTTTTTTTTGTTTAAAATACACTTATTTGAAAAAGAAAAAAATTCAGAACAGAAGATGTGGAATAACATAAATCAATGTTTTGATTTAATGTTTGGACATTAAATGAGTTCTTTAATACATCTTGTATATGGAAAGGCTTGTTAATACAGAAAGATTTCTTACTACCATGAAAAGTTTTAATTCAAAACTGTATTTAAAATGGCAACTTTGTAATTTCAGTATTTTCTACACTCAAAGATAAAAACCCAACTTAGAGAAAAGTTCAGTAAACTAAACCTTGTTATATTGATCACTTTCATAACCTAGAAATTTTACATACATTTGTTATTTAAATATATTTCAAACTCATTTTTCATGCACTTTTCGTGATGGCTCCCAAAATTACTTGGTGTCTGCCAAAAGAATGTGAAAAACACATCCATTATCCATCCAGGAATTAGATGGTTTTAGGTTGGGTGGGTTTTTGTTTTTGTTTTTTTTGGGGGGTGGTGGTGGTTGGGTTTTTTGTTTGTTTTTACAGACTCCAAGAAAAGTTTGTTCATTTTGGTTTTTTTTTTCCCAGTTACTAGCAAATATTCTAGCTAAAGCTTTTCCTGACACAAGGATTAATTACTGCTAACTTACCTGTTGACCCTTCCAAAATTTCACTTCATTGTAAGAAAACAATGGTAATAAGTGTTAGACTGACTTTTTCCCTGTCATACAACATAAATGCCCTACTTGGCAGTGTAGCTGTAAAAAGCTTTGCCAGTTTTTCAACAAATCTTCTTTGCAGCCACCCACCTTTTTTATTATTATTATTTTTAGTGCCTGGGTTAGAAATGTCTCAAATCTTCATTCTGCAACCCTTCTGTTTCTGTATGTTTCTGTAGCACATTGCTCTCCTGGATAGTCACTGTCAGGAAAGAATCAATGTAGTCCTATGGAATTGGGGAATTTTTTTGGTGTGTGTTTTCGGTTGTTTTTTTTTTTAGGGGGGTGGGGTGTCTTTACATGTCCTCTTGCAGACAGGGGCCAAATCCAGCTTGAATAGTAAGATGTAAATATTAAGAAATGCTGATGAAATTTTTACAGATAGTAGCATTTTACCTTAATCTAATGTGTACCTGAGCTGTATGTTGTATGTAAACAGAGGGTTTTGAAGTTGAAATGTTTAATAATCAGTAGGACAATCTGATTTACTAGCTTCATTTCTATCTGAGGAAATGCCTGTCAAATAGAATATTTTGTAGTAAGTATTTTTGGTGTTTTTTCTGAGTTTTCTCAACTACCTTTTCAAAGTAATAATGAATAAAATGAGTGAATTCTTTCATAAATTTTGTTGTCAGCATGCTGACAAAAGTAACAGTAGTATTTCAAATTGTATTAACTTACGGTGTTCTCATCACTGTACAGACAAATAGGTCAGGTCAGTGTCAGGCAATGATTGCGGAGTGCAGAAGTCCTTGCCCTTTCCTTTCATCAACACCCAACACCAGGAATGGCCCCAGGAATGGTCTAGTGGCTGAGGACCCTCCTGTAGTGTGTGAATGCTGGTGGCCCGGCATGACAGCAGTATGGTGGAAGCACCATCCTCTCCCACCCATTGTGGCTTTCACTGGCCACTCTGGTATATCAGTTTCCTTCAACACAATGGTAGAGGCTTCATCCAGTCTCAAGTTTTTACTAGTGTCTTGACTCTAAACTAAAATAGGAGAAGAAATTGGTTCAAAATAGTTGTTAGATGGTAAAGATTTATTGTAGCCAAATTGAATCCTTGCTAATGTAGAATAGTCTTCTAGCTCTCACTTTCTTATTGAATATGAACTTAGTAAATATGCCAAGAAAAACTCATTGTATAATGTGGCAATGCCATAATGCGCTTCTAAATATTCTTTCCATAAATAAGACTGAAAAAATAATAAAAAACCCAGATGATTTCTATAAATTTTGTGGGTTTTAGAGTAGGCTTTCATTCCTTCAAGTGATGATAAAATAAAGGTGGGTGTTTTTCCTCAACGCTGACCTCATATAGCATGTATCATAGACATCAGGGATTTTTCCATCTCTTCCTATCTGTCATAACAGGAAATTATGATGCACTAATAATACACTGAGGCAAAATTACCATGTCATGTTGAAATCTAGTCCGCTAACTTTGTTCATTCTGATTGTGAGGTGGCTGAAATTTGTATTTAACAGACATTAGTTCTAAGACAACAGGATGCTCTGTAGAATAAGCAGAATCTATGGGCAACTGCCACAGGAGGACATGAGAACATAAATGTGCCTACTTAGGACCAAACTTTGGCCAAACTGATGGATTAATGGACAGGATAGACCCCTAAATGGTGACGTTTGTAGTGAAATACTTATAAATAAAATGAGCAGATATTGCTTTTTCTGTTAGCAGATGAAGCAGAAGGGGGTGTGCATATATTCTGCAGTTATATTACTACAAAAGTTGCCTAATGATATGCTAAGAACAAGATTAAAAGACTGACAGGTAGCTTGACTCAAGAAAAACAGAACTTATGGTCACTCTGCAGTGAAAGTTATTAGTAAAGAAGTACAAGCTAATATATTTGAAATCGCCTGAATGCACAGAGAAGGACCCTGCAGGTCAAGCGCTTGAGGATTCCCAGTCACCAAGGATGGACCAGCTGCCCTACAGGTCAGGCATTTGGTTACCCGTAGCATAAGTTGTGCAGGTTCGCACGTGTTCTGTGACGCATCCCTTTGATGTGAAAGGGTCACACCTAGCTCCTAACTGGGAATAATAGCTAGAATCTTAAATGGAGTTTCCAGAGAATTAACAGCTGCCTACCCGTGTTTGGCCAGAATGCATTTGTTCTTGGCTCATGATGTGTTCATCGTTAGTGAATGATGGAGTTAGTTGCCAGTCTCGGTGTCAAAGGTGCATTGCTGTTGCTGCCAATCTGGATGAGAAGTTTGATTTGACAGAACAAAATATCGTTGCACAGAGAAGAGAAAGGAATCAGAAATAGGGTTATTCACCAGCTGTTTGTTCTGTCTCAGATCCATACTCCTGAAGATAAAAACACTAAAGGACCACCACCTCCTCCCCCTATCAAGGATGCTGTGAGCACTGCCAATGGGTGCATTGCTCAGAACCGAGAGGAAACTTGGGTCGGTAGCTACATTTTAATAGAACTGTAAGACATGCCTGGTGTCTCATTAAACACTTCAGTTTGGCTTCGAAGCCTCACACAATGCTATTACTGGCAGTGATGCTTGCTTCAGTGAACTAGGAAAACAGAGAAGAGCATGATTTGCTTTGTTTGTTTGTTCTACTGTTCCAGCTGGATTAAGGTAAATTATTCTCATCTCAGTAAGTTGCTGCAGACATAAAAGGACTGTGATTCTTACTCTGTTGAGAAACAAGAACATTACCTCTGCTCCAGCATTTCTCTTTTTTTTCCCTTATGCATAGTGTGTTCCTCCAATGTCTGGTAGTTAAGCGAATCATAAAAGTTTTCATGCTCTGCAGTGGGTATATTCATATGTAAAACTACTACTATGCTTGTCATGAAATTGTAATAGGACACAGCACTTCCCACAGCTGTAGACTTTTTCCAAACCATCTGAAACTCCAGGTGTGCCCTTGAATTGACAATAACAAGATGATGTGCTACTGTTATGCCTTTACTGTATTTTATAATCTTGCTGTCTGGGAAAATTGTTTCATAGGAAAGAGGTAATATAGATACCTGTTCCTAATTGATTTCAACATTTACATGGGTTTTTACATGTTAGGAATTTAATGTGAAAACACATAAAGCATAGAAATCTAGATGACATATAAACTTCCATTAAATTTATGGATTAAAATGGTAAGCTTCAAGCAAGTAATAAGAACTTTAATAGTTCAGATGAATAAAAATATTCCATAAAACTTGAAGCAAAGCTTTTATATTGTTGAACATAGTTTTTGGCTGCTTAGTTATTTCCATGTTAGTGTAAATAATAATAGCCTGTAATTAGAACACTTGAATTCCACTGTATTTGCAAGAAAGGAAAGAATGCAAAAATATAACTTTTCTGCCTTATGGAAAATTCACATACATGTGGGGTTTTTTTTTTCAGCCTCAACCCCCACCCAAAAAATTTCATTATCTTTGTTAATATGTTTCAAAGCAAAATAGTCATACAGGGTAAAATTCACCTTATACAGAAGATTATCAGCAGAAAGCCCTTCGTTGCCACTATGGTTTTAACCTAGTTGGAGGAGGAAGGCAGACAAAAGGTATCCTGGGTTGCATTTGGGACTGTACCTATTCCCTCTCTGCTACATCTGTGTAGTTGTGGCTGTTGGCATCGCAGTTAAATGGACCACTGCCACTTTTTCAGACCCTCTAGAGGACATTTGGGCTACTCCACTTCATGCCACTGCTTAATGACTTCCAAATCCCATTATCTTGTAGGGATAGTTGTATAGGATTTTATCTTCACAGGTGTTTTTTTAGTGATGTTATATTTAATAAACTCTAGAACAGAAGAAACTAATTTGAAAGAAATTGGCAGATTTTTGGGGTGTACTTGTTTTTTTTTTGGTTGATTTATGTTAGTCTGCTTAGGCACCTGACGTTTTGGGAGGGTTTGTTAGGGTTTTTCTTCCTATTGATAACTAATACTGCAGGTGATACAGTGAACTTGTTTTTTTAACAATTCAAATTACATGTCACCATATCACATCTGTATAAATTCTGCATATTTAATTTCTTAAGGAAATTAATCCTAAGGGTTTTGTTTTTTTTATAATATAGATATCTTGGGGCAGAACACTTCCTAGTGATATACTATTTTCTGATGGGAGGGGGGAAGAATCAGTATTTTCTCCTTTTTTCTTTTTTCTTACAAGTATACATATTCATCCACAATCCAACAAGAATAGAGTATTGGAAACATGTTAATTTGTAAACTACTGTCCTTCCTGTAGTTGGCTTTCCTTCCCTCGAGGTTAAGAGCAGCTTGAATTTTTGAGACCAGATTTAGGTAATGAATCTGCAGAATTTTTATTCCTTCCTTACTTACATCCACCAGTTTTTGGAAAGATTTAGACTTAACCACAGAACTTAGCGCGTAGCCTCTTTAAAGTAAAATCTCTTCATCATTGCACATGATACTATATGTAAAAAATGTGTATTGTATAGGTATCTTGGGCTTAGCTTTTGTTTGCAGACTGCAGCATTTTCACTTTACCTTAAATTACCACAATACTTACCTGTAAAGCAGCTAGTGCCTAAATCCTATAAGACCTGTATTTCATAGACTGCATTGTGAATTGCTGATACTCAGTAAAGTGGATTTTGCTTGTGAATATGGGATTTTAATCTATGAAAGTTAGTGATGCATTTTTTTCTTGTAAACGATGAAATTTCAAGACTGTAGAACTGCCAATATTAGTTGTCAAAATGTAAAATATTTTGAGATACCCTTTCTTATATTTATGGTTTCATAATTTTTTAGCAGAAAACTTGGTCTCTTAAAACTTACAAACCACAGTCATTAGGTATTTAGGTCTGCAATTGTTTACTTGCTCTGGTAAGCACAGTAGTTTCTTCATACTTTGCTGTTACGATGTTAGAAAACCTGCTTTTCCTGAGCTGTTCTAACCAAGCGGTATGCTGATTCCTTTGAGAATCTTTTACTGGAAAATTTGAGCTTTAACTACAGTATAATTTTGAAAAATTATATGTAGACTAGAAATTGTTAAAACCACGTACTAATCCTCTTTTGATCAGAGGTAACATCACAATATAATTACTGAGGAATACTGCAATTGATATCCAGAGAGGAACACCAGAAAGTCACCAGCTAGATTCTGGTAACTTAGTTATAGGATCTTCAGAAATAAACTTACCAAAATATGTTACTCTGAAATTCTATTTGCCAAAAGCAACCATGTACAAATTTTAAGGTGGAGTGTCTACTAGGGAAAGTCTTACAAAACAAAAATGAGGTCTAGCACCCCCAGGAACAGTCATAGCCAAAGAAACTGAGCATGTAATGGCAAAATAAAACACTATTAACACTGCCATTACGTTTAATAGAAGTGCTAGAAGAAGCTTCTCACCACAGAGGTGAAAGAAAAAATTTTAGTCTACTTATAAGACATAACTGACAACTAAATACTTTGAACACTGATTTCATTTTATTTTTCCAATTTTAAAATAAAATTTCTGGCATTTTTGTGTTCCAGTATTTAATATCCATGTGTCACTGAGAAATGAAAGTGTGAAGTTTGAAAATTTACTACATAATGTTATAAACAATGAAAATATCTGGCAGTATTTGCGAATTATTTGCAAAGCCATTGCATAGGATCCATCAGGTTATTAGAAGAGTTTCTTAATTTTAGGATAGGGCAAAAAAGTTAGGAAAATAATGAATGATGATTTTTCATGACGAACGCTGTGTCAACACTGTATTATACTCAGTCTCATTCTGTCCATGGACTTACCAAGTGTTTACAGCCATACTCCACAGTTTGCATCTGATTAATTTCAAGGATTGTACTTGCATTGCTTACCTTAGCTACCTACCTCATTCCTCCTATCTATTAGTATCATAGCAACAGTGACTTACTGTAGCTATGATCAATATAATCAGGGGTTTTTTTTGTTGGTTTGTTCTGTGGGGTTTTTTTATTTGGGGTTTTTTAACAAAAAAAAAAAAGAGCACAGGCTATCTATGGCTACAGCATTGTACCATGTTTCACTGTCGGATTAGACTCCAGTGCTGAAATTTAAGATCTGTAAATGGACCGACTATATGCACACTTTGGAACATTTGGAAAGGTTCAAGTACATTGCTGGGGAAAATCCTTGGACTTTGATAACATCAAAGAAATTCTGTGGCTCCCAAGATAAAATGAAATGCAATGCCCTGAAAATCTCACTGTTTGGCAGAGGTTTTTAGAAGAAAGCAAACAATTTTGGTTATTTCAAGCTACAGAGTGAGAATACAAATTATCTCAACTCTCAACAAGTTTGCAAAACACAACACAAAGTTGCCATTGTACAGGGGGTCTTTTTAACTTTTGTTCAGAGAGCTTGTTCCTCTGCATGAGCAAATGCAGTACCCTGGCTGCGGCTGCCCCACTGAAACTGAAGCAAACTGTTTGCTTGTTCATTCCAACTTCTGTTGAATGGTTCTGAGGATGGTACAGAATTAGGTTGTCATCCTGTTTTCAAAATGGCGTTTGCTACTGTTAATGTAAAAATAAATGTTGCGGTGGAAAGTATATTTGAATGTGTGAGATAATGGCTACTTATGAATTCAGCTTGAATCTGTTATACTGCAATAATGAGACTAACAAAAGCATAGTGATGTCCTATATCAAATGAGAGCATATGGCTTCAGTATATTGCATTTATTTTAATACTATTCAATCTATACATAGCTCATGTGCTCAATGGAAATACTGTTCAAGTGAAAACCAAGGCAACATTCCTTTTTCACTTTGTCAGACTTTTAATATTTTTATCAAGTAAATCAATTAAAATTACAAAAAAAAACCCACAAGAAAAAAATAGCAATGATAATTGCTAAATTTAAAAGAAAACATGTAATAAATCTGTTATCTAGTAGAAAGAAATTAGATATTTGTATGCGCACTTACAAATGTGTATGAGTAGGTGTGTACAGAGGGAATGGTGAGAGACTAAGGAAATACCCACTTGTTTTGCCACTTAGACAAATTATGTTCCTACAGCCATTAACCAAGTAGACATATGGCATCATTTCACAGAGGAATTTATATATAGTAAATTCTTCATCAGTTCCTTGTTGTTCCTGGAAAAATGCATTCAGCATAAGTGCTCTGTGAGCCATTCAAAAAGAAAGATACTTCAAAATATTTTGAGAGGCCATGATGATTTATTCTGAGAAGTACGCTACAAATCTTTAGAAATAATCTTAAAATTCTTCTTCCCCCTCTCCCCGTCCCCCCAGTGAAAATTTAAAAGGAGCCTCTCATTTCTCATGAGGCATGTATGTGATACAAAAGGGGATGAGGAAGACCAAAAACCATCTAAGGAAATCATGGTATTCTGGAGACAGCAGTAAACTGCTGGCTAGTATTGCAGCCAGTCCAGAATGATCCTAGGTCATTCTGCCATCCTTATCCTTGTACTAAGTGACATCTTTATGGGGCAGGGAGATTAACAGCAGACAAGCTGGAGTCCAGAAGATGATATTCAGAAGGCTAGCTATAGATTCTTTATATGTACTCCAATGATTCTTTGAAAATATTGAATGTCCAATCAACAACACTGAACTCTTTTATATGCCATATTGGGCTCTGGATGTTTGAAGCCAGGTGAATTCCTATCTGAAAATTCAGACAAAATTCAGATGTTTAAGAGACCATAAAACACTACTCAGTGTAGTGACAGAGTTCTTTATCTTAATTCCTAAATAAATCTTGAACAGTCAATATTTAATTTTCAAGCGATATTTATAGTAGTAATTTTATTATGGTTTTCTTGACTCATCTCTGTGAAGAAGCAGCTGTAGGATGGAAGTAAATGTCAGAGCCAAAGGCTTATTTGATTAAACTGTGGCAACAGCATTAATCTTCAAAAGGAAATCAAGATAATAGAGGGGGCTGGATGGACCAGGAGATTGATAATTGGTTAGAAAGCTTTTGACCTTTGAGCCGGTAGTTCAGATTCAAGCCAAGTCAGTAGTGACTGAAAATCATTATTCTCTGATAGCAGTGCAATTGCCATGTGAAATGGGTGATTGGTTTCATTCCAGTTCCTAGTGAACTGGTACTCTTTGTCAGGGGTTTAAGGAGGGAAAGGACAAGAAAATTTCTTTACTTTCTCACCCTCAGAAGTATTTGGGGGTGGGGGGAGAAACTGCAGTCCACTGGCATATTGAAAGCATCATCAGGCTCTTGTTAAGGAATTAAAGACTGGATTCTGGTTTTGTCCATGTGACACACCTCACTGACAGTAACAAAAGTGAAAATTTTATATGTAACACAACTAAACACATTTCTAATGATATTTCTCATTTATAATTGGAATTGTTTTCAATACTTCCTGTAGGAAAAAATGTGTGGCAGTAGACTTTTTTGGTCAATTTACAATTCACAGAAAACTGTTAAAGTAGTTTATATGAATCTGTTTGACCTTAGAATTGTGCTTGACCTGTTCTGAGTCCATGGATGATTCATACCTCAATTGAGCTACTGAAGATTTACAACTGCTTGTCTATGTCACATTGTGTTTTTTCCCTCCTTTAATTGGATGACCTGATGTTAATAATTAATGCCACCTGAAACCAATATAATTTAATCCTGTAAGAAATCATTTAGCTTGCTGGCAATCTCAAGAACCACAGAGAGTCATATTAAAATGATGGAGGATTACATTTGTCCTGCTCTCACTCTTCTGAATAACTTGGTTACATTTCCCATCTCCTTCACCATCCATTTCCTTTCATTCTTTTCACCTCTGAAGAATGTGGCTATGTTGCTCACACAGGCATGCTTCCTGACCTTTTTTGTTTGTCTGCTTCTTCAATCTCTTCTCAGTCCTCTGCAAACCAGGAGGATGTTCTGTTGCCTTGTGTTGCCATGCCTTTTATATGGCTTATGCTTAAATTAATAATGTTTTTTTTCCTACTCTTGCCTATTTCACTATCTTCCTTTCTTTTAAATTCCTTTAAACTTAGAGTTTGACTGTCTCCTATGCATTGTCACTGTAAGGTATTAAGTTCCTTTTCTTTAAAAAACACCCACCCTGCTCCATCTGACACATACACACACCCCTCCCAAATCCCCAGTATTTAAAGTATAACCTCACTCATTTTACTGTATAACTAGTCCAGGTTGTAAAGTTCTCTACTAGAGGGTTTTTGTGTTCTTTTTAGTTCTATGGAAGTCAAAACATAGGAGACAATAAAAATAACATTGGATCATTTAAAACTCAAGTAATGCTCATATTACTTGAAAAGACATTGATTCAGAGGTTGCTGTGTTGTTTTCTCCATGGGAAGAAAACTGCTTTAGAAACCCATTGGATTTGTATAGGGCCCTTTTGAATCCTTTTGGATGTGTCTTTGTAAAATACAAAGTGCTAAGGAGATGAACAAATATGATCGTTTTATGACATGCTCTGGTGGTGGTTTTAGCGTAACTGGTGCATCTCCCTTAAACTACCAGCAATGACAGGAAGCGGTCTCCATCCGCTGCAAGCAGAAGAAATAAGAAAATGCAGGGGTGGATGCAAGGACTTACCCCGCAGTGCTGTAGTCTGTGGAAGCTTTATTTTACTGGATTCTATCACAGGAATTTCGGGCTTCAGCAAAGGAGTTAGTGCTGCTTGTTTTAATATTGATTTGTGAATGAATAAACATGAAAGCATTATTAGCTGTACATTGTTGCATAATAGCTTTTGAGAGCATATTTATCAAATAAGCCCAGATGGAAATGATGTTCTTTACAAAATTAGATATTATGGTTTTGAAGAGAGGTTAAAAATTACATGGCGTTATTGTTTTTCCAGTGTGTTTTTGTCAAATTTCTGTAAACACACTAGTGCAGCAAAATGTAAAAATAAGAACATTGAAAAGTACAGGGAGAAGTGAGGGACAGAAAAGCCTTCCAGTCTGTGATAAAGTTCTTTCTAAATGACCTTGCATGTGTGTGACGGGCCCAAATTTGTATCTTGTGTGAAAATCTTTTGTTTATGAAGAATAAATGTTGGTGAAAAGAAAAGCAGGCCTGGATGCCAGCTTCATAGATGTCCCCAAGATGAGAACCGTCACCTTCATCCACAGTTGTGATCCGCCTCTCCCCCGGTGGGGGCAAGGGGGCACAGACAGGAAAGCACTATGAAACTTGGTCCACGTACAAAACCAAAAGAGAGTAAGGAACCATAATTTCATGCAGTACAGGTTAGACAACTACCAGTTATATTTTGAAAAATATCTGTAAATCAAAGTGAATGATATTTCACCAAATATACATGTTCTGTATTTCTTGGTACTTCCTGTAGTTTCATGCATTATAACAATCCCGGCAGCTTTAACTTTGTTTTGTATAATGTGCTCAAAAACTTCTGTGTGAACATGAGTATATTCCAGCATACTCAAGTGGCACCATAGTTCCCAGTCAGTCTCCTCAGGCAAAATGATTAATCCAAACTGTATATTATAGTTCTCATGCTGTACTTTTCTTCCAGGTAAGTAAACTGGGTATTTGCAGAAAAGATTTTTTTTTTCAAATTTAATCAATGCAACCGAGAAAAAAATCAATAAGGTTTGCAAAACCACTCCAGTCCTTGTTTGCAATAAGAGTCATTGTGATCTCTTTCTTGTTGCCAATGTTTTTGATAAGAAGTACCAAGCAATAAATAACTAGGGCTGTACGCTGCATGTTAACAATATTTTTAAGGAAATGGGAACTTGCAGTGCTAACACCAAAAACAGCTGGATTCTTTATTTTTTCTTGGTTTTCTGAACTTCCTAATTTATATCTACACTAGCGGACTACGTGCAACGTGTGTAGGTCTAGATGCATGCTTCAGCTGCTCTTTTTAACTGATATCAAGTGTTATTGATCCATGAAGTTAATATTGTTGCTATCAAATCCAATTCAATAACATGAAGAACTAACACTGAGAACGAACAGGTTGGTTTGGTTTGGATTTTTTATTTTCTATTAGAAAGCAGTTTCCAAGACACAAAAAGCTGGTACAGTGTTGGGATTCTTCTCTCCTTAGACTGTTTTTTTTGTTTGTTAATTTGTTTTTTCAGTAGGCATACTCATATTTCAATGTAAGGACCACAAGTAAATTCTTTAAAAAAAAAAAAAAAAGGCAAATGTAGCTGGTTTGGTAAGCTTGGAGTAAAGCATGTGCTTCAAATATTGCTGGCCTTACCAAGAAAGTCAAAAGGAATTTTCCTGTTAAGTGGGTAGGTTTGGTTCCAGTGCTACCTCCCTCCCAAATATCATGAATTTAAAGGGTCGAAGAGATCACCATGTCCATCTGGTCTGAGTATTTGAATAGTACCAGCTATGGGAATTGGAGTCAATTGTTCCTATGGTAAATTTACTCACAGCAAATAAAATGACTTGGGCATAACAAATGTGTGATTGTATAATAGTAAGAATTTCAAAATTAAATACAAATAATTATTGAATAAATACTCCTTCCTCTGAAGTTAAAGGAAATGTTGTGATTTTTTAATTTTGTTTTTTATTTTCCCTAAATAAGATATTGTACCTTCCTAAGGTACTGAAAGTGGCTATGTATGAACCTGGTGGAGGGAGGGGAGTGGAAGTNTAGACATTAGGAAAAACTTCTTCACAGAAAGGGTTGTCAGGCTCTGGAATGGGCTGCCCAGGGAGGTGGTTGAGTCCCTGTCCCTGGAGGTATTTAAAAGAAGGATAGATGAGGTACTTGAGGACATGGTTTAGTGGTGGGATGGCAAGGTTAGGTTAGTGGTTGGACTTGATGATCTTAAAGGTCTTTTCCAACCTAGATGAGTCTATGATTCTACTGCAAAACAAGTTATACACCTATAAATAAACAATTTATGTTGTACTATGCTATTAACTTTTCTTTTAATGTTTACTTCAAGCATGGAGATTTGAGTTATTAATGTCTGTATAAATAGCTTATTCCCCTTTGTGTGCATAATTTATCTGCAACTTCTGTGTTTGTAAATTTCTAAAAGCCTTAATTTAATATAATCTAATGCTTTGGCACAGAGTGGGTATTATGTCTCTCTCTAGTAGCCCCTTATCTTGGATAAGAACACTGCCTGGGGTGTGAAAGAATGCAAATAGATACTCACCAGCTTAGCTGTTTGTCTTCCCTTGAGTTTGCTCTGCTTTTATAGTTTTAGATTTAGATGACATCTCTCTTTTAATATCCCTTCAGCCTTACGTTTCGACTCCCTTGTTTTTTAATTTCCTTTTCCTCTTCCCTCCTATTCATTTCTCTTTCTATCCATCTGCATTCAGAAATTCCAGCATACAAACAATGAAACAAAAAAATAAAAGCACCAAAGAATCCTCGAAGTTTTAGTCCTGTTGAAGTAATAGAAACCATTTTCTAGCATTTTCTTGGTTTTTTTGTTTTCCTAATGATCAAAACATCGGATCAAGGTTAACATAAAAATGTGTCTGAGCTGTAATAGGAACCAGTTCAGGATGGGGCTGGTTATGGAAGTTGCTTCTGTGAGTTATAAGCTTTGCACTTACAAGAAAAATTACCATCCCGCCATATATGATACTGATTTATACCATTACGGTAGTGACAAAATTGGCTGCAAAACCATTGTGAAAAGAACAAAACATTATATGCAATGTCCCTAGCTCATGTTATCACTCCTCCATCCTTTTGAAAGAAATCTTTGTATGTTTATTTTCACGCTGTGATGAATGATAGCTGACACAAAGGAAATCCAGCCAAGGCAATGCATACAAATCAGAGCCATAATATGATGTTCTGCAGCAATGCCTACTGGCAGTAAAAATCCCACAAGTTTTAGACAGCTACGAGGAAAGTGAGCAGTTTAATTCAGAATGTTTGCTGAGTGGGGTCCCGCAGCTTCAAGGGGTATCTGTGTCCTGCTCCTCACCTTGCCATAGTCCTACAAGAGGCACAGAAAAAGTGCTGTGTTGAGAGCTATTATTTTTTTTAATGCTAGATTGAATTCCCTAATAATACACTACCTGGTTTTTTTGCTGTTAATTTTTTTCATTCTCATGAGAAACAACTGTTGACAATGACAATTTAAATTTGTATGTTTTTTTTTTACAGACCGCAGTGACCCAATCAGTTGAAGATTGTGATAAATGAGGCCAGCTAAGGTCTGAACTCCACTTACATAACGTCTTGGAAGATGTGGCATCATATTCACAGGTAGAATTTTTAAAAACTCTGTAGATGTCTCTGTCATCTCCAAGAAATTTGTAATAACTGTGGTAAAATCACTGAGTTAAACCTAATGGATGCAATTCTCACCTTTCAGGTTTTTTTTTTTTCCAAATTATTATTTATGTATTAAACACAAATTAGTTTTAGGCCCATGAAACTGCGATGGAGAAATCCAGGAATCTAGTATCTTTGCTGCATGTTTCTGTAAAAATACTTGATGCAATCTAGAGATTGTAAATAGCCAATTGATCAGTAGTAGTGCAAAGGCCTGTGTTGTATGTTACCTTATACAAGTTATTTCAATTTACATGTAGATTGGAGAAAATAAAAGTACCTTTACAGTCTGTTCTGCATCTCTTAAAGGAGGGAAACTAATTTTCTCATTCTGAGCTCTATTTTTATGATGCTTTTGTCTTGTAATTGCAGGGTGTTATTTCTGTCAAATGGTATTTGTCTCATTTCAAAGGCATACCTTAGCAGAACCTCTTTCACAGGAGTAAAAAACGATGTCATAGGCTTCCTTGTGTTTATGAATAGGCCATTGTCTGCTTCAGGTATTGCTTATGGAATCTGCTGTAAACTGGTTTTACTATATTCTTGGCAAGAATCTAATGCTGGTGATAACAAAAAACATCAGTTAGAGGCAGGTATGAATTGCATAACTTCAAAGTTGTTATAATTACATTTTGAGGTAAAAGCCTAAATGACTTTGAAGTACAGTCTCCAGAGGATGGCAAAGGTAGGTGAGGTTTTTCAGGTTTGTGGGTGGTTGGTTTTTTGTTTGTTTTTTTGTTGTTGGTTTGGGTTTTGTTTTTTTAGCAATTTGGTCTTGTACGCTGGAGAAAAAAGTACAGATGACATAGAGTGATTAAATTCAGTAATACTCCATGTATCACAGCTTTGTTGAATGAGCGCTTGCTGTGAACACTCATTTGCAGGCAGATGTAGAGCAAGTAAGATATGAATGCCAATTGTCCTCTGAAGTCATACGAAAAAGGTGTAAAAGCTGTGGAGAATTAGTTAAGGCTGGTTGTGGTTTAATTTCAGTGGAAAATAAAAACAAAAACTCTATATCTTGTGCTTATTTAAAAAAAAGTTTTTTTCTATATATTAAGACATTGTTCTGTCCAAATTCCATTTCATGTAATCCTTTATTTCAATGGATAATGTGTTTTTATGCTGCCCAGTGCAGTTTTGTAGCTGGTACAAAAGACAGGTTCTTGTACATGCAGCTGCATTTTGGTAGTTGTGTGATATATGTTATGTAAATACTTAAAAATTCGAGATGTGTTTTTGCCATAATATTCTGATGAAAACTTCAGATACAAAGTTAGAAGGGTCTGAAATCCTAGGTGTTTTGCTCAAGCCTGTCTTTATTGGTTGTTCTTTGGGGACAAATAGCACAATACAATTTTCAGTTATATCCTCTCCTACCAAAGTGTGGACTTCTGACACAGTCAAAAGGAATTAGGAAATTGAGGTTATATCTCACTGACTGCCAAATATATAAAAAGAACTTTTCTAATGTCAGTGCTATCATCACTTGATATCTTGACTAGGCTTACCAGCATTGTGCCAAAGGAGCTTGGGATGCAACTCTCACTTCTGCTTTGTAAAATAGTTTTTGGATGACATATTGCCATGCACTTTGCCTTTAAAAATGTTACTTTTTGACACCTGGATTGTAATTGAAATTGCATATTGTTTCAGGGCATTCAGGTAGACAGTATGAAACCATAATGAGAGCGATAATAGAGAGCAAGTAATGTGGAATGATTTTATTAAATTTTATCTGAAATGCGACAAGATCGGCACTTAGTAGAATACCTTCTGAGAACACCTGTGTGTGGACAAAGGCATGCTTTGTTGTGACCTGAGAAACATACCTGTTGGTGGGAACAGTGATTCAAGGTCCACAAAGGTGGACAAGCACAGAGGATGAATGGGAGAGAAACTGAGAGGAAGATACGTACTATAGTAAAAAGGTAGCTGCGTCTGTACTTTGAAAAGCCTTGGCTGACTGGTTTGGTTTCTTCTGGAGAATGGAAATCTTGGACGTAAACTGTGACTTGATGTTGAGAATGAGTTTATATTCTCACTGAATATATTATGAAATATAGGTTTTTAAATGCAAGATTATAAAAATAGGCACATAGTTAAAAATCTGGCTTACAATTTTAAACAGGGTAAGTGATCTAATTCTCAGTGTTATGATATAAATGCCACAGATATACACTATCTTAGATGCACAAATGTATATCTATACTGCCTATGAGCTCAGCTTTTCATATGGGTTAGATAAGCCTGTATAAGTTTAACATGTTTATATTAATGTACGTGCACATAAGTAGAGATGTGGAAATCATATTAACAAACATGTAACTGAGAGGTATTAGAGCAACAAAAAGCTATATATTCACCTCATTCAGAATGGGTTTCTGTGCTCAGACGTTTGTCATGTAAATTTCTGTTAAGAGGAGGAAAATAAACTAGATTCTGAAGAGCTTAATGCACAAAACAAACATTATGTAGCTGTCTGCCCTGTCCCCCCCAGCCCATTCCCTCCCCTCCTTTTCACTGTGGATTTTTACAGCTGAACATGTTGTTTGAAAGTGTGCATAGCAGGCAGTAATCCAGGTCATCATAATATCACCCAGTCTGGCAAAACAGGAGTGATAAACAAGGGAAAAAAAAAATCCTTTTGTTGTTATCAAAGAAATACTACGGGAGGGATGAAGAGGCAGCTTGGTTGTGGGACAACAATCCATAATTTACTTTGCAGATGTCTCTGTAATTTAAGCAGCAGGCAGAACAACCGCACGGTTGTAGATGCTCTGGGGAAAGGATACCCAGAGCCTCGTAAATCATGGTAAGGATTAAAAGCAATGAACATTCATCTTCTTAACCTCGTAAAGCAATATTGCAAAGCCAAGGATTACAACTTACTCTGCATGTAATCTTTGTTCAGGGATAAAGGGTGTCAACTTTTAAAAGGCTGCTCTCAATTAACAGTAGCACCTACCTTTTTAGAAGGAACAAAAACCTGTTTTAAAACTGAATTTAAAAGAATTCTTACTATTAAAGGAATACTTAACATTTCCCACAAAAGAAGGAAAAGAAATAGATTGATTCTTGGCTGATCCCATTGTTTGTTTCTAAGCCAAACAATAGTTTGTTTCTAAGCCCTGATCTGTTTTTAAGGTTAGTATTTATGAATATGTTTGAAAACTTTGCTTAATAGACACAACGCAAAAAAGCCACTTACTTTTTCCATTGTAAAATGGTGGAGCCCTGAACAACTCTTTGCCTCGCTTGACTTCAGCTGCTTTTTTTCAAATGTGATAAATGTTTGGCTCAATTCCTCATTGTAATTAAAGAATAACATCATAATGAAAAACCATACCATGTATTCAGTCTGCTAAATAAGCATTGTAAAGCCTATCCGTCTACATTGAAAATGTTGCCAGTAAACCTGTAAATAAGTGCTAACTTACCCACCAATGTATTAAAAAGATTTTACTTCCATACTCAGAATGCCACTGTAGTGGGACTGGAGATATTTGAAACGGAAAAAAATGTGGGCAGTGCAATGAGGAGGTCCTTTCATAATCCATCAAAAGAAGAAAATCAAGGAAGCAAGAATTTTTTTTTATTTTTTTTAATTATATACAACTCCAAGTCCTAGACACTTCTATCAGGGAAAAGGAATACAGGAAAATACTGTTGACCAGAGTCCTGTACCACATCAATGACAAGGATGATGATGATCTTTTGATATGTTCTACAAAGAAAGCATAAGGGTGTAAGGTTCTTGTAGGTTTGATCCAAACCAATGGGGAGGATCTGAAGGAGAGCATGGAAACAGAGAATGAGGCTGTTCATGAGGCAATAGAGTTCAGAAGGAGGAGGAGAACAGCAAAATTAAAATCATGTACTTCCTGGAAGCAGATTTTAGTGAGCTCAGGTAATTGATAAAGATCATAAGGAGTATAAATCTAAGGAGTTAGAAGGATTGGTGGTTCTTTGAATAAATGTTTTTTAATAGAAGAAAGTGATGAGGAGAAGAAAACCTGTCATCAGCATTTAGTGATCAGTGCTTTTATTATTTCATTCAGTCTTTTTCTTATCTGTGATTAGATGGACATCAGTTAATGCCACTGACAATGGTATGAGATCTCAGGTTATATAGACCGTTTGGTTAAGTTGGTTATTTTCATGTTGTTAGAATGTGATGAAACTTATCCCAGGTTACTTACAGAGCTAACTAAATCTTTCTCAGACATATTATCTCAAATGTATCTCAGAGATGTTTCACAGAACATGAGCAAGATGGATGAAGTACCAGAAATTTTGAGCAATACGCATAGTAAGTACAGGATGCAAAGAGAGGAGACTGAGACTTATAAACTAATCATCAGTAATTCACGGGGAAAATAAACTATTTGTAATCTAGGTGGCGTGAAAGAATAACATTAAATACAAATTTGCCGGGAACAAAGTGTATCCTTTTGCAACAGGATAATTGGACTTGTGGCTATAGTAAAATAGTAGATATCATCTACCACATGACTTGTAAGATTTCTCATAAGGTCTCACATAATATAGTCTAGACAAAACTATACAGAGTATATGGAAAGGCAGTAGGAAAACACCACATGGAGAGCAGTTATCAATTCTCAGCGGTGTGAAAGGATTTTTCTGAGCACCAGTTTTCAGTAACTTGTTAGTAGAATAAGTATGATTACTAAATTTGTATATGATATTTGGCTTGTAGGCTTAAGAGACAAAATGTAACATCATCTGCTGGTACCTTTTCAATTTCTTTATTTCCTTTAGACCAAGTCATGCTATCATTATCCTTAGTATGACTGTATTTCTGTAGGCTTCAGCTTTTCTTCTAAGTGTCCTTATGAGCTGTCCTCTCAGAAATAACAGATAAATTTTGTGACCATTGCTGCTGCTTCTTCTCTTTTGGATATTTTTAATAAAGCCTTTAATAAACCTGGAGGTGTCTATTTCTTTCCCTTGATTCCAAATATTTATTCTCACAGTTATTTCCAGGCTCTGACATGTATTTAGGTAGGGTTGCATATGTATGTAATATTAAGTTAATTTAGAAAACTAATTATTTATTCACAGGTCTATTCTATCATTGGTATTACAGAATACAGCTGCTTAAAGACCTTTGCATTAATTCTGATCCTTCTGAAATCTGCACTGGAACTGCAAGATTTGAATCATCTACTTTTTAATGCTGGAATTGGAAAGAGGTGTCTAAGTATTATTCCTTTGGGACCTATGAGTAATAACTTTAAAGAAAGCAAGTATGCTTTGAAAGCAACTGTACTAAGTGTTTGAAAGCAGTTATGGAAAACCTTATTTCATTTTTCTTGTTTAAGAAAAGAAAAACAACTTTAAAATCTCTAAAAATTGAATCCCTTGCTTAGATCAGCGCTATCAACCAACTTATTCTGTGGTCTAGCTTCCCAGTCTTCAATGGTATTGTGAAATGATTCAGTACATTGAATATCTGGCTTCAATAGTGGTCAAGCTTTTGACAATGATGAGATTTTGTATCTATTGGGTTTTAAAAAAAAAGTAAAAGTTGGTGTATATGACAAAGTAAGTAGGCTTGAAGACTGCTCTGAGAGTTGGAATATAAATACTGACATTTTCTTTGGTAGTTAGCATGATTAATTTAATGGGAATTTTTAATAAGTTCTGTTGCATTAATGATGTACTTATTTCATTCTTATTTACTTCATTGCCTGTCCCTTTGTAATTTGACAAAACATTTCCAATGACATCAGATAAGTGGATGAAAAGACCACAGTCCTGAGAAGGACTGTGCTGCTGAAATGGCTCTTCTGTTGTAATTTGGGAGGCACTGGTTTTCTAGGTCCTCTGTTTACTGCTAAAAAATCAATCCACAGAACAGCTTAATATTAATCAGCTTTAAAATTAAATCATTTCTGAATATAAACGCTCTAATGTTGAAAAATGATGTTCCAGAGAGAGATGTCCTTCAAAATATATTTTTCCCTTGTATCTTCTTTAGGCATGTAATCATTGTTGTCATACAGAATACAACTGTCATACAGCATCTTTAAGTGCAAGATAAAATTGGCCCACATTGTGATTGCCATATTTCTGTATTAGAATTTTAAATCTTTAAAATTAAAAAAAAAAATGCTGTCTGTCTAGTTTGAGGCTTGTGGGTAATTCAAGCCTTTGGATTTTCCACAGATGCAGACAGGCATCACATTATAATCTTTATATTCAGTCATTATTTACAAAGAGTCTTTTCTAGAGGGCTTCCTGAGTACTGACAGAAGATCACAATCACAAGAATATTGGTTTGTCAACTGCTTCAGGCCAGACTGTTTAATAGTTGCTTATGAGCAATGCTGTAAAGTTTTACAGGCCTCAGGCAAGACTTTCTGTCATCTCTTCAGGATAGATCTATCTTCTGATCGTCTCATGGAGATTGTACTGGAAATGTTTTCCTGGGCAGCTTTTCTGTGGTGATTTTTCCTATAATTTGACTAGTTTCCTTTCTCTGTTTGTGGTTTGGGTTTTTTTTTTTTTGTTTTTCTTGTTTGTTTGTTGGGTTTTTTGTTGTGTTTTTTGTTTTTTTTCTTTGCATTGAATATATGAAAGTTCATTTAATTTCTAATATTTCCTTGAGATGCTGATTACTCTAGAAATCTAGCCGATAAAGCAGAAGATGCAGCGAGACAGAATTTGCTTATACATCTACTATGCTAGTCAAGAATGATGCAGTTGCTATAAAACTAAATACTGGGCTTGGATACTATTTGTACATATACTTTTTTCTTTCTTTGATTTCATGTAAATTTGAAGATAATTTCTTTCCCATCAGTATTCTTTTTTCATACGATAAATGCGAGCTACATGCACATTTTTCATCCTCATAACACCCATACTACTGCATTCATGAATTCTGGAATGGTTCACTGATTAAGGGTCCATGATTCATGAAAACCATTAAAGTTAAACAGTGAAGGAAACACCTGGTATTTAGTGAACTGGCAAAAACTGTTTTTTTGTTAATTTGGCCTAGTGTAACTGTCTTTATTTTTAATAAAGTCTTCTATAAATTGTACAATGTATGACGGACATAGAACATGCTATTTTAAGAAAGCAGGATGATTAGGTGCTGGTTACAACTGCACTGAGACAGATTTTTGTAATCTCATGCACAAACACATGTACCTTTCAAAACTAGTTATTGATTTGTGATTCTTTAGTTCTTAGTGCCAACTTGAGATAATTTGAAAAGACATCAATTTTCAGAGCAAAGGTCATTTTTTTACCTTTTTTAACAAGCTGATTGAACAAATATTCTAGTTTTAAAGACTATACCTGATTGAATTATGACTTCCAAAAATGGAGTCTAAAACTAACCTAAGGTAATCAATTTCTTAAGAAAACTCCAAAATTGCTTCACAGGGTTGAAATGAAAGAGTTAAACTAGACATATGCAATATTTTTATTCACCTGAAACAAATAATAGAAAATAGCAAATTGATGTTGTAATGCCATGGAAATAGCTGCTTAAAGAAATTGTTTATAGAAGTTTGCAAGGAAAATACAATGTTCTGGAGCTGTTAAGTTGTTTTTGGTTTTGTTTTTTGTTTTCAGGAGTAAAACTTAAGTTACAAAAAAGAGGATGATAGGAGTTTTTAGTTTGGCTTTTTAGCAATGAAGAATTACATGGAAGTATTCATGCTACTACTGAATCTTGGTATTTTGAATGCTTGAAGAGTGCTGGTATCTTTAAACCCCAGGATGAATGAGTAGATTCTAGCAAAAAAATCCAACCACAGAATCTATTGATTTAGGTAAAAGTAGCACTACTAGAAAATTAACATCTATCTAAGTCTTAACTATTTCAGAAAGTGGTTTATGATACTGGAGAGTCATGGGCTGCTACACTTGGAAGCAATTTATACTGCTATCTTACCAATACAGCACCATGCCAAAACTAATTAGTTTTGATGAAAAAGACTTATTAGCAATGGGGTTAGCACTGGCCTGTCAAAACAATTAGTCTTCAACTTCTTACTGAGAGTCCTTGTATGGTACTGTACTGTTACGTGAGCATCTGCTTGTATTCCGCTCACTGCAGCAAGTGTGCCTTCAGAAACAAGGGAGTGTGAAAGAACAGCAAGATTTACAGGATCAAAATATGAGATCTGTACAGGGATAAGAGCCAAAATATCAAGCTTGCGATCTTGAGAAGTGTTCAAAGAGTAGATGGAATTCACTTAACCAGAACCTAATCTGTTTGCAATGTGAAACACTTGCTTTACTCAGTGCTTGGTGCAGTCAAAATTAGCAGAGTCTTCCCAGTGTTAATTCTATATTCAAATGAATGGTGTAAAGAATAAAGTAGGAGTTCAATGTACATTTTGCACACTTTTTGCCTCCCCAAGGAGACTGTCATTAATCAGAAGCTGTACTGATGCAGTTTTCTTCATCCTTGCTATTGAAATGTCTTTGTTTGCTAGGTGGCAAGGGAATAATGTGTCTGGTAATATTGCTTTGCTACGCTGGTTGTATCTGCTCTGAACATGGAACTGACAATAAATCATGGAATTCAACCAAGATTGGTTTAAATATTTCCTCCTACTCTTCTGTGCTGTCAGCTTACAGGTTCAGAACCTACGTGTCCATGAACAGCCAGTAGAGAGTTCTGTATTTTCTCTACAACCCCTGTAGAGTTTACAAGGGTAATATGGATATTTCAATATCCTGTCATTTTAGTGGAGTCTATAAAGGTGTTGAAAAGTGTTTCCAGAATTTTTTTGCCGCAAACTTGTTTCTTACCTAGGGAGTATGTCTGGTAATGGATGCAAGACTGCATTTATTTATGTGATGTGGACATCAGTAGTAAGCATATGGGAGCCTCTCCAGAGCTAGGTTCTACAAACCCCTGTTTGCATTGGTAAGCTTGGCACTGATCTCGCAGTGCTTAGTGGTATTACATAAGTATGAGCTTTGGAAGGAATGGAGCTGAGCTTTTCAATTATAACACATTATATCCTTTTAAGAGTTATGTAAATATGTATTTCCAGGATGTGATATTACAGAAATTTAGATTATTACAGTCCACTGGGTACATGTAACATAAAAATGCTATAAAAATTTCAGTCAAACTTCATGGAGGAAAAACAGTTGTTTACAAAATGCTGTAAAATAGTCAAGTGCTTGTTGCAGAAGATTAGGAATATCTGTCACCTCTAATATGAAACACAATCTATTAAAATCTTTTACTATATGGGAAAATCAAGCGCATAGACTATAACCATTTAATACACTATGCATGACTCATTCCTAAAACAAAGGAATTTTGACTGGTGTTGATTAAAATCAATGGCAACACTGTAGGATTTTTTACTTTCACTACACCTAGGGGAAACATTTTTCTGTTGTAAATCTGAGGTTTAGCTGAAGTAAAACACAAAATAAGGCATTTGACTATGAAAATCCAGCCAAAGTGTGGTTGAGTTGCCTTAAACAATTTTGGACTTTTTTAGGTTAAAATATTTAATCATATAATGAAATGACCTGAACTGGTATTCTTTTTTTTATCAAGTATATTTTGCTTAAAATAATTAAAAAACAAAACAAACAAAAAACAAACAACCCCCCCCCCCAAACCCAAACCACAAAACCCACAATGCAAAATTGAAGTAAGTGTTGTGGACAAGTAGCTTGTAAGTAATTATTGTGCCTCTATTTTTGGCTGCCTGTGTTGGGACATTGTGCTTTCACCCATATTTGAAAAAGACTGTTCAGTTAACTGCTGTTGCAACATAGGCCTATTGACTTTGTTTTAGAATGACCACATCAAAATTCAGGTAATCTAAATTCACTAATGATGTAAAACAAAACAAAAAATCCTCAGTTCCTTTCTTATAACCATCATTCACTTGACCTCCCCAAAAAACTTTGTATATTAAGACTGCTATTGTAAATGATATAGGTGGAATCAATGTGATCTGTTACGTAGTTGCAATATTAACACCTAATGCTTCTAGTTTGCTTGATGAGTGTCCTGTTTCTGGCTAGGATAGAGTTAATTTTCACCAGCAGCCAGGACAGGTGAGCCAGGCTGGCCGGGGGCTATTGCATTATGCTCCCCATAAAAGGGGGGTAGGTGGGGAGGGGCAGCTCAGTGGGGCTCCAGGATGAGCTGAGCATCAGGTTGCTAAATTGCCTTGTGTTATCATCTGTTGTATATATTCCAAGTACTGCTGCTCTTGTTTCCCCCTCTCTCGCTGTCCCAGTAACCTGCCCTTACCCCAACCCACGAGGCTTTGCCTTTGTTTTTCCCCTTCTCCTCCCCATGTCGCTGGGGAGGGGTGAGCCAGCGGCCACCTGGGGCTCAGCTGCGGCTGAACCATGTCACGAGTGACCTAACTTTATAACAATTCGAGTTCTAAATGTCAGAAAGGAAAAATAAAAAATAAAATGCATGGTAGAAATACACAGATAATGAATAAATTATGTTAAAGATCTCAACTCATATAGTCTTATGGATAGAGAAGAAACAGTAGGTGTTAAATCCTGATTAAGTAAGGATTTTGGGACTGTTTCACATTGTATTTTAATCTGCATTTGATCTAGGTGGATCAACAAAGAGAAATCCTAAAGCTCTTTGCAGAAATGTTCTGCATTATGACAAAATGGAGTCACTCTTACAGAGTGGAAGTGTGTGTCATATGGATTTTGCTCTGGTCTTAGACCTGGCTTTATGCAATATTGTCATTAACCTGATGGGTGAGGAAATAGAAATATGTATTGGTTATCAATTTAGTAGATAAATTTGCCATCTACAAAACTGATGAGAATTAAGAGTATTTAGAGGCTAGGCTTTAGTACTCAAAATAGCTTAAAGTGGAGAAGTAATCACCAAAAGGAGTAGTGAAACTTAAACAAATGAAGCATCCTTGTATGGAAATCACCAGAGACAAAATACAGACTGAGGAACATCTGGTGTTAGGTAACTACTTAGGGGAGTGGGGGAGGAGGGATTCCAAACTGAAGATGACTGTAAAATTGTCAGGATGGAGGGTGCAAAATTTGGGACATAATTTGATGTCTGGAGAAAGGCAAATTTTGTACGCATCTTCAAGCTCCCCAGAAAAGACAACACAGGGAACTACAGTATAGACACCTACCTTCTGGGAGAATCATGAAATCCTCCTAAAGCCCATGACTGGGCTTATAAAGGAGAAGATAAGGAACAGTCAGCATGGATTTACCGAGAAGAATTCATGGCTGATGAACCTGATTGCTTTCTGTGACAAAATGACTAGATTTGTGAACATGAAGAAAACAATGAGTGTTATTTACCTTGACTTTAATAAGGCTTTCAACACTAACAGTGTTGAACATTACACTCTGGATGGGTGGAAAAATAGATGGATAAAAAGCTGGTTGGATGGTTGGGACAAGAGAGTATTGGTTAATGGGTTATGTGCTACTTGAAGACCTGTGATAAAGTACGTACCTCAGGACCCTAACCTGGGGCCAACAGATATGGCATCTGGACTGTACTCATAGGAACACAGACAGGAGACTGAGGGGAAAAGGATTATCTCTGTTCAGAACTTGAGACCTCATCTAGATACTGCATCCAGTTTTGGGGCCCCCAATAGAAGAAAGGCATCAACTAGCTGAAGTGAGATCAGCAGAGTATCCCCAAGTCCTGTGAGGAGAGGCTGAGGAATCAGGGCTTGTTCAGCCTGGAGAAGAGACTGCTTTGGGAGGATGTAACAGCAGCTTGCCCGTACCAACAAGTGGGTTAGCAAGATGATGGAGCTGGGCTGTTTGTGGGCATGCATGGGGGAGAATGAAAGGTGACAGGCATAAATTGAAACAAATGGGATTCAGACTGCATATAAGGAAAACCTTTTAACTCTGAGGACAGTCAAACTGTAGAACAGACTTCTCAGGCTGTTTAGTCTTTATTCTTGAAGATACTCAATACCAGACTGATTAAAGCCCTGAGCACGCTGGTCTGACCTCACAGCTTACCCTGCTCTGAGCTGAAGATTGGACAAAAGATGTCCTGACGTCCCTTCAACCTGAATTATTCTGTGATTCTATATATAGTTTGGGAGACAATTTTTTCATCTCTGTTCACCTTCAGTAATGCTTTTATAGTTTTTTGGTCCTTAGACTTCAAGAAAAACATGAAGCGTTTCCCAAAAGAGCAACATATCTGGTTAAAAAACCAAACCAAACACATCACATGAGAGAACTTCTGAATAACTATGGCTTTAAAGTCAGAAGAAAATGTCGTAAATGAGAAATCTTCATTTGACATAAGCTCTTGAAAAAGGGGAGAATAATCTGTTGTCCAGATTCAGGACAAGTAGGGCAAAAATTAAGTGCTTTCTTACTTTCTAGCAAGATAGACTTGGATTACACATAATTAAAAATTTTATGATGGCAAAAAAACCACTGAAATAAGCTGTACAGGGGAAGCATGAAGCCTTCATTATTAGAGACATTTAAGAAAAGAAGCATCTGTCAGAAGCACAGTGATTTCTGAGAGTAGAAAAGAGAACATTGGAATATATTTCATATCATGCATGCATAGACTATGCTAAAATGATTTAAAGCTTTCCTGACTACAAGCCCCTATTGTTTGCAGTATAACTGGGAGGTAATTTTTTAAAAAAGCCTTCAGACAGTGAGTGTGTCAGGATTTGTTCAAAGAGTGACTTAGCTGTCTGTTTCACTACTGTTCTCTGTAAGATTTATGTCAAATCATGTTAAAATACAACAGTACATTTTTACACATGACTTTGTACAAAACACACAATCTTCTTAAAATTACAGGAGCCTAAATTCTAACATTCACAGTGCATATCTTCAAATGTTTCTAATAAAATACTGATATGATGCTAATTTTTTGCAGCTCATTAAAAGTGAAAAGCAAACCATTACAATTATTCAAAGTTTCATTATCTGAACTAGAAATAACAGCTGTAGTTGTAAGAGTTCATCCTCTGTTTTCTTCATAAAGAGCAATTTTTTGTTACCTATATGTGAAAGTGGCAGTCTACTCTGAAGTATATGCATTTACAGCCTGAGGAATAGAGTCAGCATAATGAATGCGGTCTCTTGTCCCTCCTAGTGCAGGATGCTCCTTTGTCTTCCCTGCTGTGTTGCCTGGTACACTGAGAGCAAGGTTGCTTGAGACAAAGCCATACTTTTTTCATTGTGATTTGTTTGTGCTTTAGGAAAAGATGTAGTGTGACACGAGTTGTGCTTTCTCTGGACAACCTTGTGTTACCCTGAGAATTTTAATGTAGCAATTGAGTCTACTCCTTTGTGTAGACTGAGAAGTCAACTCATGACTGACCAAGGAATAGGTGGTCCTCTTTATTTCATGTGTTTCAGCAGCATTACTGTTCAGTTTCCACCATGCAGGCAGGGTAACACAGCACTGTCTGAAGTAAGGGGTTCTGATGCTTCTTTTCCAGAGCTTTTTGACTGTTTTTTGCTGGAATGCAGACAAGGTAGAGACATGAGATTTAGGGTAGACTGCTAGTCAGCCTATATGGAGATGAGATTGAAGGCTCTAATTCTTGCAAGAGTAAAGGCTTTAAATGAAATGAATTATAAAGGGAATAATCTCTCTCCTATATTTTCAAGGTTGATAACTATTCTACGGGTTGAACCTCAGTTTTAGTCTGAGTGGTCCCTGAAGCAGATGTATCATCTTATATGTAGACTGAATCATGTGAACCAAGTAATTTTAGAGCAGAATAAAAAATGAAATAAAATTTATTACAATATGCCCTCTACACTCTGGGTTGTTTTGGTTTTTTTAGTGTGCTACTTTGCTCCACAGTCCTGTTGCATCTTTTTCTTTCAGTCATACCTCACAGACCCTATTGTGAACTGATTAATCTACAATTCAAAAGTGTTTTTATTGCTTCTATGTGAGTTACAGTGATATTTCACTCATTTGATGAGGTGACAGAGGGACAACAGAAAAAAGCTAAAATACTATTTTAGTTTGTTTTAATCTTCTGTTGGATGACTGTTATTGAGCATAATTGATGTGTGCTTGCAACTAGATGTCTCAGAAGGTTCCTCTGTGAAAACACAAGTTCGTACTAAGAAAATACCTGAATATTTCCATGTTAATGGACAGCTGCCACTTTTCTTACATCTATGCATTGGTTTACTTGCCTGTGTGGTGACTCCATGTGCTTAATGTCTGATGGCACTGGAATAGTAATGTGTTTTGATTGACTTGCTTATTATTCAGTTTCAATAATTGTACTTAAAGCTGTGACTCATATGAAAACTCACTGAGGTTATGCCTTCACTGTTGACAGTATTATGTGATGTCGTGGTTTAACCCGTCCGGCAGCTAAAAACAACCACATAGCTGTTTACTCACTCCCCCTTCCTCAGTGGGATTGGGGAGAGAATTGAAAAGAAAAAAAGTAAATCTTGTGGGTTGACATAAAGACAGTTTAATAGGACAGAAAAGGAAGATAATAATGATAAAATAATATGCAAAACAAGTGATGCACAGCACAATTGCTCACCACCCAGACACGATGCTCAGCGAGACCCTGAGTCATGCCACCTCCCAGCCAACTCCTCCAGTTATATATGGAGCATGATGCCATATGGTATGGAATATCCCTTTGATCAGTTTGGGTCAGCCGTCCTGGCTGTGTCCCTTCCCAGCTTCTTGGGCTCACCCTCCTTCTCGTTGGCAGGGCAGTATGAGAAGCTGAGAAGTCTCACTGCTTGGCAACAACTAAAACTATCAGTGTGTTATCAGCATTGTTCTCATCCTAAATCCAAAACACAGCACTATATCAGCTAAGAAAATTAACTCTATCCCAGACAAAGCTAGGACATATGAATGCAATCAGTAAGAAGAGCTTCACGGACCCTTTCTATTCTAATTGCCTGATCTAATTATCATGAAGGACATCCTTATTAGACCAAACTAGAGAATTTCTGGATTTTAGTGAAGTCTCTTGTATTCTCTTGTCCAGCATATATTGTTAGATGTGGAGTTGTTGCTACAAATCTGTTAGACGTTTTTATTGCTCATTTGATTTAGTAGCATTTTACATTGATTTATTTCTATTAATAAGTATGGTAATGGCTTCCTAAATTTAACTGTGTTATATATTATTATATAAAATACTATGTTATGATATTATGCAATTTGTGAACTTTGCAACTAAGGTAATTGATATTGTTGTAACAAGTAAGTTACAGGAAATTTAAAAGATTAACAAGCCCCTAAGGATGCTAGCTTGGATTGATTCTGGTTGTAACCTCACCTACCAAGAACTCTGAAATCTGCAGTTCATTTTGCGTCCCATAACTTATGATATCAAGATCAGATGGGCTTATTGACTTTATGAGCTAGACAAGTGGAGTACAGTGAAATATTATTAGCTGAAGCTCACTTAGCTTCACCTGACATATGGTGTTTTGCATAAGCCCTTCTACACTGAACTGGGCACTTACTTTTGGAGTAAATGTTTCCTCATATTGTTTGCTGGTTTTTTGTTGGTTTTGGTTTGGTTTTTTTTCAATTACTGAGGGTGTGTTTTTTTCTTTCAGAAAGCTGAAATATCTGTATCACGCTGAGCAAAGTATGTGCTTGCAACTGCTACAAATCTTTGAGAGAAGTGAGAAGAATAATCTCTCAGTGAGGCTTTGAGGTATTGCTAGTGAGAAGAATTCTCTGATACTTCTCCTTGGCTCTACCTCTCATGTCAAATGGAAAGCTCAAACAGACCAATCCAAAAGCTTTTTATTCCTTACTTTAAACAAAAAGATAGAGAAGGAACATTGAAACTCTGTAATATCTTAGGTGGAAATGCCTTGTACAAAATGTCAACTTAGAGTCCATGTCTTGCATTTGGAAGAGGAGTAAAACGTTGTTTAGATTCAGAAGTCATATAAAATTTCAGGATTGCAGATCAGACTGGGAGGGGAAATCTTGAGTAAATCAAAATCGTCACAGTAGAAAAATTCACATTTTTGGAGTCTATATTGGGTCATATGTTCTTCCACAGTGCTATGATCTTTCCAGGGCACTCACAATAATGTAATGACTGATTATGAAATAAATGAAAGATGATGAAATTTTAAATTAGACTGTAGAAGTGCTATGTGCTACAATAGCATTCAATTATCCCAGCACTTCCTTAGCTGGAAACAAGGAGTGGACTAGTGAGGCACGAGGAACAAGTAACGAGATATAAAGCACCTTTCTGCCACAGTCATTTTCTGTGAGGTATGAAAGAGTTCTTCTCTGGCTGAGGCAAGGAAGGAGGGGGCTAGAGAAGGTAAATACTGAGTCATGTGAAAGCCCTGATGTTCTGAGGAAGTTCTGTGCAGAAATCTAAATGAAAAAAGCACACATTAAATGAGTGATACAATAGATGCCAGCTCTGTCTATGTCTGGATCCCACTAGGTAGGTCAGTAAGAAGCTTAAAATGTTTTGGAAGCAAACCTACAAGCTTTAGAAAAAGTTGTGAGTAGTTAGGCGATCAGCTGTTGGTATGAGCAAGAGTAACAGGCCTCTGTAGATGAAAATGGGACACTGAACACATGAAAATGAGGCAATAAGTTAGCCTGCAATAGCAATGTTTTATTGTAAGCTTTAGAGAAGGGCTCCTCCTACAGTATTATCCATTTTTCTTTCTAATGTGTATTCCTGCTGTCCCCCCATACTTATATAAATCAATTATAAGATGCTTCAATGTATCGCTTACAGTTGAGTTTATGATAAATGTTGATGTATTTCTATATTTTTTTATAAATTTATTATATTTTATAATTTTTTTGTAGAGTGTTCAACTGTTCATGGAAAGAAATTGTTTTTGTTACTGATTTATTTGTGGTGGCAATGGAGATAATAAATTTGCACAAGTTTTAAGAAATCGAGATGGTTAGGATTTGAGGATAGGTGTCACATGTCTTCATAATACTGGACTTCTGAAGCATGTACGCGTGTTTCTCCGAATGTCTCACAATATTTTTTACAAATGATCTGTATAAATCCTTTTTATGAATTTTTGAGCTTTAAAGACACTCTCTTTTTTTGAATGCTTTCTTTTAAAGGAAGTTATTGATCAAATTAAGGTTATCTTGTTCCTTTGAATCAAAACATGAGGTACAATTTTCACAGCTTATAGGGCTACTGTGTGAAATCTCTTTCCTGTCTCATGTTTCTTTTGCTGTGATGTATTTTAGACAAGGAATATTTCTGATCAGTTTATCAGTTCTTTGATATAGTTGGTCCTTCATAAAAGCATGATGCCAAATTTTCCCATGTATCTGGTAGTGTTATTCTACTTTTAAGATTTTGATACATAAATCGTTGCAGGGACCTGTGACTGCCTGGGCGCTGGGGGTGTGTGTGTCACGACAGGGCCAACATTACATATATGTATATATTCAAGACTGATAAACTGAAATATTTAATCTCATTCAGAGATATCTTTTGGCAGTTGGTTATAAAAAGAGTTGAAAAGTTTTCTTGCACAGGTTTCAAGAACTCATATATTGGCCATCTGTGGGATATTTTGTTCAACCTTGAAGCGTTATTTGGTGCCAGAAAGTTAAGTAATGATCTGTGTAGTGAACTGTGGATATTATTCTATTATTATGCTGAACTTCCACAGATTTTTGTAGCAGCAAGCTTGTTTTCTATAGTTGCACATTTTAATAATAAGAATTTTCAGGTGTTCCTTTAAGCTATGGTGGAAGATTTTATGATCTGTTGTGTTTACATGGCTTTTTACACTTGTCAGCCTATTATGAGGAGTTGAAAAGCTACTACTACACCAAGTATTGATAAGCTTTGTTACAATTACTGCTAAATAATGCAAAATAATCTCTAGTCAACCTATAATTAAAAAATTATTTTTCTTCTCAATAGCTTTGTTACCATCGCAGTTATTGTCATAATCTATGTAAGGAGAGAAATTGATATACTAAAATTGCATAAGTAATACTTAGATCTTCATCACTGTATTTTTTCCTCAGTACGTACTGACCATAGGTTCCAGAATATGTAGTCAGTATTTAGCACCTGCTAAAATTATAGGATAAAGTCATCTTGAACCATAGGTAGAATTAAATGCTATGAGGCTAACTATAGAAAGTACTTCCATAATGACTTTTGGAAATACATTTAAGATTTCCCTTTTGTATTTAAGTAACAGCTGAAGTATACATATGGCATCACATGGTTTTAATTTACATTTGCATAAAATGTAAATTTACTTTTATTTGACGTTGTAAGCTCTGGAGGTCACTAGTTCTATCTCCTGCTTACAACATGGATAACGTCAAAAGATGCTATGACACCATAGCAAGGCAAATGATGTGACTGCTTTCCTCTTCCTCTGCAAAGATAGTAATTTTGTTGTGAAAGGCAATTACCTTGGTCAGGTACAATTCACCTTGATACTAGCCAGCATTCATTTCTGGAAATGTCATAGAATCATAGAATGGTTTGTGTTACAAGGGACCTTAAAGATCATCTAGTTCCAACCCCCCTGCCACAGGTAGGGACACCACTAGACCAGGTTGCTCAAAGCACCATCCAACCTGGCCTTGAACACTTCCAGGGATGGGGCATCCACAGCTTCTCCGGGCAACCTGTTCCAGTGCCTCACAACTCTCACAGTAAGGAATGTTTTCCTAATATGTAACCTAAATCTTCATTTTAAAGCCAGTACCCCTTGTTCTATCACTCCATGCCCTTGTAAACAGGCCCTCTCCATCTTTCCTGTAGGCCCCCTTTATGTACTGAAAGACCACCATAAGGTCTCTATAGAGCCTTCTCTTCTCCAGGCTGAACAACCCCAACTCTCTTTAGCCTGTCCTCATAGGAGAGGTGCTCCAGCCCCCTGATCATCTTCATGGCCCTCCTCTGGACTTGCTCCAACAGCTCCACGTCTTATTTTGGGGGCCCCAGAGCTGGATGCAGTACTCTAGGTGGGTCCCACAAGAGTGGAGTAGAAGGGCAGAGTCACCTCCCTTGACCAGCTGGTCACGCCTCTTTTGATGCAGCCCGGGATATGGCTGGCTTTCTGGGCTGCAAGCACATGTTGCTGGCTCATGTTGAGCTTCTCATCCACCAACAACTCCAAGTCCTTCTTCTCAGGGCTGTTCTCAATCCATTCTCTGCCCATCCTGTAGTTGTGCTTAGTTTTCATGAGTACTACTCCTTAATTTTCTGAAGAGACTGAGGGGAGCCCAAGAAGCCAGAAGCTCCTAAGATCATTCTTCAGCTTGCTTCAGTCACTGGGGAGCTCCTGTTATGTTATGACAACTTTTTAAGGATGATAGAGTGCAGCCTTGTTATGACATGATCTTCCTTCCTCAATGCCCTTGAAAGTCTCTCATGTATCCAGTCCCACGAATTTATCTATGTCCAAATTAGGTAAGTAGTCTCTAACTTGATCCTCCTCTGCTGAGGACAATAATTCTCTTCCTCAAGACTCTACCATTGGATGCAGGGATCTACAAGGCATGAGATTTGCCAGTAAAGTTTGAAGCAAAGAAAGCACCTTGTCCTTTTCTATGTCCTTTCTCACAGGATCATTTGTGCCATTCTGCAGAAGGTCCACGGTTTCCTTGTCTTTTTCTACTGATGCACCTGTAGAAGTCCATCTTGTTGCTTTTTCTGTTCCTTGTCAATTTCAACTCCAGAGAGTTTTGACTCTCTGAATACATACTTAATATTCCCTAGCAATGCCTTGGTATTCCCCCTCTGCTTCCACTTTGTATATGTTTCCTTTTGTGTTTTGACTTTGGTCAGGAGTTCAGGCAAGCTGACTTGTCATGCCAGCTCATTTTCTTGCATATTCTTGTTCTTTGAAAAGTAATCAGCTCTTCTGTGTTCCTCCACCCTTCAGAGTGGTTTCCATTTGGATCCTGATTGTCAGTGTCCTAACCAAGCTGAAGCTTTCTCTTCTGAAGTCTTGGACTGTGTTTCTACATTTACCTTGCTCACTTCTCTCAGGATCTGAAACTCTTCCATCTCATGGTTGCTGCTGTCAAGTCTTCAATGACTTTCACATCTGTAACCAGGTCTTATTTGCGAGTAATGGGTCCAACCGACTGTTTCTCCTAGCTGTCCCATCCAGCATCTACATAAACCATGGCCCTCAACGCTCTCCAGAAACCTCTCTGTCTGGGGCCTGTCGCACTGCACTCCCAGCAGATGTTAGTGATCAAAATTCCCTAGGATCTACATTTGTGAGGTTTCTTCCAGTTGTCTAAGGAAAGTTTTGTCCACTTGCTGCTCTTAATCAAACTGTCTGAAGCATGTACCCAGCACAATGTCTCCTTTGTTGTCCCTTTCTTCTGATCCTGGCACGCTAGGGCTCCCTAGACCTGCTACCTTCCCCTAGAGCAGATTCCTGCATATGTTTGAATTTTATTTTTTCAGCTGCCTCCCTCCACCCCTACCTTTGAACCTCTCACAGCCCTGTCCTCTTCCTTCTTTCTTGTCTTTCCTAAAGAGCCTTTCTCCATTATCATGTCTTTACAGTTGTGTGGGCTGTCCCACAGTAAGACTTGTCACTTCAGTGAGGGCATAGCTCTGCAACTACTTCCAGTTTCTCCTGTTTGTTTCACAGGCTGTGCAAATTAGCGTACAGGTGCTTCATATGGGCACTTCAACAGGCACTCCAGATTAAAGTATGTTTTCATGGGCAGTGTGAGAGCAATTTTCATTGCCACATATGCCCTTTACCTCCATATGTCAATTTACCTGCAGGTTTTGGTCTGTATCCCCTGATGAATCTAAATAAAAAAACTTCATCACAATTAGCAAGCTTGCTAGCAAAGAAGGTCTTGCTCCTTTCCAGTATGTGGCTTCCATCTCTCCCTAGCAGTCTGTGCTCCTTGAGGAAGATCCTGTGATTCCATAACTTAAAATTCTAAAAGCAGCACCAGCCATTCAGTCAATTGTTAGTCTGTAGGATATGTCCCACTCTACCCAGGTTGTGAGTACATTCAGGTGTGTAAACTCAGAAAGTAAAGGTGGCTCAGAAAAATTAAACTTTTTAGCAAAACTGACTTAAATTCTGTCAGTGATTTCTATGGGGGGTTTTGTGGTTTTGTCTTTTTTTTTTTTTTATCCCCCCCGTTCTGACCATAGTCTTGAGATTACAAGTAGTATTTTCTGTTATATCCAGAGGAGACCCCCATATCATTTTCTGGATGATCTGCTTTTTTCTGAAACCCTCATCCTATAATGAGTCCCAAGGGAAACTTTTTCTTTTTTCTCTTCCATTGCCTGACTCTGAAAACACTCTCTACAGTTTCTTCAGTAGCTTACAAAACACCAAGCAGCACAGCACAGAAAAAGAAAGAGCTGAAATCCTGCTTTACCTGGTGCTCACTGAACCTGGATGAAAATTTCAAGAAAGGGCTGGTAATGCTTCCATGCATGAACGTCTAGACTCTACCAGAAGGAACTGGGTTGATATATGTTTCAAAGCCATGATCTGCACATAATACAGAACCTTTTCGTTATAATATACTGTTACCTTTGTACAACAAGTATTTTCTGTCAGTGTAATTGTTTTTCTTATGCTAGTTTCCATATGTGGGTACAATTACAAACCAGACATCTAGGGTGTACAGGAAGGATGAAATCATAAATATAATCTCATATTTTGTGTTTATTTTAGTGCATCCTCAGATAAGTCTATTATCCTGCTTTGCCTTTGGGTTTTTACGATGACTACATTTCTTCAGGTGTTCTATACCAAATAAAAATTTAGCAATTATACTGCTTTGTGTTGTTCAGTAGTACTTTACATTTTTTCCATATTGACGTGACAAGAGAATTATGAGACTTTCTTAAAGAGTTTTGGGGTCCTCCCTACAATACTGTAGGGACCTGTATCTTGTAAGCAGAAGGAAGAGAGGAATAGATTTAGAAAAGCCATAATTTGACAATCAGTTCATTAAGAAAGCATTGCAGTGAAAGCCTTTTGGGGAGAAGGAAATTCATTTATTTTAATGTGAGCAAAAAGGGGGAGTGCAGAAGGTGGTTTTGGAGAGAGGGGGACTCTAATAAACCCTATATGTTGATACTGAAAGAAATGTTTGTCACTATCATTTTATTTTGTTCTGAATTTCAGTATGGAGCAAGACCTGGTTATGTGTTCTGGATTGAGATGAAAGAAGTCCCACTGTTAAATCATTAAAGACTTATCAAATTATAAGTGCACATATGCTGGAGAGGGGAAAAGCCAGGGGAAATATAGGAGCTAGGGAAATATAGGAGTCTGCCTCTACTTTGAAATCTGTATGTCATGTTATACACTAATAACAATAAAAAAATGGGAAAAGGTCAGTGCCATTTAGCAAAACCTTATGTGGAAGATGTGGAATGGCTGTTAAAGTGGTGATGTCTGCTGTATGTATATTGCTGGCTTTTATGAGAATAGCTCTTTGGTTGTCAGGATCTGGTATCAAAGAAAATAATTCTGCAGCTCACTGGGCCAGCCTAGGCATAAAGAGACTTCACTGAGTTGTGAAAGTCTGGAAGTAAAATTATATGCAAGTAATTGGTAATAGAATTTTAAATTGAATTTTTATTTGGTACAGTTGTTGCATGAAAGTGTTTTCAGAAAAGATATTTAAAAAGTAGACAACTGGTACTGCTTACTATCTACAATTGCACAAACTGATATTTTCTTTTCCTTTCTGAGGTTTTTTGTTTGTTTGGTTTGGGTTTTTTTTTTGCTAATTCTTATGGAAGCTTAGAGAAATACAGAGTAGGTATAAATTCCACTTGTACTCAACTCCAGATATTCTACCAAATATTTTACATTGTTTACCTTATAGTCCTTAGAGTAGAGTTTGGAAAACAGCTCTCCATTACTGTAAGTGCTTTGCTAGGTCTTGCTTGTTCTATATTCCTCTGTTAATGGATAAATAAAATTATGTTATTTTGTAGAATATAAAATTCAACAATACTTAAGAGGAAATCTTATGGTATATCCTATAGCCTGCACATGAGATATTCATTAGCATGATGTATAGGGGGGCAGCACTACTGTTCTTTCATGTGACAATGAATCTAAACGGTAGTTTGCATCATTGCCACAGTTTTGTGGAGCTTGTTCTCTAAATGTGAGTACATCTCATCTCAAGGAGTCTTTGGATGAAGGTAGACACTAAGTGGTCCAGAGAAGCTGAGGCAATTCTATATGAGTGCAGAGCTACTCAGGAAATGTAACTGTAAAAAATGTACATACTTCCTGACTTTGGATATTTATGAACTTATGCTTGGATTTGAGGGTAAGACTGCTTCACTTGAGAATTCTTTCTAAATGCTGTCTTGGTTTTTTTTTTTTGTTTGTTTGTTGTTTTTTTTAAATTTCTTTTTGTGAATCTTGTTAGTTCTGTATTTTTAAAAGATGGTAGCTTCATTCACAGTGAGTCTATGCACTTAAGGTTCATAGCACTGATGTTTGTAATGGGAAATCGCCTCGCCTCCTCCCCGGAAGTGTTCAAGGCCAGGTTGGATGGGGCTTTGGGCAACCTGGTCTAGTGGAGGGTGTCCCTGCCCATGGCAGGGGTTTGGAACTAGATGGTCTTTGAGGTCCCTTCCAACCCAAACCATTCTATGATTCTATGAAATCAAAACTCAAGTATGTGGCTATAAGAAGCACCCTTATTAACTTTGTTAGTCACTTCATGTGGGGTGTAGTTTAGCATCAGCCACTGACACATCCTGTATTTTATGTATTTTTTTCTTATTCAATTCCAAGATGCTTTTGCTTACTGCAGTGATTCTCAGCTGCTTATTGTTTAGTACACTGTACTCAGTCAAATATAGTTTTAAGCTGTTCTTGGAACCCCCTTTCTATCTTGCTATACAAGAACATGTGCATTTGTATGACACCTGTTTTGTCTATTGTAGCTGGGTTTTATTATTTCTTCAAAGGAAGAAGTATGCGTAAGATATGTTAGACAAGAAAAGAGAAAGCAAGATAGAACAGAAGCACGGGAAGTGTCAGGAGCAAAAGAAAAAGTGAAGAACAAGATGGAAAACCATTGGATTTAGCCTTTTTTTTTGAGGGGGTAGGGGTAGTGAGGAAAGGTCACAGAGGAAGGGAGGGGCACCCAGCAATTACCAAAGTTTTGACTTTCGTATTTGGAAACATTCTACTTCACTAATCTCCAGCATGAAATCACACCTTAATAAATGTGGTACGTGGAATTTACTGGGTGAGATCATCATCCTGGTGCAATCTGTGAATCAGACAGGGACTTATTGGTAAAGAGAATGTTTATTTCTCCATGTATTCATACCATGAAGTTGTTATCCAAGGTAAAACCCCAAACAAGTATAGGGGAAGTAAAACAACATTTTATGTCTCTCTCTCCTTTATTTGGAGGTACTTGAACAACACAGTTTTGATTCTGTGGGGGGGAATGGGGATGGGTATGGGTGTTCCATATATGACTTCAAAAGCAAGTAAGTTTTTTAAGTTTATTATATTAGGGCTCTCTTTTGATTTAGCAAAAATGGGGATTTTCTGTTTGTGGGTTTTTTTTATTTGTGGGGTTTTTTTAGAAAAGACCACAGAGTGAAAGAATTAAAATGGTTGATTAACTGATCATTACATGCTGATGATGGCATTTTTCTTTCTTTTTTTTTTTAAATTGTAACATTAGAGAAAACATGCGTTAAAAGTTACATGTGCATGTGTTTAGATATTTTTCTGCTTCCTTTGCAATTATTGAAGCTATTTGCTTCCCAAGCCACTGCTGCCTTCTAGAAAACATAAAAAATACAGTTTTATAATGATGTGCTGCAAAAACAGTTGTGAAATCACAGAGTCCACACTGAGACATCAAATCAGGAAATAAATTTATTCAAATAACAATTGATAAACATATACACTGGAATTGTATATCAGACTGTGAACTGGACCTGATTCCACTTCTGGTCCATAAATGAGCATTAAATAAACAAATTTTCTCTTATATTTCTAATGATTTTACCGTATGTAAACATCTAGTTGTATTTCTAGTAAATGTAAAAGTTTCCTTATCTCTGTTATTGTAACCAATATCTTGTGGGGTTTTTGGTTAGAAATGTTTAGTTCTCATTTTATTATAACTATCTCTGGTTTATATTTATCACCAAATAATTATCTAGAAATCATGCTTAACCACCCTGATGGCCTTCTACAGTGAGGTGACTAGTTTGGATGAAGGGAGAGCAGTAGATGTTTTTACTTCAACTTTAGTAAAGTCTTTCATGCTATTTCTCATAACTTTCTCAGAACAAGTAAAAAAAAAATACACATTAGATGAATGGACAGTGAGGTGGATTGAAAACTGAATGGTCAGGCCCAGAGGATGGTGATCAGTGGCACAAAGTCCAGTTAGAGGCAAGTCACTAGTGAAGTACCCCAGGGGTCAAGAGGGGAGCCAATACTGTTTAACGTCATTAATGAGCTGGATGATGGGGCACAATGTGTGCTCAGCAAGTTTGTAGATGATATAAAACTATGAGGAGTGGCTGATATACCAGATGGATGTGCTGCTATTCAGAGGGACTTTGGTGGAGAGGGAAAAAGGCTCCTGTCAGTGGTACTAAGTGACAGGACAAGGGGCACTGGATGCAAATTTAAAAATGTGAAAATCCATCTGAACACAAGAAATTCTGTGATTCTGTAAAAACAGTCATACAGCCCCTGAAAAGGAATAGAAAAACCTTCTTATGCATCCAGGTGCTTCCTCATTGTACAATTATGACTTCAATTTAGTATAAAACAGAGGTCTTCCATGCAGTCCAGTTGTGACACACAGTAAGAACTCAGTGAGCTCTGATACAGTGTAAGACTAAAAGTCATTGACATAAAGAACCACCACAATCTATGTTTCTTCATTTATTACTATAATAAATGGATGTTTTATTACAGCAATAAAAGATGGTGCCATTGCTCTATCCACACATTGAAGAAAGAGGAAAAGCTGAAATATGAATAACCCTATTTATGGTTTATAGTGTTCTTGCCACAGAAACCTGGCCAAAGCTTCAATCAGTCCTGTACATAAGAACAACTCAACCAAAGGGTTATCCCTCCCTAGGCTCGTTAAGGTAAAGATTATGTTGTTAGGAGCAATCTAAAATGAAGGATAGCAAGAGCAGTTCATGTGTGTCTAGTGGAATTATAAGTGAAACACACTGGTATAACATACTGATATCATTAAATTCATTGTAAGGCTGTTCTGCCTTGTGCACCTTTATTGCATAGAAAACTAAAAATGCCAGTGTTAGTTATGTAATATGGGATTTATATTTTTCCTTGTGTTTTTCATAAAATGTATACACAAGCCCTAGATGTGAAAGTGATTAGGCTTTTTACATGGCAAATAAGTCTGAAATTCCTTCACAACACTGTTCTTTCCACAGACTTAAATGACAATTGTAGCTCGTTGCTTCTTTGAAATAAAAAAAAAACACCGAACAAAACCTTTTCATTTCTAATGTTCACTATGTAGGATTTAGACAATTTCCAAAGGATCTGAAAATCTAATGTAATCTTCAGCATGTTACAAGCAGCGAATGAAAAAATGAAAAAAAACCTGCAAGATGAGAGCTTGAAAATAAATCAGAATTAATTATGTGAAGAAATGAATGAATTGACTAAATTTAAAGACACAATTATATGACAAATTATGCTGGAAATGAAATTGCTCACTGAAATAGAAGCAGTTCCCTGGAGGCCACCTGTGTTGTGCAATACTATCATGAAAAGCACCAATTTAAAACTTCTTTGTTTTACTCAATAGATATATGCATATGGAGAACAAATTTGATTACTATGAACTTCTCGTAAGTTTTGTGGCTTGTTTCTTAGCACTGAAGTGCCAACACACAACTTCAGGAAAGTAGGATTGATCATTAGCAGGATTCTTGACTAAATTCAGATTCACTTGGTGAAACTCTCTCTTAGAAGTGATCAACAGATGCCAAATGATGCCATTTTAACAACTTATTTCTAGGGCTCAGCTAAGCATAAACCCTTCCCTTTACATAGTGCTTTTAAGCAAACAAAAACCTGCTAATGAAGCTGGCAAATATTCTGAAATATAAACTATTTACCTACTCTGTTAGGTCTAGTAGTATAGTCCTAATGTTACCATCTCTGCTTAAAATAGATCTTTTTAGATTGAGTCTTTTGGAGTAGCTTTACATGCTTGCATATGTAGAGAGACCCAGTAACTTTCTGACGAAACATGTTTCTAGCCAAATCAAAAAAGTAATTGAAGGACAAATGCATCAGAAGCTGTGTCCAAGTTGCATAGTTGTTTATGTCTCTGGTTATATTTTTTTGTTTTCTCTTTAATATATGTTAGTGTGCATAAAGGTGTAGTGTTCATCTATATGTGTATCTGCATCTGTGTATCTTTGTTGCATAAAAATGAAAGAATTTAAAGACCACTAGATAGTGTTGATCTGTTAATAAACTTATAAATTGAAAGCAAAACCAAAGTCTGTAATTAGTGATTTTGAAGCAGTAATAAGAATATAAATGAGACAAAGTCTTGTTGACTTTTGTCTTTATAAGAAACAAGAGAAGAAAAATCAATAATGGTGAAATAACATGAAGAAGAAACCTCAAGGAAAGCAAAATCTGTTGTTGAGCCTCTGAAGAAGTATATTGTAAATAGCTGTGAACAACGAAATTTGAAGCTGTTCAGTGGTAGCTGAATTTTCCACTAACCCTTAGTTACCTGGTTATTTTTAGATATGTTATATCTTATGATAATGCTGTCTCTCAGAGACTGGAGATCAGCAGAATAAAGGGAAGAAGGGTTCACATTCTCAAAGGCAGAGTTCAGGTTTCTACAGAATAGGAGTCATCCCTCTGGCCTGTTCTGAACTGTCTTCCTCTTCCAGGCTAGCATTTCTTTTGCTCTGGATATCAGATTCCAGCTGTCCTTTCAGATCAGATAATAGAAAAGAAGGAAATAAAGCCTGAGAAAGACAAGCACAAGGAAGACCTTCAGAAGGAAGGTCTGCTGCTGTTATAAGGAGTGTCTGATGCTATAATGATGGATCAAAGCAGAGGGTGCCAAACTGTCTTTTGGTGCTTTCAGGCAATGCGGTTTGGCAAAGGAGACAAGAAGATAGAGCCCCATGCAAGAGTTCTTTTTCTCATGTCAAGGCTCTGGAGGAAAGTTCATGAGAGATTAAACGAAATGGTCAAAAGATTAAAACGATGCAGAAATTTAGATATTGTGATAGGTAAGAATTGTAGTGTTTGGGGAATCAATGTGTGGGGGTTTTGTTTTTAAATTAATAGTGAGCTTGGGCACAGCTCAGTTGTAACAATTTCCTCAGTAACTTGTCCTGTGCTTGAAGACTAATAGAACTACAATTGTAGAAGCTAAAAGTTTCTCTTGCTTCAAGCCACATATACAGACAATTATTTAGCAAAGCAGTTTTGTTCCAAGTCTTGTGTAATTGGCTAAAGGAAGCAACTATAATTTCTAATGTCCTTTAAACAATCTTGCGACTGAGCTACCTCTACCAGAGGCATTAAAGTAGGCATTTATTAGTAAGAGTGTTGCGTATCCCTACTGATTGAAGCATGATCCTTGGCAGTTTTTCTGCTCTGGTTTCTGGTTCGTCTTAGCCTAGCTCTGCTTGCTCATGTCAGATATGAGTCACTCTGAGGAATGATTCAGGATTCAAATTTAAAATGCATGGACTCTATTGCAGGGTTAAGAAATTTACGTCTGAAAAATCATAGTAAGGACTCTTTACGGCACCTAGGTAGGGAGAATTCTTTGAGCTTACTCAGAAGCTGAAGTTTAGATGCATCTGATTATACCTGAGGAGGAATACATTGAGATGAGATAACAGTGAGGAAGAAAAGCACTGAGTCACAATTAAGATAGTTCATTCTTTAGTAACTCAATGTCTTGAAATATGCAAGATTTGCAAGTTTCAGTTCACTGATGTAAGAATGAGAAAAACCTTTGTTATTCCTTAGCCCTTTAACCTTGCTAATGGCTTGTGTTTCTTTCAGACCAACACGGATTTGTAGTAAAACATGGTAGAGCCAAAACCATTTATTTAATTCCACGAACAAACTTTCTCTTCCTTTGTTTTTTGAGCAGTTTCAGATCACAGTGGAAGTAAGGTTTGTTTCTGTCATAGGAAACTGTTCTTTACAATCAATTGTACAACCTATATGAAATGAAATACTGTGTAATAGTATAACTATATGTAGTGACAGCCTCCATGGATTTGTAACGAATGAGCCATTTTTATAATGATAATTGTGTGGATTAAGTGCCTTGTAATTCTGAAAAAATTATGCTAATACAAGCAAACACATCAGTTTCCTGGGTCATAATCAAGAGAATCATAAATAAGAGGAGCACATAGTGCAACTTACAGCTGAGCAAGGGACTGCTGTTTGGGTTTCTTCCTATTCATATGCAATCTGTAAAAAGGGAGTAATACAAAGATTGTGGTTCTGCTCAAGTTTCTCTTTCATTAATATATAGCTGGCCAGCTGTAGTTGTGAAAACAAGCTATGCCACTTAATACCCTGTGTTCACTAGAATATAATTTTATCTTTACATGAAGTACCACACATGAGGAAGGAAACTCTCCCTAGGATATTTTAGAGTGCTTTAATATCACACTTTGGGCTTACATTCAAAATATTCACCTTTCAGTTTGTGGTCTGGTAAAATGATCAGTTGTTTCATTAGGTTGAATGCCCGTGTTGACATTTCACTGAAAACTTAATTGGATATGTTGAATGTTAGAGAGAATGCTAAGTGGTATTTTCTGTATCAGAAATTGTTCTGAAACTGAAAATGAAGCCATGTAATGGAAATTAGCTTATACACATGCAAGGTATTTTTTGTACTGGATGAATACATAGGGCACAACTTCTCTGAGTCTACAGTTGTACAGATCTTTCTGGTCACATACCAAAAATCTCATGAAATTATTCTTGTCTTCCTGCAGCAGTTTGATTTGTGGATGTAGAAACAGAAGGTCCTGTGTTGTCACACATGAGAAACAAGCATAGGTTTCTGGAAAGTTTTGATTATTTAACTTTCACCTATGTCAATATTTCTCAGGAAGAATAGTGTCCAGAATAGCCATATGATGTATTGGGGCTGGATATGTCTGCAATAAATGATGGGGCATCTACACATAGAGGTATTTAAAAGAAGGATAGATGAGGTACTTGAGGACATGGTTTAGTGGTGGGACGGCAAGGTTAGGTTAGTGGTTGGACTTGATGATCTTAAAGGTCTTTTCCAACCTAGATGATTCTATGATTCTACACACCATCTTGAAGCAGCTAAATTACAATATTGCAATCTATTTATTCCGATTCTTGCCTGACAATAAATCTACATCTGATATTGTTTTGTCTCCCATCAATATGAATTTGTGAACAGATTCACAGACTGCTTTCAGATAGAGCAGCCTGTGAAGTGTGCCTAATCCATGAGCTATGGCTGAGTAACTAAAAGCCTGCTGTGGTCATGCCAGACACCCTTTATATGACTGCTTGTCATACCACAGTTAGCACTGTTCTTGACGGTAGTCTTCTGCAGCAAGCAAGATAGACAACCATCAATTCTCTAACATACTCTTGCCATTACTGTATCCAGAATGAAGGGTTATGGATTGTTTTGGGAATTGAATGTACTCCATATGTTAAACCAGGAATGTACATTAGCTAGTTGGAAACCTTTTGAGGCTATTATAGATGTTGTATAACATGAATATAGGAAGAAGACACAAAAGGGCAAAGCTCAATTAGAGTTGAAAGTAGCCAGTGTTGTGTCAGACAGAAGAAGGGATATATTAAGTATGCTAACAGCAAGAGGATGTCTAAAGAAAATATTGGACTGATACCTGTTGAAGATGGTCGTGTAACAGGGATGAAGAAAAAGCAGACACATTCAAATCTTTTTTTGCTTCAGTCTTTAATAATACTCATAGACCTTGGGCTGTCCAGCCCTCTGAGTCAGAGGACCATGAGTGTGGGAAGAGTGACTTACCATTTGTGGACACTGCAATTCTAAGGGACCAGCTGTATCAGCTGAATGTTCATAAGTCCATGGGGCCTGATGAGATTCATCCCAGAGTACTGAAGGTGCTAGCGGATGTTATGGCAGGGCCCCTCTTGATCATCTGCCAAAAGTCTTGGGAGTCTGGGGAAGTCCCTGCTGACTGGAAGCTAGCTAATGTTGTCCCATTTACAAGGAGGGTGTTAGGAAAGGCCCAGGGAGCTACAGCCCTGTTAGTCTAACCTTAGTTCCTGGAAGAAATGTGGAGAAAATTATACTGCATACTATTGAAAGGCATTTAAAGAGTTATCCAATCATCAGGCACAGTCAGAATGAGTTGACAAAGGAAGAGTCCTGCTTCACTAATTTATATCCTTCTATGATATGGGTAAAGGGAAGGTGGTGGATGTAGTTTTTCTGGATTTTAGTAAGGCTTTGGATGCTGTCCCTCACAGCATCCTTTGGGACATGTTGTCCAACTGCAGGATGTGTACATTCACGGTGCTCTGGGTCAAGAACTGGCTGAAGGGCAGAGCTCAAAGGGTTGTAGTGAATGGGGCTACATCTGGCTGATGACCAGTCACCAGCAGTGTTCCTCAGGGTTGAATTCTAGGGCCAGTTCTGTTCAATATATTTGTCAGTGATCTGGATGCAGGAGCAAGTTTCCTGATGATATTAAACTGGGAGGTGCTGTTGCCTCTCTTGAGGGACAGGAGGCCTTGCAGAGGTATCCAGCTAGATTGGAGCATTGGGCTTGATTAATGGGATGAAATTTAACGACTTGAAATGCCAGATTCTCCACCTAGGATGGAGTAACACTGGGTACAAGTATAAATTGGGCAAGGAGTGTCTGGAGAGCAGCCTTGCGGAAAGAGATCTGGGGGTGCTGGTTGACAGCAGGCTCAATAAGATTCATAGTGTGCCTTGGAAGCCGAGAAAGTAAACTTCATCCTGATGTGCATCAAACACAGCATAACCAGCCAGTCAAAAGAGGTGTTTATCCCACTGTGTTCAGCGTTGGTGCAGCCAGACCTTGAGTACTGTGTGCAGTGCTGGGCCCCACAATTTAAGAAGGATGTGAAGGTCCTTGAAGGCATCCAGAGGAGGGCAACAAAGCTGGTAGAAGGGCAGGAAGGAATGTCCTATGAGGAGTCACTGAGGACTTTGGGCTTGTCTGGTTTGGAGAGAAGGAGACTGAGGGGCAACCTCATTGCTCTCTACATCATCCTGAGGAGGGGAAGTGAAGAGGAAGGTGCTGATCTCTTCTCCCTGGTATCCAGTGACAGGACATGTGGGAATGATTCAAATCTGTACTAGAGGAAGTTTAGACTGGACATTAGGAAGTATTTCTTTATTGAAAGGGTGGTTAAACACTGGAACAGGCTTCCTAGTGAGGTGGTCGATGCCCCAATCCTGTCAGTGTTTGAGGCATTTGGACAATGCCCTTAACAACATACTTTAACTTTTGGTCAGCTCCGAATTGGTCAGGCAGTTGGACTAGATGATTGTTGTAGGTCCTTTCCAACTGACATGTTCTATTCTCTAAGAAACACTGATGTATTAGAAAAAGCATTAGAATATAATCTTCCATGCAAATAAATCATGTGGTCCAACATAGAAGCTGAGTAGCCCTTTTATCATAAAATCATAGAATAGTTTGGGTTGGAAGGCATCTTTAAAGGTCATCTAGTTCAAACCTCCTACAATGAGCAGGGACATCTTCAACTAGATCAGGTTGCTCCAGAGCCCTGACCAACCTGACCTTGAATGTTGCCAGGGATGAGGCATCTACCACCCCTCTGGGAAACCCATTCCAGTGTTTCATCACCCTCATCATAAAATATGTCTTCCTTATATCTAGTCTGAATCTACTCTCTTTTTGGGGAGGAGGGATTGCTGCTGGGGGATGGACTGGGTATTGGGTTCCAGGCAGTAGGCAAATTGCGTTGTGTATCATCCTGTTTGTATATTCTTCTATTAGCATTGTTATTTTCCTCTCCCTTTGCTGTCCCATTAAACTACCCTTATCCCAACCCACAAGTTTTGTCTTTTTCTTCTGATTCTCCTCCCCATCCAACTGGGAAGGGGAGGAGTGAGTGAACGGCCATGCAGTACTTAGTTGCTAGGTGGGGCTAAACAACGGCAGACCTGATGGCCATGCTTCTTTCGATGCAGCCCAGGATACGGTTGGCTTTCTGGGCTGTGAGCACACATTGCCAGCTCACGTCCAGCTTTTCATCCACCAGTACCTCCAAGTCCTTCTCCACAGGGCTGCTCTCAATCCCTTCATCCCCCAGCCTGTATTGATACCAAGGGTTTCCCTGACCCATGTGCAGAACCTTGCACTTGGGCTTGTTGAACCTCATGAGGTCACACAGGACCACTTCTTGAGCTTGTACAGGTCCTCAGACCTGGCAACCACAGTCTCTCAATAGGAGAGGAGGAAAGTAGGTATGTCTCTGAAGCATCCTATTGAAGCTTTCTGAATCACACACATATTTGTCATATAACTTCAACATAACTTACATCACTTTTCTTTTTTCAAGAAATGTTATGTGGACATGAAACTCAAACCATAGGCAGTACATGAGTGAAATAAGAAGAGCTGTACTAGTTACAGTGGCTGATGGACCACTGTTCCAAAAAGCTCTTCTCTTGTTATTTCTAATTTTTAGAATGCATGAAGACATTGATTATAATATATGCTTGAATAGGTGAACCTATAATAAACAACATCTATCTATGACTTATGCAGAAATCCTGTAGACAATTCATTGGAAAAACTAGAGCTGGGGGCTGTTGGATCTATACATAATTCAAATTAGATCATGTGGGTAAAATTACATTTTGTCCCAGAAATAAATGTACAAGCCACAGAAAAGTAGTTCTATGACTTTAGATTTTGTTAACTAAGCACAGGCAAAATTATAAAGTACAATATAATCATAAACATTTGTATTTTTTGAAGCATCAAATATGCATTGCTTTGACTGGCATAAGAAGATGCACTGTAATTCAAAGATGGTTAATAAGGAAATCTGGTTTTCATTACCTGATTTTGATCTTCTTCAGAGACAAGAAGATGCTAGATTCATTTATAGTAAATGTCTTACCCATTAACTAAAAAAAAAAGGCATCTAGTAATTTCTCAAAACTAACAACTTAATGCAAGTTCTGAAGGTATCAAGTATAGAATAACAAATTTCTCTAATCAGTGTTTTTATATCATTATGATATTTAGGTATGAAAGATTCAAGAATGGTTTAGTCTTACGAAGCCTACACCTGGTTTTTGGGTGAGGTTTTTTGAGGAGAAAAAAACTCAAACCTATCAACATTTCAACATATCAGTCTTCATATATTTTTTGCTGAAACAAGGGACTGTATGTTCTGTTCTGATAATGATAGGGGAATCAAACAATGAACAGCCCTAACGTAAAGCAAATCCTCAAGAAAATGTCAGTACAGCAAGGCCAATATGATATTTGTTGTTTTGGGCTCCCATCTCAAATTTTACTGAATCACTTCTGCCGTATGAGATCAAAGGAGTGACATTCTCCTGAAGATGCCTGATAAAAGTCTGCCTGGTGCAGGCTGGGAAAGATACCTTGCATGGAGTTTCTCAGTGCCTTTACAAAGTGGCATAGTCTCATTGCGAAAAAGTGATTTTACACTATTGAGAAGATAAGTCAGGAAAAGGAACTAAATTACAGGGAACACTTCAATCTTTAGTTGACAGAACTATTTTCCATTGGGGACTTTCCACTTTCTCAGATGCAGTACCTGGAACAGATAAGTATTTAATTCTACTGCTAAGGGTTCAGTTAATAATACAGGTAATAATTACAGCAGTGAAGTTAATGATCTCATTTCGTGCAGGCCTAGATACTGTAAAATGTGGCTGACTATTACCTGGATACATCAGATAGTCGGTAATGGAATTTCCTTAAGTTTGTCTCTGGTAGAGAGAAAGAGAAAACACTGAAGATAAACTTAAGTTTTTCATACAAGAATTGTATTTTCACTATGAAAGCAAAGTCATATGGAGAATAATGTTTTTCCTTTATATGTGTAGTTTCAGGCTAATTATCTTCACAAATACTGGTCTCAGTCCTATTTTGGGAAAAAAGTTGAGAGTTGAGATGAGTTATGATAGTATTTAAAAAAAATAGTATCTTAATTTGATTATCTTCATTTTAGAACTTGCCACCTGTTAAAAACTGTGGCTTATCCAGAACTGGATGGTAATTTCTGGTATGAAAAATGCATACCTCTGCATTTTCCATTATTTTTTTTTATCTGATTCTTATTTTCAGGCACTCCCCCAGAGGTTCTCAAGCTATGTTCAAGGATTATCCATGCTGATATTAGAAGAATATGAAATAATACATTATTTAGTAGTCTTTAATATTAAAAGATAGATGTTGATGTCCAAGAGAAATGCCTGTCCAAACATGCATCAAAACTTTTAGATGTTATCCTTTGAGGAAAAATAAGTAATTTGGAATACTGTAATTTCTGTATGGATAAACAAGACCAGAATCCTACCTAGCTCTATATACTACTGCCAAAATCAAGCTTTCAGAACTGTGAATCTGGCTTAGAAAGGCATGAGATTAAATTAAAAATCACAAGACAGAAAGCAGAAGTAATCAAACAGACATTGCACATGCATATATATTTTACAGGTATATGTTATTAAAGTTACACTTGTTCTAAAATACATTTTAGAGATTGTTACAATTAGCCTTTGGTTTTGGAAATAAAATTTAGATTTCAAATAATTTTTTTTCAATTGATTCTTCAGAAGGTGTCCAAAAAAATGTAAGGAAATTTTGTTCAAAAAAGTCATCACATACCATAATAGTCTTTCAAACAATATTCTTATGCAGTCATTTTGTTATAGTAAGAAAAATGTTCTGCATTTCATGAGACAGAAAACAAACCTAAAGAATTGTTATTGCTACTTCACATGTTTGTTATCCATAGTAAAAAAAAAAAAAATCTGTTCAAGTGAGTTTATGCTATAGGCTCTCAGTTCAGTAAAGTATTTTTGTACAGGTAAACTATTATCATCCTTGTTCAAGTCCTACTAAAATAAATATACACTTTGTCTGTTAAACTGCTCCTTCTGAATTGATCCTATATAAACAGAGGCACCAGGCATGAGGACGAGCAGCAGAAAGTTGAATTGATCTGGTCAAGGGTAAACAGCTGGGCAGAAGTGGGAAAAAAACCCTGTTATCTTAAAATTTTATTCTGTGCTGTGGTTTGAACCATGTGCCTATTCCTTCTGAAGTGAAAAGTCGAGGAGCAAATCAGTGTCTTCACCTGAAACTAACACGATAAAAAAAAAAAGACAGGAAGGAAGACGTTTGGTCTTAAGTATTGAAGAAGAAATATCTATTTTTAGCAGAGTCATGCCTAGATTTCTATCAAAAGCTTATATAGTTTTTCTTAAGAATTTTTTTAATTACATTCTACATTGTATTGGCAAAAATTAGCACAATAACCATAAATGCCAGATGCATGACATACATTTTATGTACTTTCAGTGTATCTATTAAAGACTAATACCTTTATTCCTAACAGTGATTTTCTGAGAGAATACCAGTGAATCTGAGGTGCTATTGGGTGTGTGGGCCTTGGGGGAATTTGTCATTTTCTCTTCAAAATCCTAAAGGTGATCATTTGTGGTGCTAGGTGTTTTTCAGTTGTCTAAAGGATTATTATGGCATAGGCATATTAATTTCAGGAGACTTATTGGAAATGTCTTTCCAAGACAAGCAGTACCAGCACAGTCAGCCAAGAACCACGTCCTCCCTCACTTACACTTTTTCAAGACAAAGCTGCTCTCTTCACCAGATATAGCCAGAAGAAAGCATTAAACAGATTTGTTGAATGAAGGTTCAACAAACCATTTTACTTGTATGTATCTGCATGTGATATACCTATGTGTACATATAGGATATATATAGGTTTTGAGTATATATAGAGGATATAATTATCCTGTTGTGCCAGTGCAGGTGCCCAGGTGCTGGCAGCAGCAGCGAGGGGCTGCAGGGGCGGCCCCTGCGAGGAGAAGCTGGGGCTGCCCAGTGCCGGACGCAGCCAGCTCCAAGGGAAGGCCCCAGGCTGGAGCAGGGAGAAGTGTGAGGAGGAAGGAGCTGCAGAGAGGAGCTGATACGGGCTGACCTCAGTCCCACATTCCCTGTACCCACATGCCACTTGGTGGGGAGTAGGTAGAGGAGTCAAGAGTGAAGGTGAGCCTGGGGAGAAGTTGGCATGGGAGAAGGTATTTTAAGCTTTTGTCTTTGTTTCTCACCATCAAACTCTATTTTAATAGGCAAGAAATTAAATTAATTTTCCCCAAGTTGGGACTATTTTGCATATAATGGTAAATTGGTCAGGGATCTCCCTGTCTTTATCTTGACCCATGAGCCCTTCCATCTTATTTTCTCTCACCTGTCCTGTTGAGGAGAGTGAGTAAGAGAGCAGCTGGGAGGGCATCTGGCAACCGGCCAAAGCTAACCCACCATACCGATTTAATGAAAACTAGTAATGGAATATAGATATCAACATGACAAATGTTTTAAAGGATCATTTTAAAGGACTAATTTTAATAGTACATATAATATACATGCTTTAAGTGGTGGTTCTAGGTCATCTATTTGCTGGCAACTACCTTCTGTTTCAACCCTGAAAAGTAATATGGTAAAGTTGGTGTGGTATGGAATAGTAAACATAGGTGTGCTGTGTTATGAAATTTGAAATAGAGACAACAGAATTAAACTGTAAAGTAGCATAATTTTCATTTGAAACACATCTTAATCTTCTGGTTGTCTCTACGTACAAGGAAATACAACAGAACAACAGAACTTACATAGAGGTGTCACAGCAGAATTAGGACCCATCTAGAATGATTGTCTTACCAGGACCTATATAACTTTGGATAGTGTTTTTCATGGTGATACTAGAATTATTTGACAGCAAAGGGTAGTCTTGTTGAGAAAAGCTGTGTTGTAGTCGAGGCACCTTCAAATTAAGTATTATTTTGTCTTCCATCAGCTCTGTGGTTGAATACCTTGTTGAATAAGCAGTAAGTTGTATATACAATTCCAACAAGGCTGTAGGTGATGGGGGAATAGAAACCATAAAATTATGGGAAGAAAAGGGAAGTTATCTAGGTACTTGTTCATACTGGGTAGTTTATACATTTGTGCTGTTTCTTATAGTATATTACCAAAAACTCTGCAAAGAATCTTCCAAGTTATTACTGATAAACTCTTAAATATTTTAAATATTGTACATCTATTCAAGTCCATAACTATTTTCTTTCTGAAGAAATAAACATTTCCAAATACTAGAGGGACCACTAAGTTATTCAATAAAGTATTCCATGCTTTTTATAATTATTAAGAACATAATTAATGCATTAATTATATGACATTTTAATCAAAATTAGTGTCATATAGTGTGACAGTTAAGTTCACATACATTTTAACAAAAAAAAAGTCCCCAGCAGTAAAAGCAGAGCTACAGTAAGAAATTAAACCAGCCCTCTTGACCTGCTGATCTCTTGAAAATTACTGTTTATAAAATATCTCCTTTGTACAAATCAAAAGTCTAATCTATAAAGCTGCACATTACAGATAAGACAAGTTTTTCCTTTTGTCTTTTTAATTCATGAGTAGACCTGCCAGTAGACATCCAAGGCCCACTCCTACACACTGTTGTTATTGGATAAAGCCTTACAGCTAGAAATGGATATACGGAAAATATGGTACGGGTTATATCTCATCCTTGCCTACAGCAACTTGCAACCAGAATAAAGACTACATTCAATGATTCAGAAGGAGAGCATATTAAATGATGGTATGACAGGTTTCTGCGTTTGTTCAGCACCTAATTAACACAATGGTGCTGATCCATAACTAAGGCACCTAAGCAATACCGTAATAATAATAGCGATGATGCTGGCTAGCACAGAAAATGCAGAAACCTCAGAAACAGTAAATTAATGAGTGCAAAACATACTAGAAAATTTGTCTGGAGGAAAGAGTAATTCAATATTTTAATTTAAAAAAGCATGAATATTTGTAAACACCTCATACATTTTTCACTTGCAGAATCTTAGCACAGTATGTGTATGTCATATACACGTCTTTTTTTCTTTTATAGATAGGCTCACTGGATTAAATTCTTCTCATATAAGCTTACCAAGTACTGCCCATTAATCTGTTAACCCCCAAAAACTTTTACTGTTTATAGAAGTAATCAGAAAATGCTTTGTTTTCAGACACACACACACAAAAAGATTTGTTTGATTTTAATGAAAACCAAGTAATATCTCACAAATACTGACATTCAAAGAGCTTTGTGGGAGAAAAATATCTAGAAACCATTTAGCAGAAATATTGTCACCATTGTTAGATACAAGCTAGATGGTTACTTTGCATGGTCTCTAAATCAAAGTGATTTGTGCAAAGCAATTGAATATTTTATTAACATGTAATGATAAAGTTTGACATTTGCAATTCAACAATATATAGAGGTAAAAAATAAAAGGTTGTTCTGAGTTTTATAGAATTGCATTTTCCTACTATAATTCTGGTAGTAATTCTGGTAGTCTACTTTAATAGCAGGTGATAGTGTTACAGGATTGTAGTACAGTGATGCAAAGACATTCATGTTTTGAAACATAGTTTGTAGACCAGGTTGAAAGTATAATTAATAAAATACCAGATACAAAGACAAAAGGAGATTATTAACAATGTATTTTACTGAAATCATATGAATACTAAATATATGCTTAGTGCTGGGTAGTTGTTTTTTTTTCCTTTCTTTTGTGTTAAAAATCCCTAGAACTAATTAACCCCAGTGCACCACATGTCAAATGTGTGCTTTTTTTGCTGTTTGAGGAACCCTGACGTTACAGACCCCAGACAGGAGAAATTACTGTCTGTGCATTATGTTAAAGCTTATGCACCACCTGGTGGTGTGAAGAGGTGGTTATTTTGCCACACCAGTTCCATCGGAACAGCTGGTTCATCGGATCAGCGACAGTCCGGCTCTGAACACACTAGCACTGTATAATGTGGCTATAGGTCTGGCATTGCTTGGTGGAGAGGAAAGATGATGACAAAATTACCTACTTTCTTTCCCCCTAGCTCCCAATGAGCTCTGAATTCACACAGGGGTCTTAAGTCTAGCGCTTTTGCAGATAATTTGCTTTATTTCCACAGTTGCTGTTATTTACAGAGACACACTCATTCACTAACCTTACCTCCTCTTCAGTCTCCTTTCCACAATTGCACATGTCCAAGATAATAATCTCAAGCAGTTTTATTCCACTAGTTTCTTACCTGTGAACCATTGTGCAGAGCTGTGTTATTTACCCAAAGCTACTATGTATTCTCGTTATCTCTGGGTTTGATTCAGTGTCTGGTTATACATATTTTTTTTAAGAAGTGCCCTATTTTCTTTCTTAATTATCTGGTAAGCAAATAGGAGGACATGGGCACGGAGAAATAACAGTCTTACCATGTAACACAATCACCTAGAGCTGTGAACTTAATTCTAAAAGAAGTGCTAAGTAATCAGCAAAAAGCAACGTGCAGTATCGTCCTCGGTCAAATACACAGTTAGAGAACTGTTGTTTTCCATTCTCTAAGACTACATCAGTGATGTCTTTGTGTACTGGCAACATCAATCTGTTTACTCCTCAAAGTGAAGCTCATTTTTCTCCCTCCCATTATCCTCTAGCTCTACTTTCAGTATTCCATGATATAAACCTCTTACCCAATTTCGCTTCCACAACTCCAGATATTTGAAAAACACCAAAGCCTGTTTTTTTTTTTTTATTTTTATTTTTTGAAACTGAAGTTAGGCATTTAAAAAAAAAAAAAAAAAAAAACCAACAGAACCATTCCACAAAAATAGCTATTTTTCTTCCCTAAGCATTCAAAAAAATCTAAACAAAAAGTTGGAAAAACGGTAGGGTGAAATCTTTAAAAATATTTCACCAGCTCTACTCTGAGTGAACATGCTGAACTAGAAGCAGAAAGGAAAAGAGAGATAGAATGTGTTTCAAATAGGTCTATATAAATCAGAAAACACTAGAATATATTTGCAGGCTAGTTATGTGGCTAATGTTAAAGCTAGCAAAAACTCAAAATATCCTGCACATAGTCTTCAGGAAAATGTATTGAAAATTAATTCAGAGAAGTGTAGAACCCAATCAAAAAATACTCAATAATTTCAAAGCCTTGCTTTCTTTTATTCTCTTGTTCTGGATTCTAATGGTTTTTAAGTGCTCTTCATCCAGAGATTCATATTTCAGCTTACTTGTGCTTTGCATTCAGAGCTGAAACATTATTCCTTTTACTTTTACGTGTGATTTTTTTTTCAGAATGGAAAAAGTGAACTTGGAACTAGATTCACTGCAAAGCATTCATAGTTATTACCTTTATATACTCTATGCACAGTTTGCTGACTGTTAAAATCTCAGGAAACATGGTAATGTATGAAAGAGTATCTTCTAAGCAAAATCATAATGCTGTATAACATTCTAACAGTTTCTTTTTGGTGCAACAAACCATTTCAAAATAAGGCTATTAAACTGTTTTATAACTTCCTTGCAATTTATTTCAAGATTGAAAGAAGATACATGATGAATTATGTGTCATGCTGGTTGTTTATATCCCATATAAATGGAAAAAAAAAAGTTTTTAAGAAAGTCTGGGCTTGTATACAACAAATCTCCTATGCTACAGGGGTTTGGTGTTTCTTTTTGTTTGGTTGTTGTTTTTTTTTGTTTTGTTTTGTTTTGGTTTTTTTAATTATAAATCAAATCTATTCCAGCAACAAACTTCTGTTTCTTCTCAACTTTTGCAATGTTAGTGTAATTATTACTTTTCTGTGCCTGTGTTCCAGATACCACAAGTCTCAACAAATGACAAAAAGGCAGACAGTAAATCAAGGAGCAGTGCTCAGATGATGCAGTTTACATAAGCTGTAGTGCCTCATTGAGGGTCTGTCTAACTATACTACATCTTTAAGACTGGATCTAAGCAGATAGTAAGGCCACAGTGAGAAGAAAGAAAGTGGGTACTTTTCCATTCTCCAAATATTTTTGGACACCAGGAGATATTGTTAAGTGATTTGCTTGCCTAGTAACCTTTGGAAAAAAAATTAAAAAAATCTATATACACCTTTTCCCATTCATAGTTATCATAGAACGGTTTGGGTTGGAAGGGACCTTAAAGATCCTTCTGGATCCCTCTGGATGGCAACCCTTCCCTCCGCTGCATCGACCACACCACACAGCTTGGTGTTGTCAGCAAACTTACTGAGGGTGCACTCCATCCCCCTGTCCATATTCCTGACAAAGATGTTAAACAGTGCTGGTCCCAATGCTGACCCTTGAGGAATGCCACTCGTCACTGGTCTCCACTTGACATCAAACTGTTGACCGCAACACTTTGAGTGTGCCCTCCCAGCCAATTCCCTATCCATCAAGTGGTCTATCTGTCAAATCCCTGTCTCTCCAGTTTATAGACAAGGATGTCATGCAGGACGGTGTCAAATGCTTTGCACAAGTCCAGGTAGATGACATCAGTCGCTCTTCCCTTATCCACCAATGCTGTAACCAATCATAGAAGACCACCACATTTGTTAAGCACAATTTGCCCTTAGTGAAGCTATGTTGGCTGTCACCAATGACCTCCTTATTTTCCGTGTGCCTGAGCATAGTTTCCAGGAGGATCTGCTCCACGATCTTGCTGGGCACAGAGGTGAGACTGACTGGCCTGTAGTTCCCCAGGTCTTCCTTTTTTGCTTTCTTAAAAATGGGGGTTAAGTTTTCCCTTTTCCAATCAGTGAGAACTTCACCTGACTGCCACGACTTCTCAAATATGTTATCTTTAGCAAGGAGTTTTAAAGGAGTTCTGCTGAAGAATGACTTGTTATTTTCACCTGACACTACCTTTACTGATGATCATTAGTCTTTTTTTCTTTTTTTTTCTTTTTTTTCTTTTTTTTTTTATCCATAAGATGTGGGAAAATGTAGATTTATACAATGGCAGGATGATGTTCTCTCTTAGTTCTTTCCTCTATTCTTTTGCTCTCAACTCCTAGCATTAATTTGCTTTTTTGGTACAGAACACCTACATCTTCTGAGGAAACTCTCCTAACATCAACTTGTTCCTTCTAATGTTAAACTAGAATTCATTGTTTTATTTGTGGAAGTAGATTTATTTTTCCCCGCGTGCAACTTTACATTAATCTATAATGACTTTTACATCCAATTTTGTCATTCTGTTATTTGGGCCCCTAAGATCCTTCAACAATTCTTTGCAGTTGTCCTTACTCTCTTTAACAGTTGCCCCATCCCTGGAAGTGTTCAAGGCCAGGTTGGATGGGGCTTTGAGCAACCTGGTCTAGTGGAGGGTGTCCCTGCCCATGGCAGGGGGGTTGGGACTAGGTGATCTTTAAGATCCCTTCCAACCCAGACCATTTCGTGTCTATGATTCTATGAAATCACTTCTTCAGCAAACTAGTTCACCTCACTGCTTGCCTCTTGTCCAGGTTATTTATGAGTATGTTAGACAACACAGGTGCCAGAACTGGTTCAAGCACAGGTGCTGGAGGAACTCCACTGGTGACTGCCCTCCATTGTGTGAAATAGCTTTTCACTCATACACTCTTAATTCATATCTTTAAATAGTCTATTCAGTGACTCCTTAGTTTTCTTAAAAGCCTGAGGCATGGAACTTTATCAAAAGCCTTTTGGAAATCCAAGAAAGACACAAGAACTTGGTCACTCTTGTCCAAATGTGTGGAAAAGTCAGGTGACTCCAAAAGTCTTGCAACGTTGGCTTCTATAAAAAGGACTGTTGTCCCTTCCTAAGTAGACAGTATTCACCCAAATGTCCACAATTCTTTTATTTTTTTTCCCTTTTTTTCTATAATACTATTAACAAGTCTGAAGTTCTTTAATCCTTTTGGAACCTTTTTATAAAACTCATATCCACATTTGCCTCCCTTCAGTCTATAAGTATCAAGTGATTTTCAGTGAGAGGTTATACATAATTTTGATTTCATATTCATTTTTTCTTTCCTTGAGTTCTGGTTAAACTCTTAAGTGAATATGATCTGATTCTGGCAGTATGGTTATTATGTGAGTATTATATGTTATTAAATGGTAATATTACATTGCTTTAAAAGTTCAGCATATATATGTTACATCCATTTGTTTATAGACCAAGGACTCAGATGCTTTTTAGCTTTTATAGCATTGTATGGGACTCCAGGACTAGGTTATACCCACTCAGGAAGGCAGAGAATGATGTGGAGAAAAAGTCAAGTCGGCCTGCCCCCCCAGATACTCAGACCTAGAGAGAGAAAAAAATATGATGCAATGCTCTCCTCATTCTTGTTATTATTGTAGCTCTTTAATATGTATACTGGATACTTTCAGGTTTTTTTAATGATATACAAATAGATACAGGAGAAAACTAGTCTGAGGGTCTAGCTATAGCTGAGAGAGTCTATGTTGACGTGTGGGGATAAGTTCTCTTTCTGTGCATTCGTCCTTTCTTTGATGGAGTCATTTATTGTGTTCTGGTGTAATTTTCTGCCTTCAGGTGTAATTTAGGCAGTGAATATGTTTCTTTATACACACACCTACACAGAAAGAAATATGTATACATTTTTTTTTAGTTAAAGAGATGAGAAGTAGAGAATTAAGTGAAATGGTAGCATTGGATCCAACACATTCTGCATTTAAATGTGAAAGAGAAATGAAATTGCTCTATCTTATTGTAAGTGGATTGTCTTCACAGTCTCATAAAGATGAATTCACTATTTTATTTGTACTTTGTGCACCAAAGCATGAAAAGCTTCAAGTGAAATCCAGGTCACAATGAAAAAAGGAGTAAAAATCTAGTTTATGAAATATTTAACTAAAACATTAATTTGCAAAATACAAAAATACAAAATGTCTTGGGTTTGTTCCTAGAAATAATTGGGGGAGGGGGAGAAAAAATAAGTTTTGACTTACAGTAACTAAAAGCAACACTGACTAGCTATCAGTATACTTCCTACTATTCCTCACTAGTGTATCAGAAAATGAGTTTTCTTACCAGTCATGTTTTCCTAAAAAAAGCCTTGTTTAGAAATATAAAAATTTCATATTTCTTTTATATTCACATATATTTGTTCAGAATTAAAACTTTGCAATTGTATTCCATGACTTTAAGAATCACTTTGTTAGGATTCACTTTAGAAGTAGGCTTTTGCTCATTAAGCACTGAATGTTTAAATCTGGTAGCTGATTTCAGGTTTAAAGTACTCCATTTTGCAAAGTAAGTAGAGAGTGAATAGGTAAATCTCTCAGTAATCCTGAAGGCCAAGTTTGACACATTAATTATATAACAATTGATGTAAAGCTGTTGCAGGTGGCAGCTCTGAAAGAAAAAAAACATACTGGGCATAACTTAAAGACAAAATTAGAGCTCTAAATCCCTTAAAGCAATGCTTATTTTTTTCATAAGAAACCTTTTCACAGCACAAAACTGCTGTGACTTCTATATCCATGTATATACGTATGTACAATGTATATTTGGATTTTTTAAATTGGATACATATAGTAATCTCAACATTAAAGAATAAGGTTGGAAGGTAGAAAAAATATGCAGACAATTCTTAATCATATTCATACTGTATTAAGCACATATGTTTCTGTAGTTATACCAGTTGAGCGTCATATCCAAAGAAAGAAGCATGTTTGTGCTTACTTTATTTCAGTGTTTTATGTAAACACATGGCAGTTGTAAATGAGCTGTAAACAGAATGAGTTTACTAACCTTCACTGCATGAACATATCATCACTTTCAAGACTAGCTAATGTTTCTAATATAAGAATAAGTAAAGCTAAATATGGAGTTCCATGGCAATACAAAGATTGATAACATCTTTTAAAAGCCAGCAAGAATCTTGAATAACTTAAAAGCCTTAACTTATAATACTGTATTTTTAACTATTAATTTTTTTTGTGTTGGGAGCTGTCATTTTCTCCATATTTGTACAGCGCCAAACAAAATGAAATTTGGCTATAATATCATTATTAGAGAAATAGCATTAGTGCCATATATATCCTTCTTGATCAACTGAAAAAGATGTGTATGTGCTTCTTGTGTGTATGTACTTGCTTGTAACTGTACTCAAGATATACTTGTTCATCCTTCATGAAAGATTTTATACAATAGAATGACTTCTGTCTCAAATCCATTTATTAGCATTAAAAAGAGAGCATTTTTAACACAACAGTTTATCCTTTTCTATGTTTGTCAGTGTTCAGTGACAGAAAATAAAAAATATTTTTTTGCTTACAGTTTTCTCAAGGAAAATTCTTAAATATGCATAAGTATTTTTGAAGGAAATTGAATAGATAAGACCCAATGCAGTGCTTTGGACTTGTCAAAACCCTATGGAAAATTAAGTTTTGAGGATCAGTTCATGGGCAGGGCTAACAGAAAAAATAGTGGTTCAGACTCAGAAATGTTGTCCTCTGCATTGACATTTGGGACATTTGTGTCTGTCTATATCTACTAAAACTCTAGCATAGAATTTTATACATAAAGAAAAGATGAGAACGAAAGTTCTCTTATGCTTTGCAGCTGCTAAAAAGAAACACAAAAATAGCTGACCATTCATACTTTGGTCTGAAACATTCTCCTATATGTATAAGACAAAGATCAATACAAAGTATATTAGATAGCTGATTAATATCTGTTCTTTCCCTTTTCTGAGACAGCTTTTATGTCCCTAAATTCTTGGTTATCTTTAAAACTATGGGGTTTTTTACATGTACAAGAGGACAGAAAATAAAATGTGTTTTTAAATTGTCCAGGTACCCCTTGTTCCTTCTGAAGTGTTTTCTCCTCCACCGTCTATCAGGACACTCATAAAACAAACTGGATTTTAGGATTAAAGAGAAATGAAGGGTCAGAAATAATGCTGTGTGCATAATCTGACCGCTTATGTAGTCCAAGCTGTGTAAACAAATCAGCAAATTCCAAGTCTTTGAAGAAAAGAACACAACAAACGCTGCTTGAATATATGCTGTATCTACTTGGCCAACTCAACTATAAAAATGATTGTGCGTCCAGCGAATACCTAAGAACAAAAAGGAAAATGAAATTCAGTACTTTTTGGGTAGGTTGGTTTGTTTATGAACAGGACAGGTAGCTCAGGGTGAGACTATCCTTGAAGATAGGCCACTGACTTGGGAGTCGGGTAAGTCCTTCTAGCAAGACGTAGCAATGCTAACGATAGGAGATACGACAGCAAGTCGATAGTAAGCACCATGCTCCAGCTGGCAGGAGGAGGCAGTTTCCTTCCCAAACCTATGAGGCGAGTGGGGAGACACCATGAGGCAGCAGAACTAGCAGGGGTGCAGAGAGGAGGAGAAGATGGCAACACTGAATTAATTAAAAGACAATCTTGGGAAAACAGGCATCAAAGCAACACTTTATCTCAGACCAAGAGATTTGGTTCAGAAATAGTACCATAGCAGAAAAATTGAACAGTTAGTCTGGAGTTAGTTTAGTAGCTGCAGTTCAGATTTAGTGTTTCCACCACACAAACACTGATAAGCTAGAACCTCTGCCAAATCAGTGTGTGACAAATATGTTATTAGAGGTTTAAAAAAAACCCAGTCACTTAGTTCCTAGAAAAAGATGGCTCATCTTCAAATGGTTGATATTCTAGTTTAGCTATTATGAGTGGCAAAACCTCATGTGCTACAGCCACTTAAATACAACAGAAAAATTAATGTTTGTTTCTTTACAAAAAATAAATGTGATTGGATTTTTTCTTGTTCTCACCAATATATCACATCTGTTTCCTTTATCTATTTTATTAATTCCTGCTATCTGTGTGTTTTTCTTCTGTTTTCACAAAAGATACCAAGTGGTTATTTTTCGTGATCAGTGATATCACCCCATAACTCATTTCTAACTGTGTTCTCAGTTAGTGAGTTGTTGGTTTATTTTCTGTTTAAAAATCAAGGAGGCTGAGACCCAATGAAAATTTTGGTGCTCAATCATGGGTTTATGTATTCATGCTGTCTTTATTTAAAGATAAATTCTTCAACCCTGTATTAGGTATAACTCTTCTACCAGGTATTCAACTTTTCTGCACGCTGTGTAACATGAGTTTCCTTCATGGGACAAACCTGTTTTTCCCTTTGCAGTTCCATAGTGGTTCTGTGGCAGCTATTACAATCTCTTACATGGAAAAATAATATTTTAAATGTACTTACACAGTTGTAGCAGGTTGATTTTGGGTGGAGGTTTTTTTTTGTGAGATATGACAGAAATAAGGAAATCTTGAATCCTTTTCTACATATGCCACAGCAAATCGCCAGTAAACTACAGTCTGAGACCTGTCTAGTTCCCTTTAAAGGCACTACACACGACAGAATGCCAGAGCTCACACTGATGTGGAAGACTGCTCTTTCTGTACCGTATCTAGTTTTACTTCCAAGTTACTTAAAGGTTGTACGTTCATCATTGATTGCTTCACACATCTCTGCCTGTCTTTCTTCAAGCCTTCTCAGCAGTTTTTCAAGAAATCCGTGCAATAGACACTTTTAACTCTTTCTTCTTTTATATTTTTCTTTCAGTAACTTGATTTTTTCATAGATGTTACTAGTTATTAACTGAAATTAAAAACAAAATCAACAAAGCTCAAGCCATCAGTATATTACCACTTGTGAACTAACCTTTAAATAACTCTTAAAGCAATCTCTGTAGTAGGAAATTAATGAGGGCTAATTTGTCCTATAGGGAGGATTTTGAAGTGCTATTGTCTTATAAATTAGGCTGATGAACCTGTTCACCATGAGAGACAGGATTTGCAGAATTCAGACTTGATCATGAAAGGTATTGTAAGCTATGTACTGGCATCATGAAATGGGGAAGAAGTAATAGCAATCTTAAAAATAAATAATACTAACAAAAAGAGAGAATTAGTGTGAAATATGTAGGTAGGGTGCACTTCTGCACATTTTTCAGTCTTTAAAATGTGTTACATTAGGAAACATGATACTTGTTTAAAGTAAGGACTCAATTTTCACTGACTAGAGCAGTGCAAAAGATGGAGATTTCAAGTAAAGCTTCAATAATAAACAAAGTAACATCAGCAAAATAATTTAGGAGAACACATTTTGTTGTCTTTTGGTACATGTGAACAAAAGGATATGGAAAAAGTTCTCCCAAATACATATTTTCTTATTAGTCAAATTAGGAAATAGAAATGATTTAGCCACATCTGTAGTTCTTTAGCATTACATTTAAGAAAAAAAGGGAAAAAAATTAAAATACGTTAACATAATATTTTAAGGCACAGCTCATGACCTGCAAAATTATTATTCCTGAGTTGTAGAAGTGAGGAGGTGACTACTTACATTGGAAATGGTCTGAGAAATAGGGAAGGGATTCAGAGTACACCATAAAAAAATGGGTAATTTTGTTTTTCCTAGAGGCAACAGCCAGAAGAGTGTTAAGATAAGTGAAACAAGCATTGTTCTGACATTTTTCTCTGCCTTCAAGTACTATACCTGTTTCTGAAAATTACTGTCAGTTCTGGAGACATACAGTCATATAATGGCAGAAGTAAATATCAGTGATACAAGTAGAGATAGGTCAAGGACTTGCTGTCCAGACATTACTCCATTATTTTTACCTTCAAATCTTTGAAACAGTTATATTAAGCAGGTAGATAATCCTGTTTAAAGTGAATGTGAAGAAAATTACTATTTATGTGACAGAGCTTCATTACAACACTGCATGCTCTACCATCCTGTAGACAATTGTTTTCACTTTCAAATGAAGGACTCATTTACTTTCTCCATTTTCCCCACAAGTTGGAGGGAGGAGTGGGTTTGTTATTTTGGGTTGGGTTTTATATATATATATTTTTTTTTTGTTTTGTTTTGTTTTATTTTACAGGGGAAATTACTTAGGAAGAAATATCCATGTAGAATACTTTATCACTAACTTAAACATTGCATTCTTTCTTTGCTGTTTTTATGGATCACACAAAAAGTCATTCCAGGCCCTTACAAATCCTACTAGGATAATTACTGATCTTTCAAATTTTGCTGTTGAAATAGTGCACAGTAAACTGTTGCACATGTTAATGTTGTTCTTACTATTAACCTAATAGTAAAACCCATGCTACTGTCATTACTGTGTGGTGAGACATCAATTCATCGAACAGATCGCGTCAGAAGCCAGTCCTGATCATCAGAGAAGAAAGTCAGACATGGCCATCACTTTTTTAACAAAAAGTAGTTACATTTTAAGACACTGTATAATATTCTATATAGATGTGTGTTTGGATGGGAGTAACCGTCTACCTGTGATTGTTCCCAACACGTGGAGTTTCACAAAATGATAATACATTTAAAATTCCAAATCCTTTCTGGTTAGAAATCAATGTTTAGTTTAGGTATATGTTACATGCTTGACAAACACCACTGGAGAGTATTTAATATCAACCATTTCATAAATGATCAATTAGGGTCAGACTTCACGATGACTCCTGGGAGAAGTATGCATTTATATCTTTGCCATTTACTCACTCAGCTTTTTATCCTGCTGGGGATTAAGAGCTGTAAATTCTCCAGATAGCTGTTTGTAGTCAATGAGAACCTGAGATGACTGTGGTAGGACGTTGGCTGCTGTGCTCTCCAACCTGCCCGCTGCAGAAGGACCCAACTCTCAGAATGTTATCAACTGTGATCATGGGCTGACTGCTTTGGCAAGAAAACTGTGAAGAACTGTACTAAACCATGTTCAACCTTGTTATGAGACCATACCCTCTCTAAAGTTTGTGTTGTAGGTAAACAGCATTTCCCTCTTCCAGAATACCTTATGTCCCATACCACAGCCATCTTCTGTCATCTTTATTGATAATCTGTTAGCTCCAGAGTGATATTTTTGCTAATGACGAATTAAACCACATCATCTTCCAAACAATTCTCAGCTGCAGAAAAGTTCGTACTGAGATCCAAATTTCAAGTCTGACATTTGTGGCTATTTCTTGAAGGGCCTGGCATTTTCTGCAGGACGAGCTGCTCTTTACAGCCTAGGTGATAAATGTGATATCAGTCAATGAAAAAAAAGAGAGAGATGTGTAATCACAGAAATTACAAACTAATGATGCTTAACTCATCCAAAGTATGCTAGATGAGAAAAATATTAACTATTAAAATCTAAATTACATTCTGTGACAGAAACAATCCACTATAATATTGGATGCATAACTGTATAAGTAATTATAATTCTTTCAAATATGTAACAAATAATGAATAGGAAACAAAGCAAGGAGAAACTCGTTAACACTTTTCAGAGATTTTGGAAGAAATCAATCAAATGGAGATCAAAACTCGCTGATGCTGAAGTCAAAAGGGGCCAAAATTATCTGTGGCAAAATAAGAATGACATCATCATTTTTACCTCCAGTTTTCCCATTTTCAGCTTGTACTTATTTACTCTTATGAACTTATCACCTGGCTCAAAGGATCTTTTTTTCTTAGTAGTATTTGTACCAAATAATTTACCTGTAGATCAAAATCTCTCTGAGTTTCTCATTAGAGGAAGTAGGAGGAGTTTTCTTAGTATTTCACTATGTTACAAGTTTCCCATACCTCAAGTCATCCCCATGGGGTCTTTCTTGGACTATTTCTAGAGCTTTAGCACCTAATAAGGTGCAGGTGCAGAAATGACTATACTGTTGTATAAGTGATCTTGCAAATAGCTTTACAGAGGTCATATTTCCTCTGGAATTTTAACAGATCTTCCTTTACTTGTGTACACCTGAGATCAAGTTGCTTTTTGCTTCATTATACTGTAAGCAACAATCATCTGGTTGTCCATCCTTAAATCCTTTCTAGGCAGTTTTAGAGTACTCTTTTTCTCCACTGGTATGACATGTATTCTCAATTTATACATATGAGATATACTAAATGATATATGCACGTATGTGTCTTAAATGTACCCAGTTTACCTAACAATCTTAATTTCTCTGTAAAATGACCTCCCCTTAGAATTAACATGCCACTTGTGCCAGCTGCAGTTTCAAAAATTCTTTATTTCCATTTAGCTCATGTAAATAGGCATATATATGTACAGAATATTGTGTTTATTTTATTATTTTTTTCAGGGCCATATTAAAATATTTCAAGTTGATTATTCCTTCTTTACAAATACATTTTGAGGTCTATCACTGAGAACATATCTATCTTGTCATAGGTTAAAATAGTGCAGAGACAGTAAACATCGCCAATGCTATCATTTTTATTTTGGTATTTAACACAAATGGCTCTAGATACTTCAGGGAAGCTGAAAAGAGAAAAAATTGGTTTATATTTTCCTGTCCATTAGAGAATGAAAGCATCAGCAAACTACATATCCTGCAACCAGGAAATCTAAGAGACAAAGATGCCATAGACAGGCTGCTGTTGCTTTTATGAGAACTGTACTAATATTCATATGAACTATCCCTTAATAATTAAAATAAAGTAAGTAAGCCTGCCTTTTCCCATCAGGGAATTGAGAAGAGCCATCAAGTTTCTTTATTTTAAGATAAAATAATTGTTGATTAAGATCAGCAAAGAAACTTGGATAGAGAGATTGTAATTGATTCAGATCTATAGGTCAGCTGTTGTGGATGTTATTTTCAGACTAGAGCTATGACAATGTCTCTGTTTTAAAGATCTTATAATCTGCATTAGAATGCAAGTTTCTAGCCTGGCATGGACTTAGCCTGAGCAATTTCATTGATTACTGCTTGTCATTTAAAATGCAGTTCTAAGATAAAAAAAGTAATGATTTCTTTTTCCCTTGCAAAGACTTGTAAAGCCAGGGGAAAAAAAAAATCTCTAATCTGTTTATGCCATTTTTAGATGTATGATTTTTTTTCTGCTTCCCCTTCAGAACTAGAACTGTAAAAGATTGCTTTGCTTTGCTGTACCTTTATTAGTTGATATACACAGGTCAAACATAAACAGGTTAATTATTGATCTCCATCAAAACTTTCCATTATATATCTAAGCCTAAAATAGGTTATAAAATTAAGTAATCTCAGTAGGGTTTTTTGCCTACATGATCCAATAACTGGGCTACATAGCAAGAAAGAATATAGCAATTCTATTATTAACTTACTGAGAGGAATATAAGTGTGAAACTGAATGCATTTACAGCAGATGAAAAAACTTTTATTTACCAGTGTGTCTAATCAACTGTGGTTGATTACATGAAAAAAGAATTCTTTACTCATCTAAAGAAAGAAAAAGGAGAAATGAAGTACAGGGTCTATCCATTGATCTCTTTCTATGAGATGAGGTTTTTTCGTCAACTGTGTAGATGGTACCTTGAAATGTTCATCAAATGCATCTCACTGTCAACAAGATGTTCTTGCAGTGGACATAGAGGAAGATTTTTAAGAAAGTGTAAACATTTAACCATTTCCTTAAATAAGAAAATTTTCATTTGAATGTCCTTTTTTATGTTTCAGTGAGTATGAAATTTAAAATTACATACTGCAATGTGGTAAACATCTGACTCCATCCAAAAATGGGATGTGTCTCCCTAGATTTGCCAGAATTACATTGTTTTCCTGAATTGTTTTGACTTTATTAAAACTACTGATGTACCCATAATATAATAAGCAGCACTGTCTTTAAGCTGACATTTGATAAAAAGGTGCTATGCTAAAACAGTGACGTTGAACAGAAATGTATTCTGTGGGGACGGCTTCCAAAAAGGTAAGCGTTTGCATTCTGCAATGTGACATTGCATAACACTTTCTACTTACTCTGCTAGATGCTGATACAATAAATTCAGTGAACCTCAGCTACACTTTGATCCAGTGACTTTGCTTAGCCTGAGAGCACTACACAAAACTTTTTTTTTTTTTTAATACTTTTACTGTACCTATTTTTTCACAGAATTATGCAGGAGATTTAATTATCTTTTTCACTGTTCTAATAGCCTTTAGTGAACCGGACAAGCTAACGCATGTTGCAAATGAAAACACCTTGAATGGCTCCTTTTACTGTTAAAATTTACAGAGCATGCACAAAAGGTGCACCAAGGTGGCACTGACAGTGTTCTTCCAAAAATGAATCTAGTAAATAGTGCTCATTACTACACTTCTGAAACATTTTTAATTTAAAAAAAAAAAAAAAAAGGGAGAAAGGAAAAAAAAAAAAGTAGTGCCACACAGACTTGTACATAATGGAATATGCAAGCCTAGGAGGTGTTATTGATCATAATACTGCTTGCATCAAATTGTTTTGGCTCAGCCTGCCTCTAAAAGCAGTTGTCACATGGAGTTCTCATCTGTCTCTGTCAGTTCTCTTCATTTCATTAAGGTACTGCCTGCAAGCTAAGGATAGGGGAAGAATGTTGCACTGCAGCTTGATTCCTTTATAACCAGCATCACTAGCTCTTTGATAGTGGGCTCTTACTGGACTGTCACGCCCTGATATCAGCAGTGAACCTTCCCTGATGGAGGTAAATGGATCACAGAAAGGATCAAAATACACTGTGAGTATTGCAACTTCCAGTGATGAATGCAGGTGGGGAAAAAAACAAAACAAACCAAACAACCAAAAAACCCCCAAAAAAACCCCAACAAATTGCAACTCATCATCTTCTATTTGCAACAACTATTGCTTGAAAATATATTTAAACTTAGAGGGAATTTTTATCTACTTGAATAGACAGTTATTTAGGAATAGCTGGTTTTCAATAAGTCAGATATTTCTTCACAAGTAATAATGACTGAGAAAGACTTTTCAATTAATACTCAATTGTCAGTCACAGTTTCACAAATTTTGGCCTCTTGCCCACAAATCTATTAACAAATGCAGGTTTTCATTCCAATTATGAGCCTTGTGAGGCACACAATTGTGCAATTAAGGAAAAAATGTGCAATGGAAAATATAGCAGTCAGTTCCTAACAAAGTATCTTAAATGTATAGTTTAGCAAGACTCAGAATACTTGTGTGTTACTGGCCATCAAATATGTCCAGACTGCAGTCTTTTTATTCAGACCAGACTAGTCATTTAGCTCCATGGCTTTACATAAAGAATTCACTTTTACTGTTAGCTATGCAAATAAGACTTTCATTTCATTAGAGGTTAGGCACTTATAAAGAACTTCAGATAAGTGTGATACATGTCAATAAATATGTTGTAACATTACATCTACAAAGACAGGAAGGGTTGTCAATGTCCAATGTGTGTCAAGAGGTAGAAATATGTATCTTTTTACCTATTTCCACACTGGAAAAATACTGTAAAGTCCAGTCTTCATAGTTCCTTATTTCTTGTGGCAAAATACAAAACTGATTTGCTGTCAAGGGTCCTTTTTTTGCCTCTCTTGTTACGACCTTTCTCGTACTCCTGATCTGAACTGTTGCTTGCCTTTGATTCTGATCTAGCTCATTTGTTGCCTGTGACTCTCTTCCACTTAGAATAATGCATGACAAAGATGTTGAACATTTAAGCCATACAAATGATTGTATAAACCGTCTACTATTGCTTGCTGAGGCTATCAGGATTTGATCTACTGGATTTTTGTCTATGATATAGAAAGATGAAAGAACTGAGCCTGGTTCTTTATTATCTGACAAATATTAACAAAACCTTACCACTTTATTACCATTTTATGCAATTTCAATTGAGCTTTAAGCAAGCAAAGCTCTTTCCAAATCAACAGACATGAAACAGTATAGATTTATATCAAGTTTGGAGTTAATAACAAGTACTTAATGTAAATAATATTCTTAATGAATATACTGTTTTTCATTGTAATAACTCAATTGTTTTAAAATCATAAGTGAATATTACCTCCACCACTGAAACACTGGTGGATACATGACAACTGTTATAATAAGCACAGTAACAATGACATGCAAAGGTATTACCATATCTGAGTCAAAGAGTAGGAAGGAATAGGAAGACTTGGTGGGGCATACTTAGGGTGGAAAAGTATAATATTTTGTCATTAAACTTGAGCCAGATCATAGTCGTTATCAAGTCATGTTCATATCTTCCTACATGTGAGAACAGCAGCATTTGATCTGTTTTCTGTACATGACATCCCTTGAAAAATCAGATAGATCTGGCATATAGTCCATTCTCTTAGCCCAAATAAGCTATTTTTAAAAGCTAAGCATAAATGCTGTTTTCTGATCCTAAATAAGCCAGAATGAAAAGAGGACCCTTCTTCCATAAGCTTCTAAGAGTGATCTTGCCATTATCTGTAATTTTCTGACCACTTCAGCCTATTTCCTGCATTTCCTTACAAAACAATGATGACCATGATTTCCTCTTATTGTACTACAGTGTTTGAAAATAGAGAGAAGAGATATTTTTTTCTTTTTCGTTCCTCTGTGTTCCCCATGCTTTTTTTTTTTTTT